>VZTR01008209.1:4620-15303 GCA_013400775.1 Chaetops frenatus | reverse complement strand
AAATTTAATAATATTAATTATTATAAATACCTTTCATGAGCAGTTGGAGCACCTCCCCGTCAAGAATTACAGCACCTCTATCCCCTACTCCCCTCCTGCATAAATTAGGCCTAAATACAGAAATAGAATAATTTTATAAATGTAATTTATAAATTATTATAACTACCCCCCCCCATCAGCAATCCCAGCATCACCCCCCTCATTCCAGCCCTTCCTGGATAAACCAGTAAAAATTTAATTACCATTAATTATCATGACCTAAACATTATAAATCCCCTCCTACACCTTCCAACTCCCCAGCTGTATTTTATTTTCTTGCCCTTTTCCCCCAGGGCAGCCCGGGCAGGGTGGGTTTTACCAGGGGGTGATGGAGAAGGTCCCCAAATGGAGATGAAACCCCCTGGGGCCGGCTCCGTGCACGGGGCTGATCTTCCACGGGGGGAGCCTGGCCTGGGATGCTGCAGCCAGCCCGNCCCGCCCAATAACACCAAAAAAAAAAAAAAAAAAAAAACCAAAACCCCAATTTTCCTCCCAAACTGTGGCTCCAGGTTTTGGGGATTTAGTGCAGCACCGCTGAGGGATGGGGGGATGCCCCGTGGGATCAGCAATGGGGACCCTTCAGGGCCAGCAGCCACCAGAACCTCGCTTTTCCCCCGGCTTGGCCTTCCCGGCCCGCAGGGAAACGGGGCTGGGGAGCAGCCGAGGTCGTTGGTAACACAAACATTGGTAGGGCCCAGGGAGGAATTGGGTGAGAAGAGAGGGCAGCTGGCCCATCAGATAGCGGGGTGTGCAGCCCGGGCTGTTCCCTGGCTGTCGCTGGCAGCGGGGAGGGCACGGCACAGCCCCGGGGAACCCCCCCCTGGCCTGAGCCCACCAACCCTCCAGGGTTGGCCTTGCCTGGAGGAGCAGCTGGCACTGGCTCCAGGAGCATCTTTCCCTGCTCCTGCAGTTTTGTTGTTTTTTTTTTTTTTGCTCTTGGCTCCGTAATTTGAGGGGCAAATGAGGTGGTTTAGGGGCAGGGAGGAAGTGGTGCTGGAGAGGAATTCCCACTTTTCCAGCATGAGGTGATGGGTGAGCATCCTGGGGATGCTTTGTGCATCCCAAAGCCTGGTTTGGAGCCTTGCCTACCTGCTTTTGTTTTGTTGTTCATCATTATTATTGTTGTTGTTGTTGTTATTATTATTATTGTTATTGTTTTATTGTTATTATTATTGTTGTGGTTTTTTAATCGGAAGAGGATGGTGCCAGCACAGGGATGAGGAGGAGCTGGAAGGATGGAAAAGGGATTCTCCATTATTATTATTATTATTATTCTCCAGGCATTCTCTGCCTGGCAGAGCTGGAATATCCCCCCAGGATGCCCTGGCACAGCTGGGATGTCCCCTCTGTCCCCCTCCCAGTGACAGCCAGAGCCAAGGCTGAGCTTTGAAGTGCCTGGAGAGAAGGTTTGGGATGTGAGGCCGCCTCACTCTGGGCTCTGTCCCTCATTCCCTGGCTCCTGGAGCCTTCCTTGGACTCATCCCCTGCCCAATGGGACTTGGAGGAATTTCTTATTTTTAGAAATAAGGATCATGGATTCCCAGAACGGTTTGGGTTGGAAGGACCTTAAAGCTCCTCTCCTTCCTCCCCCTCCCCGGGCGGGGACACATTCCATTTTAGCCCAGGTTGCTCCGAGCCCCATCCAGCCTGGCCTTGAACGCTTCCAGAGATGGGAACTGCAAGGAGTTGGATGGGAATTTTTATTCAAATTGGTATTTAAAAATAAACACTTGGAGCTGACGGCAGCGCCGAGCGCCAGCCGGCGAAGGCAGGTTGCCACCAGCCCGCACGTGTTCCCAATCCAGGACCTGCTTTCCACCATGGGAACTCCTCCTCCTCTTCCTCCTCCTCCTCCTCCTCCTCCCTCTCCCTGCTCCAGAGCCGGTGGGAAAGTCTGTGGCTGTTGCTATTTTCTATCTGTTATCAAGGCCTCTTATCACTTTGCTCTTGTCTCCGTGCCGGCTCTCCGAGCGCCCAGGGTCTCGCTCTTGGCAGCCTGGAAAAGTCCTCCCCCCTCCCTCTTCCCACCTCCTCCTCGATTTTCTATATTCTTTTGCCTTTTATTTAATTTACCAGCTAAGCACAAAGGATCAAGAAAAGCTTTATTGTTCCTTGTGCTGGGGGAGAGCCTTAATTGGGAGAGCAGTGATCAAATCATTACCTGGATAACGCCGGGTTTCCCTGGGAATGCCGACCCTCGGCCCCAGCTCTGCTGGCATGGGCACATCTCCTCGGCTTCCTGCAAGTTTTTAGAGTCAGTGTCTTTTTTTTCTTTTTTTTCTTTTTTTTTTTTTTTGAGAAAAAAAAAAAAAAAATTATATTAAAAAACAGATTGAAATGCATAGCTCCAGATACCTGCTATTCCAAAGGGAAGTGCNAAAAAAAAAAAAAAAGAGGGAGAAGGAGGGAGGGAGAAGAGTTAATCGTCGGAGCGGAGTATCTTGGAAGGGAGCGTTTTTTGGCTCTTCCCCTCTCTGTAAAACCAGCCTCAGTAATTCAGTTTTAAAGCATGAAAAAAGGGAGTTGATGAAATTCCACTATCAGCACTGAACCAATATGCAAAATATCTCGCCGAGAATCAAATAGCTATTATGTTTTCATTTCCATTTCAGCGTATTTGCTTAATGAAGAATAGACAGATCAGGCCAGCCGAGGGAGGCTGTGTGCGGTGATAACTGAGCAGGGCTCCCAGCAATCCCGGGCAAGTGACGCTCTGCTCCTGCTCCACACTCCCTCTCCCTCTTTGGCTTTTCTTTTTTTTCTTTTTCCCCTTTTTCCCCCTTTTTCTAAGTTTTTTTTCCAGTGGTTCGTTTAACCCGCGCAGCTGGCAGTGCATCCCTGGGGGGGTTGATGGGGAGTGGGGTGCTGCAGTGGGGTTGGGGTGGATCCAAGGACACGATCCTGGGATGCTGTTGGCCACCCCTCCTCCCCACGGGTCCCCAGTCCCATGGTTTTACGTGGTTGGATTTATCTGGGGCATCCCCACCTCCCTTGTGCTTGGGGATGTCGTGGGGTGAATCCAGGGATGGTGTGAGATGATTCCAGGGTGCTGTTGGCCTCCAACCATTCCTGTTTGACACAGCTGGATTTACGTGGAGCATCCTCACCTTCCTCGTGGCTGGGCCTCAGTGTTTTGGGTGTTTGGGGTGGGATTTGGGTGAGTCCAGGTTGCATCCAGGGGTAAAAGTGACAAGATTTTGGGGTTGTTGATTCCCATCATCCCTGTAGGCACCCAAACCCCAGCTGGATTTATAGGGAGCATTCAGCTGGATTTTATATGGAGCATCCCCACTTCCCTCCTGGTTGGGGATGGATGTTTTGGGGTGGGATGTGGGTCATCCCAGGATGCAGCCAGGGGCCCCAGTGATGTGATATTGGAGTGCTCTTGGCCTCCCTGTAGGCACTTGGTGACACCACAGGACTCAAACCCTAGTTGGATTAACGTGGAGCATCCAGTTGGATTTACATGGACTATCCCCACCTCCCTCCTGGCTGGGGATGGATATTTTGGGGTGGGATATGGGATGCATGCAGGGACCAGGGATGGGATGCTGTTGGCTGCCCATCAGCCCTGGAGGCCGCGATGCTGCGGTACCCAAACCCATCGCCATCCCCCTCCTGCTTCCCGCTCTTCCCGGGCAGGATGTGGGTGGTCTCCTCACCCGTGGGTGGGTGCCAGGTGCCCTCCTGGCCCCACCCATCCCTTCCCAGCCCCATCCACCCCTCCCAGGGCAGGCTGGAGGTGCCAAACCCCGGCGCGGGCGAGCGTCGGGTTAACTTTATCAGAAGCCCGAGAGCCGCGAAGGCGTGAAGGAAGAAATTAGCCTAACAATGTTTCATTTACAGCGGGAGAAACGATTTGTTAGCTGGCGATTGTTTCTGAATATTATCAGAGCCTTTTTAATTGTGCTGGAACTGAAATTAGCAGAATTAGAATAAATTGCCTTCCCTTCTCCGGCAGCCTCTTTATTCACGCTCATTGTTGTGTGCTTTGTATAGATTATGGGCTCTTTGTTCTGCTGCTGTAAATATACATGCCTGGAGTCACGGCGAGCAGCTGAGGTCTGCAGACGGGCTGGCCCCGCTCCGATGCCCCCACCGTGATCCCCCCATCCCGGCCTGGGTGGGGCCCCGGCAGCCCCCGGCAGCGCGGTGTCGTCGTGTGGCCACCAGCCCCGTGTGCCACCAGCCCCGTGTGGCCACCAGCCCCGTGTGGCACCAGCCCCGTGTGCCCACCAGCCCTGTGTGCCACCAGCCCCGTGTGCCACCAGCCCCGTGTGCCACCAGCCCCCTGTGCCACCAGCCCCATGTGCCACCGGTGCTGGGTCCTGCCCTCCTGGCTGGCTGGTGGGGGACCCTGCATTGCCATGGAAACGGCCAGGAGGGGTGGCAGGGCTGAGGGGTGTCCCCCATGTGCACCCTGTTTGTCCCCTGTGTGTCCCCCCCTCCCTCCCTCTACAGTGTCATCCCCGTGCCGGGTCTGTGTCCCCCGTTAGACAGGGGGTGCTGGGCACCAGTTCTGGGGTGGCTTTTGGGGACAGGTGGCCCCAGATCTGCGTGCCCATGGGGACCCCTCTTGCTGCCAGGCTGATTCCCCACGGTGTCTCGGGGAGGGGACAGCTCAGGGAGCTGTCACGGAGCAAGACATGGCCACCCCTGCAAGGGGACGGGGGAGATGCTGGACCTTCCTTTCCCGGGGGGCATTTCCTCCCAGCACCCTGATTTCCCCCCGCTGGGGTCTTTTCCCTCTGGTTGTTCCCCTCCTAACCTCCCTCCCCGTGTTCCCACAGGTTCCCTGGCAGCGATGGAGGAAGGTGAGGAGGCCCCGGTGGGGGACAAGAGCCCCTCGGAGAGGGACGGGGCCACGTCGGACCGCGAGGGCTCGGCCGAGCGCGACACCTCCAGCCCCCCCGGCAGTGAAGGTGAGCCCTGGGACTGTCCCTGCTGTCCCCTCCCCACCGGGACGGGCTCTGCCACCACAGCAACCTGCAGGGCATGGTCTCTGCTGGTGGGGCAGGGTGTTAATTAGCTAACGAAGCAGCCTGGCCACCCCTCGGGGCTGGTGGGTCGGTGACAGCCCCGTGTCCCTTGGGGGGTTCCATCCCTCTGGCAGGTGGCAGGACACTCTGGGAACAGCCTGGGTTGCAAAGTCACGTCCTCTGGGGTCTGAAGTGACCACCTTGGGGTGCAGAGTCACACAGGGTATGAAGTGACTCTTCACGGGAGCGTAAAGTGACCCTTGGGGATAAAAAGTGACCCCTTTGGGTGCAAAATGGCCCTTCCCTCTACCTTGGGGTGCACATTCACTTCCCCTTAGGGTGCCAAGTGTCCCATCCCAGGGATGCAGAGTGACCTCCTGGGGTACAAAGTCACCTCCCTTGGAGCACAAAGTTCCTCTCCCCGCCCCAGATCAAAGTCACGTCCCTCGGGGTGCAAAGTTCCCCCTCCCGGGGGACAAAGTCACATCCCCCGCTGTACCGAGTGACTGCCCAGGGTGCCGAGCAGCCCCAGAGGCCACAGGTGCTGGCCCTGGCCCTGCCACGGCTGGGTTGGGGACGCAGGGCCGTCGGTGCCACCCGCGCTGCCCACGCAGCCGCCAGGCTGCCGCCGTGCCGAGCCGTGCCGAGCCGTGCCACGCCCCGAAGGTGGCTGCGGCTCAGGGCCGGGCTGAAACAGTCCCAGATATCCTTTAGGTTCCTTCCTGTGGAGGTGGGGGCAAATCCCAATCAGTTAATGTTTGCAGTGCCCTTTGAGATAACGGCGGCGGGGCAAGGCTGTGCCGGCTCACCGAGCCCAACCGCGGCTCCCGGCAAACCCCGCTGCCGCCTCCAGCTGGGGGTCTGGGGGGAGAAGTGTCCCCAAAACCGGGGACAGCCAGGCCACCATGCCCCAGGGATCCACTCCAGCTGGGGCACAAATAGCTGGGAGCTCACCGAGCCCGGCTGCAGCTCCCAGCAAACCCCGCTGCCGCCTCCAGCTGGGGGTCTGGGGGGAGAAGTGTCCCCAAAACCGGGGACAGCCAGGCCACCATGCCCCAGGGATCCACTCCAGCTGGGGCACAAATAGCTGGGAGCTCACCGAGCCCGGCTGCAGCTCCCAGCAAACCCCGCTGCCGCCTCCAGCTGGGGGTCTGGGGGGAGAAGTGTCCCCAAAACCGGGGACAGCCAGGCCACCATGCCCCAGGGATCCACTCCAGCTGGGGCAAGGGAGGACCCTGATAGGGATAGGGGAGGCACCCTGAGAGCTGGGACAGGGAGGGACCCCGATAGCTGAGGCAAAAATAGCTGGGAGAGTCAGGGACCCCAATGTTTGGAGCAGGGAAGGGACCCTGACACCCCCAACGGAGGAGGCAGGGAGAGATCCCAATAGCCAGGGCAGGGAAGGGACTTCAGTAGCTGAAGCAGGGAGGGGACCCCAATATTTGAGGCAGGCCAGGGACCCCAATAGCTGGGGCAGGAGGTGGACCCTGACAGTTGGAGCAAGGAGAGACCCCGATTTCAGGGAAAGGACCCCAAAAGCCAGGGCAGGGAAGGGACCTCAGTAGCTGGGGCAGGGAGGGGACCCCAATAGTCGGGGCAGGAGGTGGACCCTGACAGTTGGAGCAAGGAGAGACCCCGATTTCAGGGAAAGGACCCCAAAAGCCAGGGCAGGGAAGGGAGCTCAGTAGCTGGGGCAGGGAGGGGACCCCAATAGTCGGGGCAGGGGGTGGGCCCTGACAGTTGGAGCAAGGAGAGACCCCGATTTCAGGGAAAGGACCCCAAAAGCCAGGGCAGGGAAGGGATCCTCCAGCAAAGCAGGGAAGGGAGCCCGATAATTGGCGCAGGGAGGGAACCTGATAACTGGAGCAGGGAAGGGACCCCAGTATCTGAGTCAGGAGGTCTCCCAGGCAAACTTTGCTCAGCAGTGGAGGGAAGCAAGGGCTCTTATCTGATGGGGGAGCCGGGCTGGGGGCGAGGAGCCGGAGCCGGGGCGCGGAGCTGCACCTGGCACTGGCCTGCCTCGATAAAGAGGTGATAGCAGAGATAAGGCCCAGCAGCAATAACGGCCACTAAAGCTTTCAGCGCGATGGATAAAAATCGATATGCCAGGCACTTTGATTTATAGCCAAAAATAATAGGACTTTTATACCCGGTGATTGATTTATTTGATGTTAATCATGGCGCTTATCACCTGTATTAATAATCTCCAATGGCGGTGACGTCACCGCTGGGCGGCCTCGGTGGCGCCGATCGATTGGGCTCCGGTGCTGCTCGATCCGCCCGGGACGCCAAGGCAAACATGTACTTTGGGCACTAATCTGCCACACTGTCATATGCAGATTGGCTTTATCAGCCCATCTCCAGCAGCAGTTAATGGAGAAAATAATTGTTATCAAGTTGCTATGAATACGCCACAAATGGAGCCGTGAGGGGAGCGGGGCTCAGCTGGGCTGGGAAGTCTTTGGGGTGGATTGGTGGGGGTATTCTTGGCTGGATTGTTGGGTGGATTGATGGGGTATTCCCAGGGGGATTTGGGGTTTTGGGCACAGGGGTGTGGATCCGCCTCCTCCTGTGCCCATCCCGGCGCCGGGGCGTTGTTGCTCCGGTGGTCCCAGCCCTCCTGGAATGCTGGCTCTGGAATTCCCTGCTGCTGACCTGCTGCCTTCCCCCTCCTGCTGCAGAGTCCAGAGATGCTCTGGAGAGTCCGAAGGAGCCGGAGAAGCAGGATCCTGGAGAAAACCCCCAGGAGCCAGACAGCTGGAACGGGCCAGGTGAGTCCCTGGTGTGTGGCCGGTCACCCTGCTCCGTCCCAGTGCCCTGACTGGAGCTGCTGGAGCAGCCCTCAAGCATTCTGCTCCTCTTGCAAACACCAGTATGAGGAGCACTGGGAGCTGAGCAGGCTGCAAACCCCAAAACTGCTGCTGGAGGGGAGGCGTGAGGCGATGGTTGTCATCCCCCACATCCCCAGGGTGCTGTTGAGATGCTAAAACCAGATTTTGGGAGCAGCAGGGATGCCCATCCCCAGAGCTGGCATGGCACTGGCAGGGTTTGGGCCCATCCTGTGTCGCACCAGGGCACTTCACCAACATCCTGGCAACCACAAGAATCACGCTGGGGTGGTTTGGTGATGGTTATCAAAACCCCAAGGAGAGAATTGAGCCTCTATCTCCCCCTGGTATCTCTGCGCCGGGGCCGCGGGCACAGGGGCACCAGCGAGGCTGGGCTGGCCCTGTGGGCACCCCCAGCCCTATCTGCCACCATCTCCAGAGCCACGGGGTCACAGGGCTGTGCCACAGGGATTCACAGACTCAGGGCATGGCTGGGCTTGGAGAGGAGCTCTGGAGATCACCCAGCCCGAGGCAGGGACACCTGGAGCAGGTGACACAGGGACACATCCGGGTGGGTTTGGGATGTCTCCAGAGAGGGAGACTCCACGCCCTCCCTGGGCAGCTGTTCCAGGGCTCTGCCACCCTCCATGGCAAGAAGCTCTTCCTCATGCTGAGGTGGAACTTCCCGTGGTTTAGATCCTGGCCTTGATTGTGGGTTGTTCCTCTGGCAACTGCTCCTGGCAGGTGGATGAGGACGGGACCAGGGGGGACACGAGACCGCCCTGCAAGGGTGGCTGTGGCACATTTCGGGCCCTGTTGGTGCTGCCCACTCCCTGCTCCTCCCAGGGGAGCTGCCAGGTGACCCCGTGTAGGGGACAGCGATCGCCCTGCGGGGATGGATGCCCCGGGCAGCTCCCGCTGTGTCCCCAAGGCCAGCGGGCTGCGGGTGCTGCAGGAGCCCTGGGAAGCAGCAGCTGCCAGCACACGTGCTCCTGCAGCTGCCCAAACCCCCAGGGCCCTGCGGGGAAGCCCGCTCCCCCTTCCCAGCCCGGCCGAGGGGAAGCTGCTGCCGGCCCCGCTGATATCCCGGCCCTTCCTGCGGGCCGGCCAGGAAGGAGCTGCGAGGCCACCCCCGGCTCCTCCTTATCTGCTCGCAGCCCTTTGCCCCCGCCACTCCCCGGGATCCCTGGGCAGGCCGAGAGGGGGGTCTGCAGCTCCTAACCCCACAGATCCCCCCCCTCCCCAATTCCCTGTGGGGTCAGCACAGCCCCTCCATCCCAAGCTGCCGAGAAGAGCCCGGCTGATGCCGCGCCTCCCCTTCCCCCCCCCACCCTCCGCGCTGTCGGAGCGGGTTATTTGCATTCTTTATGTAAAAGAGATTTTATTATCGGCCCCTGGCAGCCCATCTCTATTCTGGTAATTGGAGCGGTGTTAATTTCGGCGTGGCCGGGAGTTGCCGGCGGTCCGGCGATGCCGCTCCGATAGGGGCGTTCCTGTCGCACCAACCGCCGCGATAGCCCCGGCTATCAGGGGCTCTGCAGGCCCGCCGCTTATCGGGGATGGAGCTGCCGAAAAGGGAAGCTCGGAGCAGCCTGAATTTTCTCCCTTTATCTGGCGGGATCTGCCGGGTGTCGGCGGTGGATGCGCCGCGCTGAGGAGGGGGGTGGGTTTGTTCGCCCCGTCCCCTCGGGGGAGGTTTGGTTTTTTTGGAGGAGGGGGGTGTCACTGGGTCACCCCCCCGCTGTGGGTTGGTGGTCCCCAAAGGTTATCCTGCTGTGGTAGAGGGAGGGGATGTGGCCTGGCAGGACCTCGCCGTGGGGTTCCCACGTGGCAGGAGGGAGAAGGAGGGTTTGGGTTTATCTTTGGAATGACCTTGTTCCCTGGAGGGGGGGACAGGGGGGGTGCAGCTCATCCAGCTGATGGGTGAATTCCCAGGAGCTGGAGGGTGAAATCTTCAACTTGGGAGCCTTTAGGGATGTGCCAGCCCTTCATCCAGGGTGCTGGGACAGGCTGGCTGCCTTCTGCTTCCCAGCAGATTCACGGGGTGGAGCACGGCCGTGCCTTGTGCTCACTCCATCCTCTGCAGGGCTGGAGACTGGATGTCCATCCTTCCCAAATTCCCCCCAAACCCTTCCCCACAGCCCCTCCATCCATGCCTCAGGTTCCCATCTTTCCCACTCACTTTGCTTTTCTCTGGAGAAGGGTGGGTAGCAGAGAATTTTGGGAGCACCCACAGCCCCCACCTCCCATGCCAGGGCTGCCCCATCCCTGCCCAGCCAAGCTCAGCCATTCCAGCCAGCTTTCCCAGAAGGATCAGATGAGAAGCTCTGGCAAATTTCACGTGGAGCTGGGGCAGGAATGCAGCAGAGCAGAGCCCTGCTGGGGGACAGGCTGCTCAAGCTCGTGATGAGCCACCAGAGAATTCCCACTGGGAGCTGCTGGGAGGCTGCAGCCCCTGGGAATCCTGGATTCTTGCCTTTCCACCAGGTGGGATGAAGCTTTTGGCTTCTGTCTCTGTGGGAACACCACGGGCAGGGATGGGATGGGATGGAGGAGCTGTGACCAAACCCCTGGGTGGCTTTTTCCCACTCAGCCGTGCCCCACCAACTTCCCGGGGAATTCTTCACCCCCTTCCCCACATCAGCATCACAATTTGCAGCTCCGCCCTGCTGAACCCCAAACCCTGCTGCTGTCTTGCCTGTTTGGGTTTTCTTTAATAATTAATTACTAACTACTAAATATTAAATTAATATTCCCTCTGGGCAGTAACGATGGCTCTGGGTTGATTCCAGAGCTCAGGCTCCTCTCCCGATCCCCCAAACCCATCCTCACCCCCC
>VZTR01008208.1:671351-724960 GCA_013400775.1 Chaetops frenatus | reverse complement strand
GGTGTACAGGAACTCCGGGACCTTCTGGATATACTGGCATGAAAGGTCAGTTTCAGATAACTGTCACTCAGAAGTAGATGGTACAATCCAGTAATCTCCATTGATCCTCATTAGATTTTTTTTAAATTTAATTTACCTCTTAAGTCATTTGCTGAGTTCAGGGTTTTAGGAACATTCATTAGGGATAGCCAGATGTCCTCCTCCCCTTACATCAACTAAAAGAGGAGTGCATGTGCCAGTGCTGCCCACCAGTTGTACAGAACTGTGGCAGGGTGTGGATCTTCACTGTAACAGTTATTGCAGATTGGTAGGGCTTTGTACTCTCCTGTTGTTACGTTCGTGCTATCACTTGGTCTCTGAAAGAAGCTGCAGCTTCCACCCACAGGATCTGCTGAATCTCTTTGCCTTTTGCTTATCATTAGAACGACCCTGAGTCTTATGGAGCTGTGTTAGTTTGAAGCATATACCCCTTACTTCTTTTGAGAGAATTTGGCTTATCAGTAAAGTGACAGTATCCAAATTCTTTGCTAAAACTTGACTTGAAAAAATCAAGGATTTAAACCAAATGTTTCTGTCCTTTCAATTAATTGTAGTCATTCTGACTGACTGTCCAACCATAGGTAGTCTAGTACTGTATTGGAAGTGATCTTCCAACAAAATTGAGGCCGTGATTCTACCACTCCAGGCCAGAAAGTGTTAGCTATAACAAACTAAGTAGCACATTGGTTAAGCTTGAAAATTACTTTCTGTGGAGCAACTAATGATTTTTTTTCATTTTAGGTGATGATGCTCGTGTGTGTACTGATTGCAGCTACATTCCGGGAATGCCTGGTGTTCCTGGTTTTCCTGGGCCTCGTGGTCAGGATGGCATGCCTGGTAAATTATCTTGCTCCTAACAGGATCATAGGAGTGCAAATTATTTTGCTTTTACCATGAGAGTCAGGTGTGGGCATGTCTGCAGCCTGCAGTCCTTGAACTAGCCCTGAGGTGGTAGTGAGTGTGAGAGCCTGGTGCAGCTCCCTTTGCTGATACAAGCACAAGCCTTCAAAGATCTGAACTCAGAGGCCTGATAGGCTTGGATGCAGCCTGGAGCCAGCTCAGTCTATGATGAGTAGGCAATGTAACAACAGAAACATTGAATGCTAGGTGCAGTTATTGGAGCTTGTCAAAATCCATGTCCTTGTTCTCATTTTTCTTTACAAAATATACTGTTGCTTTTGCAGGTAGAGAAGGAACAACAGGTCCAAAAGGTTCTCCAGGTTCTTCAGGAACACCAGGGTTTCCAGGGGCTCAAGTAAGACTTTGCTTTTTCAGATTAACATTCAGATCCCACAAGAACTATTTCAGAGAAACCTCATGGCTAGTGTTACACACACTGTCATACTGGGTGATCTCAACAGGTTTTTTTCCTGTAGTAATGAATGTTTCAGCATGGGACACAAGGCAGAGAATGTGATGTATGGTTCACACAGCTTTACATGAGCCTGATTGCTCAGTGCAGCAAGTTAGCCCAAGAAATGAGGCAGGTAATACCTGTGTGATTAACCTGTGCTATGTTCCATGGTGCTGAGACTGCTTCTTCTGTGTGGTATGGGTAGTCTATAGTTACCTTCTGTTCCTTTACCTAATTCAACAATCACGGCAGTGGCTGTAAAGCATATATGGATTTTTGTGTGCTGTGATCTTTGTCAGACTTGTTACTTCCCTTGTTTCCAGCATACTAAGGAGCTGCTAAAGCCCCAGCTGTGCAGAAAACTTGCTTCTCTTAATACCTTCTTCAGGAGTGCAAAGGACAGTCCCTCTCAGGAAATGTTACGAAGAGGGAAGGCTGCCATGTGCCGCCACACATATGTTATTTGGTTGTTATGACTTGTGCATGTAGTGGTAATTGTTTATGAGAAAGTACAGCCAGTGCTGTCCAATAAAAAGTCATACACAAGTATTTGTTGTGGTGGTTGCTGTACAGATACAGAATGAGTCTACTAACAGGCTTTGTCTGGAGCCCCCTTAAGAGTTCATGAGCCCAAGATCACTACAGCCCAGTGGGCTCTCAGCTGGGATAGCGTACCCGCTTTGTAACCTGTGGGGGAGAGAAGGGAGAGGGAAGTTAACTATGAACAGAGCCAGCTATGGCACTTAGAGTGTCCCTGGGGAAGTATTCCCAAGTGGAGGAGAGCTATGTCTTAAAGTCCTTCTTTTTGTGCCATGGTCTTACCCATTAAATTATGCTACATTATTCCTGCTTGTAGTAGCATAAATGAAATGGTAGTCATGTCAAAAGAAGTAAAGGCAGGAGAAAAGAAAAGACAAAAAAACTCCTAAACCCTGTTCATTGAAGTGTGCCATTACAGAGAATAAAAATGAGAATAAAGAGAACCTCTCTGAGGTATTTAATTTTAAAAAAAAGACAACTTGAAAACAGATTACATACATCTAGCACTGAAATTCTTTTGATGACTATTCTAGGGACCTCCAGGTTTTAGAGGCGATCAAGGACGTAAAGGATCAAAAGGTGAGCCAGGATATGTACAGCCAGAAGGACCAAAAGGTGAGCGAGGAGATCCAGGAGTCAGGGGAGACAAAGGAAGAAGAGGTTCAAGTGGATTTCTGGGAAGACCTGGCTCTAAAGGGTCCAAGGGTTCTAAAGGTGAAGAGGTGGGTATGCACTTTCTTCAATTAATATGGAAGTCATGGAAACCTAAGTCAGTATTTTATCTTGTACAACTGTCTGTTTAACCTATGCAGATATTTCAGCTGAATATCCCCTACCTGACTGAGGGTACTGCCCTCAACTATAACAACCAATATGCATAAAAGAAGGAGAGGAAATATTCTGATGTAATACCAGAGAGAGATGAGGCCAGAGGAGGCCACACATTGCTGGAAAGCCTCAGCAGTCTAGTGAGGTGTTAGTTTGGATATTGATACTGGAGCATTATGGTGCATTTCTTTGATGGAATAAGATCTTTTTAAAAAGTATTTTACTGGCTACTTACAATGCTTAATAATTTAAATACTTCCTGTTCAGTCTTTAGGGGTTAGTCTTCAGTGAGGACTGATCATAAAACAAGATTCATTAGGGCAGAGCTCAGCAGAAACAAAAACTAACAATTATTGTTGTGTTNGTGCAACAACACAATGATTGGAAAAAATCAGGCAATTGTATTTATTTGCACTATGTCCCTCTTAGTAGCCCTTTCTTTGTAACGATTGATATTCAAATTTATATTCATTTAATCACAAGTAAATCAGAGAAAAAAAATTTCTCTTAGATTATCAGAGCTACTCTGTTCTAAACTAATACAAAATTATAGTCAGAGAAAGGGGAATTTTGTTAAGAAAGCTGGTGTGGAAAGCAAGTAATGCTTGGTATACACATGTAATCATTAGGGATTGGCTGGAACAAAAGGAGATAGAGGACTACCTGGATTGCCTGGTAGACTTGGGCTTCCTGGAGAAATGGGGCTTCCTGGACTGCCAGGGTATGGACCACAAGGAGTAAGAGGTTTTAAAGGCTCTAAAGGAATACCTGGACCACCTGGATTACCTGGAGAAGCTGGTTTGTAACTTCCCTATTTTATTGTGTTTTACCTATGTTAAGGAGTACTTGATTAAAATTGCAGAGATAGATTGAAATCAAAGACATAATTCATGAAAACATGGGGAACCTCTCCTTGCCATGGGACTTCCACAGGATTGTCCCAACTTTGGTCCCTGTAGCAAAAGTCTTAGAGTCATAAGATAATTAAGGTTGGAAGGGACGCTCTGCAGTCTGAATTTCATCTAAGCACAGGGACAGCTATGAGATCAGACCAAGATACTCAAGGGATTATCCAGTTGGTCCTTGAAAACCTCCAAGGGCAGAAACAGCACATTATCTCTGAGCAATGTGTTCCAAGTGCTTGACCATGGAAACAAACAGTATTCAAATATGCATCCAGTTGTCATCATTAGTGTAAACTGAGCCAGCAGGGTTAAGTGTAAAGGGCATAATGATTTTTGCGTGCTGGAAATACACCAGTGTAGGTCTTTACAGGCAAGCATAATCTGGAGGAACTCAGCTGAATGGCAGATATAGTCAAGGTTGGTTAAAGATAATGCCCATTGAGTCTTTTTGACATGGAGTTCCAGATTCAAGCACTTCTCAGTCGCATCATTTTCCTGGCAACTTTCTGCTTCCTTTTCTGGGTCTCCACTAGACTGTAGAGGGGCTGAGAGGAAGACTGCAGGTGTCAATAAAATTATTTTACTTAATGAAGCCAGGATGTGAAGGCTTTTCAAAGTATATTGGAGTTTCAGAAATATGGAAACTGTAGAAGACTACCTTTTTAGTGAAGTAGATTGATCAGTAATATTTTTAAATGCTTGAGATTACATATTGCCAAACTATATACCCTTGTAATATTTTATTATGTATTTGCTGAAGGTCTGAAAGGAGAGACCAGTAGGGCAGCTCCATTACCTGCATTGCCAGGACCTCAAGGACCTCATGGTTTACCTGGACCCCCAGGAGTGCCTGGTGAGTACTGCACTAAACCATTAAAAGTTAAAATCAGAGGTTGGTTAACAGTAAGGTTAACTGTAAGGCATCTTTGCTTGGATTGTGTAGAACAATAGTCCTTAAAACTGTCCTGAACAGCAGAGGAGGTTTTTTGACAGTTTTATGGTAGCTTCTGTTATTAAAGTTGCTTCTGTGTTTGTAACCTCTCAAGAAGTGGAAGATTTGTGTCTGCATGTAGCTTTTTCTAGGAGTCTGGAATTTGGCCAGATTGCATATAAACTTAAATCACTAATACATGCTTTGGTACTGTGAATGCAATTAATGTTTTAACTGTGAAAACCTGCACTGGAAAAATAGTGTCTAAATTCTAATATAAATTACAGTTGTGTCCTTGTTAATAATGATAAACAGTAACACATGTAACCTTACGACTTGATGTTCTGTGGTAAGATAATTCACAGTTACTTATTTTCTTTGTACAGGTAGGGTTGGAGCAAGAGGTCAGCTAGGTGATCCAGGACATTTAGGACCAACAGGTGACACAGGCTTTCCAGGGCTTGGGTTTCCTGGAAACCCAGGTCCAAAAGGTAAAATACTCTTTTTGATCTTCTCAATTAAAAAAAAAAAAATTAAGTACACATTAAAATAACAAGTTAAAAAAATAAATCAATGAACAGACAGATAAGTGTTTTTATAGCAGTCTTTTAATTTACTGCCTTAAGTGTTAGAAATTGCAAGTTTGAAATATTTTAAGTATTTCAGAGTATCAAGTATCAAAGCTGACAGTAGGGAAATATTTTAAAAGACATTGATGCTTTCTGGGATACTGCCCACACAGGTGCAGCTATCTCATCTGAGTGCTGTTCTTAATCCAGATGGATTCTCTTTACCTGGATATTTGTTACAGAGACAAAGCTGTATTAGTGTCAGTACTTTACTTTTAATCAGTTTTGGTTATGTACAGTGCAATACCTGCTCCAATGTGCAGGTAATAGAAAGCATTTTCAATACTTTAAATTTGGCCATTGTCATGAAAAGTTATAACTCCCTTTGGATACTAGAAATACTAAGAAATTCTCATAATCTTATAAGAACAGGAGTTAATAAAAAAAGCTCATATACTAAAACTTGCACCAAGCTGCTTCTTAAAGGGAACAGTAGGGAGCTGACGTCAGAATGGCTTCACTTGAAAAAAAGAATGATGACTTGCGTCAAATCAGTTAATTAACAGCTAGTGTTACAGTCAATTTTGAGTAAACATGTAAGGAACAAGATTCTGTGTCACATCAACTCTGAAATCAAGATGCTCCATTCAGCTCTTTTAAGCTGCATTAGTGTCAAGGCTCATGACTGCACACATGCAAATACCCTTTTGTAAAATAAAGCATCTGCACTGCCATTAAATTCTTTTCACAGGAGATAAAGGACTTGCAGGAGGCAGAGGGCCACCAGGTCGTGAAGGAAAGATAGGAGATCCAGGCCGAGCTGGAAACCTAGGACAACCAGGACAAAAGGTTTGGTTAGAAATACAGCACAGACTTTTCCATAGATCTCATTTATTAAATTTTATACTGAGCAAATAAATTAAAAATTGTAAGGAATATAGGAATTCCTTTGTTTCTTGACTAGTGATGCACAAACTATGAAATTAAATTCTTTCTGTAAAAAGGGGCTCAAGCCAAAATTTTAGATCTAAATATAAGATTTCAGAATTCCAAGTGTTTGAGCTGTTTTCCTACTTCAGCTTTCAGACCACAAGGAGGATATTGCATTGCTTACAACAAAAAATTAGGGCCACAGCTGCTGAAAAGATGCCTGTTCAGAAATCCAATTAAGCATATATTTGATGGAGGTCATTGACAAGTATGTATTTCATTTAAGCAAGTGCTCTTTTGAACTGAAGCATGAAGAAAGTAGGTTGGAGGTAATACTGCAGCCATTCTTGCTGATTAACAGAAGATCATTTATGATT
The DNA here is from genome assembly GCA_013400775.1 of Chaetops frenatus. Lineage (NCBI taxonomy): Eukaryota > Metazoa > Chordata > Aves > Passeriformes > Picathartidae > Chaetops > Chaetops frenatus. The sequence goes on along the minus strand of VZTR01008208.1, from coordinate 718,487 downwards.
CTTGACTACTCTGTAATTGGGATTCAATTTTGAACAAAATATTAACAACTAAATTATTTGAAAACATGGTCTTTTTTTGTGTGTGTTGTGCCTGTATGTCATTCTTTTGTGTGCTTTTTGACATGACAAAGGAAGGGGGTTGAGATTGTGATTTCATTTTCTTCTAACTATTTAATCTGTATTTGATGCCACAGAACATCTGGATGTGAAGCGGCCTCTGTGGTCCAAGTATATTATTAGTGACTGGTATAAGCTCAGGTCTACTGACCTGTTGTATGAACATATTGATTTGCTGGTACTCCAAACAACCAGTAGTTCAGTCAGCTAAAAAAACCTACTAATTATTACTTCCCAGTCAGGGAATCCACTTGGGACATTTGTGATAAAACTAGTCTTCATGGAAAACAATGTTCAGAAGAATGACTTTAAAAAAATACAACTGACTGAGTATTCTGAGACATATCTGGATGTTGACCTTGATCATTTAAATAAATAGTTTGATGAAAAAATATGACTATGATATAAAAATAAAGGAAAAGTTATATATGCACAAACTGCACCTCCACTTTCAAACAGAAGTCCAAGGCTTTTCACAGCTACAGAAAGCATCCCAATGCAGTAAAGGCCAAATGGTGGGAAGTGTCTTGTATTGCTGAATAGCAACTTCTTAGGGCTAGGAGACAAAGTTTAAAAGATGTCTAGGTGAATTACTCAGCTGGCTAATAAGGAATATCCAAGGGTCTGCTGAATTGAAGCCATTAGAAATTATAGTGTGAAAGATCCAAAGGGAATAAAGAGAATTACCCTTCATAAAGTAAGGTCATTATTCCCACAATGGTGATAATATTTTGGCAGATTTGTGAAGCAGAGAGGATTGTTTGCATTTCTCTCTGTGTTGCAGGGTGACCCAGGCATGGTTATTCCTGGAGAGCCAGGAAGAATGGGTTCACCAGGAGGTCATGGCAGTCCTGGCTCAAAAGGTGAAGGTGGACTTCCAGGACTCCCAGGCCTACCAGGGCATCCTGGGCATGATGGTGATGAAGGCCTAAGAGGTAATGTTGTCAGAGAACTGCAGGGAGCACAGTAAATTGTTCTAAGAAAAACCAAGTCAAACAATGTTCACTCAAAGCCTAAAACTTAATTTGGCTGTGCATCCACTGTCATGTCGTTTAGGAGACCGTGGCTCACCTGGAGTTCCTGGAGACCCAGGTTTTCCAGGGAAACCTGCTGAATGTCTTATTGGCCTGCCAGGTTTGCCAGGTGGCCAGGGAGCTACAGGCCCACCAGGGAGGACTTTCTGACCCAAAAATACCGTTTGGCTGGGTGAGTCTGGGTTTTGTTTCTGCCTTCCTGCCTGAGGGAGCAGAAACTGTTTCTGGGTATTGGTTATAGAATAGTATGCAAGAAAATACAAATCCATATAAAAGATGCTCTTTCTGTAGATGGCAGGAAGCACATGCAGTGATGAAGATGGATTAAGATCTGATTCCATTGGACAATATAAAGAGTAATCACAAACTGACCCAAATTTCACAGGAAAAAGGATATTTGAGTCATATCTCCCCTGTGGGACTTAACTGAAATTCTATGGTGCAAGGGGATTGATAAAGAAATAAAAAAAAGGAAAAGCTCAATTAGGTAGGAAAACAATTTAGGATCCCAGAAGTACCTGCCTGTACTGCACATGATTTTCTTTTTAATAAAAACCACTCAGGTATGCAGCACATTCCTTCTCCTATATATATCTCAAAAGGATTTTAAAAAAATTTAAGAATGAATGCAAAATCGATAGGGTTTTCATGTTTGGGTTTTTCTTATTTTTCTGAGAAAGAACAGATTTGTCTACTCTCACTTTTTTTTCTCTTTTCAAAACACCCAACTGACTGCCCTCATAAGATTTTTCTGAACATGTTTGTTGCCTTACAGATCTCATGTTTAGCCTCAAATGGGCAGAGTTCAAGAAGAGTTTCATGCTTATGATGTAAAGATAGAGATGAAGGTTTGTTTTTCAGACAGATCTACCATACTACACTGTCCTGCACTTTTCTTAGGAGGAAGAGGTTTACAAGGTTCAAAAGGAAACCTAGGTCTTCCTGGTGGGAGTATCCCAGGAATCTACGGAAAGCCTGGGGAACCTGGATTAATAGGTCTTCAGGGAAATACAGGATTACCTGGTCCCAAGGGACAGTCTGGAAGGCCAGGAGTCTCTGGTTTGCCAGGTAAGGATTCCCCCAAGTATTTGTTTTGATGTAACAATTAAGTGAGTCTTTGCAGAAAGGTGTTTTGCAAAAAGGTCGTGTTTTTCCAGACTGAAGATGCTGAAATATTTTTCCTTTAACAGTATTCATTTATCTTTGAGATTTTTAAGGAAAACTAATAAACCATTCTTCCTCAAATGATGAGCATATTTTAAAGTTCTCGACACAGTGTGGAATTTTCTGTAATTGTCTTCTAAGAACAGCGTTTTACATAGTTTTTTATATAGTAATGTCCTTGCAGTAGGACATGAAATAGGTAATATTCAAAGCAACTCTGCCAGCACAATGGAAGTGCGAAGTGTTTAGTTCTTACTCAGCATCCCTTTTCAAACAAATAGTTTGTAATGCCATCTTCTTTTTTTTAAAAGCTCAGATCTAGAATCTGACAGAGTTGAGTCAGATCAAGCGCTGTCACTAACCAGAGCTGACTTTAAGTAAGCTAAGTGGTCCCTGTAGGGTTGATTTGTTTGTTTTTTTCATTCAGAAATATGTTCAAATTTGTTTTGAAGAATAAAATAAATCGGTCATGTAATGCTTCTTATTTCTAACAAAGTTTTTTCCTTACTATCAAATCACTACACTGTGGGAAGGAGATGGTACACAGCTTTTTATATTGAGAATCCATAAAGCTTTTGATAAACATGTATCACTTGACTCAGTTATGCAAACATAGGCTTCTAATGGCATTTGAGGGAGTTGTTATTTCCCAGCTGGTCTTTGAGTCCTGAGCCAGAAAGGAATGTCATTCCCACACATCTCATGACTGATCTCTCATCCGTGCGTGGGTATTTCATTCATTGGTAGGAGCTGTTGCAGCTACTAATTTAGGTAATTTGAGAGTTATAAGTTGTGTTCCTGTGGTTGAAGATGGGAAAACTGGCTTGGACAGTTACAGAAATGGAGAAAAAATAAAATAAGCAATTAACACTGAAATGACAGGCGTATGTGTGGTTTTCTCAAGTAATGTTCTGTTTAACTGATCAAATACTAACAAATATGTTCCTATTGTTTCAATTGCCCAGGCACAAGGGGAGATCCAGGAGTAATGGGATTATTAGGAATTCCTGGACCCCCTGGCATGGCTGGAAGACCAGGTGACCCAGGAATCAGAGGCAAGTGACCACTGTATCTGCCTTCATTATTACTTAGAATACAAGAATTTCAATGCTCAAGTTAGTCTTGGAATTCATTTTTGTGTGTATTATCACTCCTGAGTACAGATGTTGTACTGGAATTTCTTTGAGTCTTGGTAAATCTCTCTTCTGTATATGTGCAGTCTGCAGACTGAATGACATACTCGTGTTTTTCAGCAGTTTTGACTTGCCACCTTTTAAAATTTTTCTAAGTGGCTGGTGATTTGCTAAATAATGAACAGAGAGCCTTTTTGCTGTGGTTTTTTTTTCATCCTATGTGGATAACATTATTATATTTATTTTAAAAGACACAAAATTATTTGTTTATTCACTGTAAGAAATAATTTCCATGTCTTGCCATAATCTGTACTCATAGGTGTTTTATTGATGATTGGAGCAGTTAAGAAGCTAGTTTAGGTCATTGATTTGGAATGTATATTTACATATGTAAATTACAATTGCTCTTGAAGACTGGCATTATCTGGTTTCCTTTATTATATCATCTAGTCAGGTCTCTTCAGAAAATTTCACTCTATTTCCTTGCAGGTTCTCCTGGCTTCCCAGGAATAAAGGGAAGAAAAGGGTTTCTTGGAGAAGAAGGTGAACCAGGTGATAAAGGTTTTCCGGGACCATCTGAGACCTTGGTTGGTATTGGGGACAAAGGAGAACGAGGTTTAAAAGGTACACGTTCATTGTTCTGTCATTAAACCCAGTCAGGGTTGTCATCTATTTCGCAGTTCCAATGGACTATTAAATATGTAATAAACTGACTCTACTGCTGAGAGTACTCTCGTGGTTGTGAAATAATTATTGCTAAACACTAGACCTGCCTTCTTATTTATGAGATAGTTGTATATTACACTGAATATTCAGTTCAATTTTAACAAGTCCTTATTCCTTTAAAAAGCTCTAGATCAGTAGTACCAGGAGGCTTATATACATATATGCCATACATTCAATATTTTTTATACATTTAGTATCCTGTGAGCACAGAAATGGCTGCCCTTATCAGCCAGATGCTGGATTGCAAAGACACTAAATCTGCTCAGAAATAATTGACTGTCAGAAGAACTCCTTTGCTTGCAATATTAATATGGACTCTCTATATGAGCTGTACATGCTTAAGTAATGCTATCTGGCCTTTTGTATTGATATTTTCCTATGGAGGCTTTCAGGAACTTCCTATTGCCTCCACATGAAAAATATAGGGGGCATTTAATATGAGCTTGTGTTTTGTTTATGTGTGTTCAGAGTGAAAATCCTGTGCTTTACTTCTGTTTCATTAGCTAAAGAGTTCTAAAATTTTAAACTTTGTACAAAAAATTATATTCTAAGATGTTGTTTTGAAATATTTTTTAAACAAAACTTCATTTTAGGAATTCAAGGCCAAATGGGTGTAAGGGGAGAAAAAGGAGATATTGGTGTGCAAGGTCCCCCAGGTGCTGATGGCTTTGAAGGAATGCCTGGTCTACCAGGTATGGAATATGTGTATTGAAAATTACTATGCCATGTGGACAGGGAGATACTGCTGCTCCAATGCACACCAACTTGGTTCCAGAAGGAGCACTACATTCTCTCTATATAAACTCTGAAGCTTTCCTGAGAATTCTGAAGCTGAACAATTTCAAATGCTGCTATTTCAAAGTTACAGCAGCTATCACCAAATGATTCTTTGTTTTCTTTCAAATATAGATCATTGTTTGGGATAAGAAATAGAAAATAGCATTAAATTCGGAATAACAATAAATTCTAAAAGCAGATGATGCAAATGAATAAAAATTAATATTTATAAAAAGGAAATAGAAATTTTAATTCTCAATAGTATTTAAAAATTAATTCTAAGGTATTACAATTGTGCACGAAAATATTTTAGGAATTTTTTAAATTTCAGATTAATTGTATCTCCCTTTTCAAAGCCTACGCTTGACTTATATTTCAAAAGTTAGCAAATTTCCAATGAAAAGCAGGTTTTAAAATGTCAGGCATTGCTAGTATCGTGGAATTTAGAATGTTCGGACAATATTCTAGATGCATGTGGATTTTTTAGTCATTAAACTGAGTTCTAATTTAGCTAAGTTAATTTAAAGGTAAGTCATTGGTTGGAAAGTGCCTAGGTCACTACCAAGAGCTTTTTATTATGTACTAATCATTAGAAATCCATAATGAGTGAGTTATAATGTGATTGTTGCATGCACAGAAACCAAACTGACCTGGAGTGCAGGCAGTAAGAATCCAGTGGGTAAATACAAATTCATGATCTTGATCAAATTCAGCTAAAGTATATTGCAGTGGCTACCCCTAAATGCTGTGGTCAAAAACCTTAAATTTAATGTTGATACGTAGGGCATTTGTTATTTCCTTGACTTTCTGAAAACAATAATGATAATTTTATCTGTGTCTGGGGCAAAAGGCTCCATGTTGATTATCTATAAAATAGTAATATACCAAAAGAAGATGTGTGGTAGAGGATTTTGTATTCATGACACCTCTAACATACAGACAGAGTCTAAAGCAAACATGTGAAGATGATATTTATTTCTTCATCTTGCAGGAGCCAAAGGATTTATGGGTCTTCCAGGGATTCCTGGAGGACAAGGATTCCCAGGTGCACATGGAGACAGAGGGGACATGGGAATTCCAGGTCATTTTCTCTCAAGCCATATTACAAATTCATAGAGCTCTATAGAAGCATTTGCACAGGTCTGAGCTCTTACTGTAAGCACACTATGCAATAGTTAAACTGGGATTTATTCATTAGTATCCACAGACTTATCTTCACCCCAGGATTTGTTTGATTTGCAGAATGCAATTCTCCCTATCCAAATTCTTCAGTTCATATATTGTTACATGTAAGAACCTCTTTTTAGAAATAAAATCACTGTTTAAATTACTTTTATATATACAGATATTAATTCTTCATTAGCAATAGCTCACAAAAACATGAGGTGTGAAATGCAATTATGATCCTTTTATGAATGGTATCAGTATTGGTATTTTTGCAGGTCCAAAAGGCCAGAAAGGATCTCCAGGCTTCCCAGGACCAACAGGTGACCCTGGTCCATCAGGCTATGGTGGCTTTCCAGGTGACAAAGGAGATCCTGGGTACCCATCTGCTGGGCCTCCAGGAGAACCTGGTCCAAAGGTATAAAGGCAATGGAAAAATTTTCCTATTAGGCACAGCCTTTGAATATAGAAACAGAACAACAACACGTAAGCAAGAGCCACAGAATTTGCAGAAATAGATGATTTGTTAGTGGTAAGAAATACGAAAATTCTAGTGTGTCAGTCTTCAGGAGAAATTTTTTCTTTCATTATATTTCACTTCTTTTGTGCAAGAATTTCTCATTTATAAAGATGAAACACCTTGAAGTAACTTGCTTTCTGTAAAAGTTCCTAATTTGTTAAGAACAAGGATGTTAAAAAGTACAGCAAAACCTCATAATAGCAAATGAAAAGGTTTTGTAACCTAAACTTGTATTGTTTGGCTTTGATGATCTGGTAATTTTTTTTCTTAGCAATATATATTATATTCAGTATATGTTATGTTTGCTTGTATATATATATTGCTAAGAAAAAAACAATATTTTTAAGTTAGATCAATTGGATAGTTTAACTCCACCTGCTCTGGTTGTTGAATAACTGGAAGTCTTTTTACCTGTGATATTATCTGAAATGTTTGGCTGAGGCTGTAAATTCCTCTATGATTCCTGTAATCTGTCTAAATTATTTGTTTATTTTTTGTATTAGCTGGGTAACCTCAATAAGATTACTGTGAAAAAAGTCAGTAGGAATCCAAGGGAAAAAAATATGCATTTCAGTATTTTGTATAGCTGCTTATTACCTAAGGAATGGATGTTTGGATCAAAAGAGGAGCTGGTAGAATAAAATTGAAGGGAATGCTATGCCCAGGAAAATATCTAAAAACAGCATGGTTTGTAAAGGTTAAAAATAGATCTTTGCTATGTCTAAAGGATCAGTGGTATTATGAGAAGACCTCGTACTACTCAGCTTTGGTTTTATGTCTGAAAATCAGAATGAAACATGATTACATGTACCTAACCTTTAAAATTGTATGTGATTTTTCTGTTCTTTAATGTGATCCTTTACGTGTGTGTGTGCAACTGCTGTTTCTCAGGGAGACCCAGGTCCCCCAGGAGTTTTTGGCAGCAAAGGAGAAAAAGGCTCCCAGGGTCATCCAGGACTTACAGGAGTAGCAGGACCACATGGGATCAGAGGGGAAACTGGAGGTGCAGGAATCCCAGGTATGGGGTGCTTCTGGAGGGATGGTGAGCTGGTGACATGCTTGTAGAAGAATTCCTCCAACTACACAGGGTGCCTGGGGGTGGCACACTGATTTATATTGATTGCTGTAAACCTCAACAGTTCCTTTGTGGTTGGGGCAGCCAGGCCATCTTGTGTCACCTGGAGAAGTTTTGCAGCTGGCCAAAGCAGAAACAGCAGCAAAGCTCCTAAACTGAGTCTGGATTTAGGGATAATGCCTTTTCCCCTCTGCCACACTCTTTCTTCTTACAGGGAGGTATGGACCCCCTGGAGATATTGGTGTTAAAGGATGCCAGGGCCACCCAGGACAGCAGGGAGTCCCAGGCCCTCCTGGTATGGTATATAGCATCTCTCCTAAATCACTGCCCTGCGTTTGGGATTTCATTTCAGTTTGAGGCTTTGTCTACCTCCTTTTAACAGCCCCTTTTCAGTGTTATCAGTTCAGCTAAGGCAAAATGTTTTAATTTTGTTTCACTACTGGAAAGCTTTTTGCCCTTTTTTATTTATAAGGACATATCCAAGGGTCTCAAGATGTGATATCCACACAATGATAAGAAAGGCTTCAATTCTTTAGGTTCTACCTCCTAAAATAGAATAATAAACCAAGATATAGGTAGATGAAGAGAAGAAAATTGACTGGAGTAGAAAGAGGAGACATAGTTGTAGTTGTCTGCTAAAGCAACAGAACTAAAACAGAATTAAAAACATGCCTCAGGGGCAGTGTGTATATGCAGCAAAAGAGAGGCATGCATTGAAGGCTTTATTATGTCTGTGAAAATAGGGAGGGTGTTAAATCATTGAAGACCAGTGAGCTCAATACAAGCTCTGTGCTGCTCTATACCAACACAACTACACCTATCTTTGAAGTAGCTGAGCTAATTCAATTTTAATAAAGGGGAGTCAAATCTTCTCATTGCAAAATTATGGAAGTAAATATTATATTATATTGCAGTCCATTGTAATTCACAGGTGCTGTTGGAGTCCCTGGAAAACATGGACTTGTTGGTGAAAGGGGTACTCAAGGTCGGGATGGTATGCCTGGTCCGCCAGGAGTAAAGGGAGAACCAGGTAACACCAGTGAAATATTTTCATTCTACTTTACAATTGTTTTTTTCTGTAATTATACTGACATGGATTATTTGGTAAGGATTACTAAGGATCTTCTATGGAGCCAAAGCTAAGTTTTAAAGTAGAAGGTTACACAAGTTTTTCTATGTAATTTTGGTACCTGCAGTCAAAAACCCAAGTGCATTATAAATGCTTTATTCTACATGTGGTTTGTCCTAATGTCACCTAAAAACGTTCATGTCTGTAAAAGTCAAAGTACTGCTGTTAACAGTTCTTCTGGGTTTAATCTCAAAGAGATTAAAAGAACCAAAATCCCATCAAAAGAGTCTTCTGTCATACATGAATATAAAATAAAAGGAATCACAGTGTTTCCCTGCATGAATAGTGAAAGTTTCCATGAATGATTCCTTGGGTTGTGAAACCTTTCATTTAAATGTCACTCCTGGTGTTATCAATGTTCAGATAGATTTAGTCCAACACTGAATTCTGACAGAATTTTACACTGAAAATTTTTCTTTGCATGTTAGTATCAAGAAAATACTGAGAAGGCATCCACAGATTTTAGAAAGTTTTTTTATATTAACTTTGAAGTAATCATGGTTAACATATTTTCTATTGTAGGCACTTACATTTATTTTTCTATTTTTCTTAATAACTGAAGTAAATGCAGATTTTTTCTTTTTTTTGTAGAATGTACCTCAAATATGATTGACCAATAAGAGTTCCTCTGATAAATACAAACTTTAAAATTTGTGGTTTTGTATAGAAGAAATGGAAATAATACATGTTATTTTACATACAACTAAACTCCACCTTTTGATTCAGTGATTTCTGAAGAAATGTATGAAATATTAGATTAGAAAACTGTGATGTTTTCTAAAAATTATTTGGGACTTTGAGTGTAATGTGACCTAATATTTTACAGGACCACCAGGGAGAGGGATCCCTGGCCTCCGAGGTATTCCTGGACGTAGAGGTGAGTTGTCTTTTCAAAAAGCAACCGCTTAATTTTTAAATACCAGAACCATTAACGAGTCCCCTCCTTTCAGATGCTTGAAATGGCACTCAAAGTGTCAGAGGAAATCAGGAGTAATTCTATGCTTTTGATCAATGGTTTGGTCCAATATATTAAATGTCAAGAGCTGCTGCTTATAAAGTTTTGACTATTGTAAAAGGGAAATAAAGAAGCTGACTTCTATGGTCTTGCGAATGTGACATACACATTCTAGAGCTTTTGAAACTTTCTTGTGATATATAATTTGATTAACAGATTATGCCCTTATGAAAACAAGATCTTGTTGAATAATAAGCATACCTTGAGGAAGCTGCAGTGGTTGCATTTTAATTTTGTTCATCTTCTCTTGATTGATAAACAGAAGGGACTCTTCCCATTTTTTAGGTTTTAAATTATATTTCTAGTGCTGGTAGAGATCCATTGATTTGCTTTACTTTAAGAAAGTGAAATTAAAGCTAAGATCAACGTCAGAACAATGTCCCTTTGGAATAGTCTCTTATTTTGTTGCATTCATACTGATGCTTCGAGCTGGGATTTAGTTTAAAAGGATTTTTTAGTTCTGATGAACAAAGTATTTCTTCTACTTATTCATCATTAAGTATTCCCTTCTCTGGTCTGTTTATCCTCCTCTCAAGTTTATTCTTTGGGATGAGCAACCTCCAAAGTGGAGTGGGGTTTTTTTAATTTGTGTGGGTTTTTTAATTTAAAAAAAGTGGTGTGTACTTTGCAATGAGTCCTGTCTTCTCACAACTATTTTGCTTTAGGGTAGCAAGGTGGCTTTGACAACTTCTCTATACTAAAAACAAGGGCTGAATTCTACCTTTGCTGTATAGGAAATGCATGTTCTCAGTTGTCACATCACCTCACTGTCTTGACAGCCTTCCCCACATGTAAAATTCACATTTTGCAGGAATCAAAGGGGACATGGGACTGCCTGGTTTTCCTGGGCCTCCAGGTGTGAAAGGTCATCAGGGAGATCGAGGACCTATTGGGCCTCCTGGCCTAGTGGGGTTACCTGGATTTCAAGGTGCCACAGGCATGGCAATCACTGGCCAGAAAGGGGACAGAGGAATTCCTGGTGCACATGGAAGATCAGGTGTGTTGTTGTAACTCCTTATTTGTCTGAAAGGATATACTGATATTTGAAAGCAGAAATCAGCCTATCCAGAATTCAAGGTTGAAAGGGGTATTCCCCCAAGAAAGATTCATAATTAAACAGGCCCCTTTAGCAGTTAATGCAATATTACAATTGCAAACATGATCTATGCAGTGGCATTTAAATTAAAATAACCCTAAGCTTTCAATTCCACTTGATTGCATTACCTTGCTTTCCTCTCATGTGGTCTGTAGGGCAGCTGAGATTTAACTTCAATGAGGTGAGATAGCATGAGTGGCACTTAGGGATGTGGTTTAGTGGAGGATGTGGCAGTGTTAGGTTTACAGTTGGACTCGAGGATCTTAAAAGTCTTTTGCAATGTAAACGATTCTGTGATTCCAGACTTAACTACAACTGGAGGATACTCAAACACCTGTAGTGTTCATGGGTACTGTAAATTCTGATCTCAGATTAAATTAGCAGGCTAGGAAAAATTTGTTGATTTTTTTTTAAAAAGTGTGTAATTTCCTTGGAAATCATGGGGCTGATAAACGTGTATCTTCTGGAGCCACTGAATGTTGCACTGTGTTGTATGGAATCTATGTGAAAAGCTGTTGGCAGTAGTCTTTACTTACTCTGATGTTTCTGTATAGGTGCTCCTGGTTTTCCAGGCCTTCCTGGTCTTTCCACTCTCAGCATGAAAGGAAGCAAAGGTGTCAGAGGGGCAGATGGCATCCCAGGGCCAAGGGGCCCAGCTGGCGACGTTGGCCCTCCCGGTCCCAAAGTCAGTGAGAGGAATATTGCTTCTTTCTTACTGCATTGATAGTCTGCTCTTACCATGAAAACAATACCCCTTAAAAAGCCCTACAATATCTCAAAACAAACAACAAACCAAACAAGCATCCCCTCCCACCCATTTTCTCAAAAACAAAATCACCTTGTAATAGAGGAAATGCCAAAATGGATATGAGAAGCATGTTTTATGGACTTCAGTGAATCAATAAGAATAGGGTTTTTTAATTCCTGGTATGTCATTTCCTTGGTTATTCTGTATTACAGGATAATATGAACAATAATATTACTATTTCTAACATGCATAAAATTGAAGCAGATCATCCTAGTTGAAGCATATTCTGTAAAAATAATGCTTTGAATATTCTGAATAAAAATAAAATGTATTTCATAGTGTGGAGATGCTGCTCCTGTTTATTACTGGTGTTCTCTGATTTGCAGGGAATAAAAGGTCGATCAGGCTATCCTGGTGCTAGAGGGCACCCTGGATTTCCTGGATTCCCAGGTGTAAAAGGTATTAATGTATTTATTATGTACACTCCTGTGTGCCAAATACAGTAATTTACATGTTGCATTATAATAATACTTGTTGGGTTCTAGAGACATGAGGTTTTGCCATGAAAATCAGGGTGTAAGTCAGGTCTGAATGAAAACATTCACTAAGAGAGTTTTCATTGAGATACATGCTCTTGAGTGTGTCCAAGCTGATGTTCAAATGAGGAAGGGCTGACACATCAACAGCCTCCATTTCTGGCAAATTCAAAACAAGTTTGTCGTTAGTGAGTGATGAGCTGTAAGGACTTTGACACTGAGTCTGCTCATTGGAAATATCCCACCACAGCTAGAAAATGTGACTTTCCTACAACCTCCTAGATACAGAACCCAAGAGCATCTAATCATAATCACAGCACTGGGTCCTCTGTTTGCTGTAAGAATAGTCCCAGTTATAATCTAATTTACAGTTTATCAGCAGATGAACTGTTAAATGTATTGGCTTCATTAATTTCATATTCCTGAGGGTTAGTTGAATCAGTGGCTAAAAATCCTTTTAATTTAGACAATGTTCTAGTGATTTAAATATGATGTAGGCCGGCATTACTCCAGTATTCTCGTTTTTCAATTACACTATTTACAGTCACAGAATTGTCATTACCTGTTTAACCTACCTGTTAGAAATCCATGTCAACTATAATGCATTTTACATTTGTTCTAATTGGCAAAGTCACCAAGCAGACAGTAATCTTACTTTCTTAAAGAACAAATTTGCATTTCACATATGTCAAGTTTCCCGATGTGGCATTAAAAATACCTTTTAATTAATTTGTTTGTTTCAATCAGCACTGTAGAGCATAGTCTAAATGTAACCTTATATTGTGCACAGTGAAAAGAAAATCACTTACCAAATTTCTCAGTAAAACTCTGCAACTCTCTTAAAGCCTTCAACATAACTGACAGCAGGGTTAAAGGGAGCTGAACACCACTTGAAGGCTGCAAATCCAGACAAAAACATGTAATATAGAAAGGACATAGTCTAAAGTTGGGAATTTAAACTAGGTTTATGGACCAACCTTCATATAAACAGGCATGACAGTATTGTCTTATAAATTGAGTGCACTTGACCTATAAATTATACAGTTTATAGGTTTAAATTTACAGTATACAGAGGTGAAGAAACCACTTTCACATTTCAAATGAGTCTGTAGGCTGTGTTACCCTTGGGAACTTTGCATGGATTGTGCAGAACTCTTCACTAAGACTCTGCAACTTTGACAGTTGTTTTTGACATTTTAAACCAGACAGATGTACCTTCAATCTTCTCTTTTAGGAGAAAAGGGTAGTCAAGGACCCCCAGGACCACAAGGTGCAGAAGGGCCAAGAGGACCAAAGGGCCAGCATGGTAACCAACCCTTCTCCTTCCAGTACCACCTGACTTAGGTTAATTTGGTTTGTTTCTTAGTTTGTTTGCTTTCTTTTAATGTAAAGTAATAGATCTTCATCGTATTTTGCTGTTAGGCCCATCTGGAATCTCTGGAAAAATATTCTCCATCCCGGGAAGCAAGGGTCCTCCAGGACTGCCAGGAATCCCAGGAACACCAGGTGATCAAGGAATTCAAGGGATTCCTGGACTACAAGGTGATTTATATTTTTACCTCTATGCATGTCTGTATGTGCTGCTTCGTAGAACATTTTGGTTTGGTGGGAAAGCTTCTGCATAGAAGATTGAAATGTCTTTAAAAAAATCTCACTGTATTTAAAAATAGCTCTTTGTACCTTGTTAACACCCTAATATTTATAACCCATCCCATTCCATTAGCCCTCCACCCTTGCAGTGAGTCAGTAAGTGCATCCCTCAACATAACCCTAAGAAATACACTGGATGAAAACATTCCCCACTTTCATACAACCAGAACCATGCTCAGGATGTTTGCTGTTTTTGGGGAGGAGAGAATTACCACCTGTAACAGAAGTACTCTAGATGTGCTCCAGTGTGATTGTGTCTGTCCTAGCTGGAGGTGGGAAGGAAAGGAGAGGCTGGCTTCTTCTCATTGGCACCAGAAGTGCAGCCTGCCACAGCTGTGAGGAATGGGGAAGGAAGGAGCAGGTAGGATGAGGTGGATATGCTGTGGGTATCTGGCCACCCTTCCCAGTACCACAGCTGTGCACCCCAGGGAGGGAGCTCTTCAGGGGAGCAGGACTGCTGACAGCATTTTTCTGCAGTACATTCAGTGTTTCCTTGTAATCTTCCTTATGGGAAAGATGATGATGCTAGCACTACAGATAGTCTAAAAACTTAGGAAGTTCATGTTTTTTATTCTAACGCAGCTAGATTTATCTGGGGATTTTAACTTTACCACTTATTAAAATCTAGAATAACTACTGCTATATGCTTCTGGTACTTTTGTTGATTGCAATTTAGGACCTAAAGGAGTAAAAGGTCTACCAGGACGTTTTGGTCATCCAGGTCATCCAGGACTACCTGGTCCAAAAGGAGAGAGGGGATATCCAGGACAAAGAGGTACAGGAAAGCAGACATCTCTGTTTGACTGGTACTACTGAATTTACAGATAAATTGTACTGATGATTTCTGTAAATCCTTCCTCTTACATGTATTGAGATTCTGTAATTTACAGAACATATACAGTAGCTTTAGGAACACATATAAGCACATTCTTAGCTTTTAACAGATGCATGTTCACAACTGTAATAGTAATATACAGAAATATGCCTTGACTGTGCTCCTCTGTTATCACTTCTATTTAGTCACTCGAAATCTCTAGGTAGCAGGGTGCCTTTTTATTACATCAAAATAGAACCATAAAATTTTATTTAGGCACCACAAAATGTTATTACTTAAGGCTTTCTTTGGTAAAAATGGCCATAGTTCTTTAAAATACATCACTGTTCTACAAAGCTATGCAATGTAAAGTTGCCTGAACGAGGTCTGAAGGAGTTCCTACATCTGCAACAAATACTACCGATTTTTAACTTGTATCTTGTTATTGGGGTTTTTTTTTGTTTTTGTTTTCAAGCGGTTTCACTAATTTAAAATAAATGAAAATTCAAACAAAATTATAATACTTGCAGACATATTTATTTTCCCTCCACAGGACAACCTGGATTGATTGGCTTTCCAGGTCTGCAGGGGTTACCTGGATCACCAGGTACTGTCATTGCTGGTCCAACAAGAAAAGGATTTATCTTCACCCGGCATAGTCAGACAGCAAAGATTCCTTCGTGCCCACACGGGACATCCCAGATCTACGTTGGCTATTCGCTGCTTTTTGTACAAGGAAATGAACGAGCACATGGACAAGATCTTGGTACTGTATTGGTAAAAACTTTCTGATTGTTTTCTAAAAGTCCAGTAATGCTAAGTTGTCATGAAACCAAATTTACAGTAAGTGTCTGAGATTGGTTTCAACCATCCATCTCCAGAGTGGCTTGGAGTCAATTCAGGAATCATAGTTTAAAGGACATGTTCTTTCCTGCACTCCCATATTCCTTTGTTGATATCCCTATAGATTTTTGAGGAGGAATTCAGTTACTAATGGATAGATGTCTAGCATAAACCTTCACAACATTTGCACAGGGCTGACGATAATACCACAGGATGTGAAGGAGAATCTTGTGGGTTTAAGCCTAAATGGGACGTTTAGGGTGTGAACAATGACACCAGAAACTTTTAGTTCAGCAGCTGAATCCCTGCCACTGTGTCAAGAACTGATACCATTCAAGAAGATTGTATTATTTTAACAGATTTTGTTCTTAGCCCCTGCTTATTATATAGATATTTTTGTATAAACCAGAAGCACTTTGGTTTCAGATAATTTTACTGTACAGACACTTCTTATGGTTACCAACTGTTTCAATTCTTCCTATAGTAGGTTGGATGCCACATGTGTCTCTTCTAGTCACTGCAGTAAGTTCAATCTCCTATGTACCACAAACCTCTCCTCTTTTGTCTTCTAGGAACAGCTGGTAGCTGCTTGCAGAGATTCAGCACCATGCCATTCTTGTTCTGTAGCACCAACGATGTTTGTAGCTTTGCTTCTCGCAATGACTACTCCTACTGGCTGTCCACTGCCGTGGTGATGCCACCAGACATGGCACCCATTTCTGGCAGGGCACTAGAGCCCCAGATAAGCAGGTAAGAGGATAAGAATTTTATCTCTTCTTTCCTGGAACCGCAGAGGCATCGTAAATTGTTTTGACTGGCAAATCTTAGGCAAAACCTGCCCATCTCAGCCAGTACAAGAACTGACTTCAATAGCCTGTTTTTTGATTACTCACCTAAGTATGCCAAATATTCAGTGATACTCTCAAGAAAAGTTAGAATAAAGCTAGGGTCACCCCCCCCAGGGCCTATTGCTACAGAGCCAACATAAGAAAATGGCACACTGTCTTACTGATAGCAGGGATATTTTTTTAAAGACCCTATCACTGTGTATATATCAGAGACAGACTAAAATTAAATAAAGACAGCTTCGTTATTTAGAATACAGCACAAATCAAGTTCTGGTTTCAATTCTGGATGATGTATTTACTGTAGTTGGTGAAGAGCATTGTAAACTGAGCTGAAGGTTCTCAGCTATGAAACACCCTTGTGCAAGCATGACCCTTTCTAGTTGCTTAGAACAGCTGAGAAGGATAAGAGCAACTTAAGAGAAAAGTTATAAAAGCTTGAAAGACCTAGAGCAGCAAAATCCAAGGTGGGAAGGTAAGCTTTGTACTCTTATCTCCTGTCCCGCCCTACCCAGTTGTTACAATCCAGTAGCTCAGCTTCAGTCTCCTCATTTAGGAAATAAAGATTACTTTTTCTAATCTTAACAAATAAAGGTACAGAAGTATAGAACTTTGATCTAAACCAGAACAACATAAAGTAGTGAGCATGTAAAAAAGGTAAAATTTTGCTCGTTACTTCGTTAAAGGCAAAATTAAGAAGCTCAAATGTTCTGGAATTACTTCCCAGCTTAAAACAGTTTTTGTCTGGTGTTTGTAGTAGAGATTCCAAAGCAATTGCAAAGTAAGGTATATGGGTTACCTTCAATTTACTTACTCCTCATTAAACACAGAAATCTGTGTGAGTAGTAGCATTTATAGCAAGCCCTGCCATGAGGTAGCTACCATCCTAAAAGGTAGAAGTTTGTTCTGCTTTCATGTTTTCCCTCATGTCTGCACTGAATGCATTTGCTTTTGTCACAGGTGTGTTGTCTGTGAAGGAGCTGCAATGGTAATAGCAGTTCACAGCCAAACAACTGTAGTTCCTGCATGTCCAGATGGCTGGATGTCTCTCTGGAAGGGTTTTTCTTTTGTTATGGTAAGGATGCAACAACTTGAATTATTAATTTTATGTCTTCTCATTTTCATTGGTTCAGAAATTACATAACTGCTTGAATTTTCAGAAGGCTTCTGTGCTTCATTGTAAATTTTATCAAATGAATCTGTGTTCATTTTGGTTTGTCCAAGATATACCACAGAACATACGGTATGTTTTAGAAAGAGGTATTTTTTTGCCTGCAGTTTACTAAAAGCTGATGGACAAGTTCTCATAAAAATGCTTTGGTGGTTGCAGTACACAAGTGCCGGCTCAGAAGCTTCTGGCCAAGCATTGGCATCTCCTGGATCTTGTCTGGAAGAATTTCGGGCTGTCCCATTCATAGAGTGCCATGGCAGAGGGACATGCAACTACTACACAAATTCCTACAGTTTCTGGTTGGCATCACTAAATCCAAGAAGAATGTTCAGGTAAACTGTACTTCCCTGCATCCCAGTGTCTGAGGAGCCAATAAATGCCTGCAAAACCTGTTGGGGCTTCCTTTGTAATTCCCTTCAGGTTAGGCACCCCTCTTTGTTGGGTTCAGGGTCATTCTGTAGCACACAGATTTTTCAGTGAGCCAAGGATTTCAAGGTTGATGTCAGCAATTCTATATCCAAAGTCTCATTGTCTCTCCCTGTTTTTTAAAGGAAAAAAATTGAAAGTTTGGGTTTTTTCTTTTAGGAGACCTGTGCCACAGACTTTGAAAGCAGGACAACTGGAAAATATCATCAGTCGTTGTCAGGTCTGCATGAAGAGACCAATCTAAACAGTGGCCACTCTTCACAGAATATGAAACTCTGCTTTTATTAAAGAATTGCCTAACTCTGAAGAGCTATAATTTATTAAAGTCCAGCTGCATCTGGAAAGAAAATTATAAATTGCCAGTGCAGCACTGTGGTGAGGCAGGGCAACAGTTTGACTTTTGTCTTTGGCAAATGACAAAGCACTTTGTTGGAGGAAGCTTATAATGGGATCTTCAGGGGCTTCTGCTGAACCTTGTCATTTCTGAGCTGCATCTTCACCATAAAACTACAGCATCACCAGATCTTTAATGAAAGATGTTAATGCTGCCTTGTGTCATGTGCTTTTCAAACAGCAAGACAAACTAAACGCTCCTGTATCAGCTTACATATGTTCAATGTGGATATCATTTAAGATGACAGTCTGGCACTTATGAGAGATAGGGTTCAATAGGAAATATTTTCAGTGCACTTTTAACTATATAATGATTCATTGAGAGTTGTTTTGGTTTGGTTTTCTTGCCTAATAAACAAGTATCTCCCCACATACCTCACCCTTCCTCTGGCTGGCAAACAGGAATACAAAGCTTTTTGTATCACTGCGATGCTAATGGTGCTTGACTGGCCAGAGAGGGAGCGACAGCAGGCTCTGGGCAGGCAGGACAGTGGTGACAGGCACTGGCTGTGTGCTCCAGAGTGACTGTGGCTAAGGGCTGGCTAAGTGAAAGTGTTGCAAAGGTTTCATCAGGTTCCATGGCTTTTGACACAGATCATGTGATCTTCGAGTTCTTCAAAGTTGGCAGTATTGGGCCTCTAATATGATCACATGTTTTCATCTCACCTGAAGAAAAAATTATCTACCATATAATTTGGGATTTTGTTAGAATTAACAATTATGGTATGGCTCAAGGGCTCCCATGGCATTATCAGGTTATCACACACCCAACAGGATGTGATTCCTAACAAAATTTATAATACTTCCATTTTACAACATCTTATATTTAAATATTTTTCACAAATTATATTCTATATTTAAATATTTATCACATTTATCTGCAAGTGAAACCATTTATTCCATCCAGATAAATGCATGCATCCAGAATTTTTAAAAAGACTGATATTTAAATTGTACCATCTAAGCACTGACTTATATAAGAGAATCCAACTGTAAATGAACATAAATACTTGAAAAGCACTTTCATTTGCTCATATAAATTATATAAAATTGTAGCTCTGAAGGTTTTTTTTTTAATATTTATAACATTGCACTTGCAAGGCTATTTAAAATTGTAATGTTGACATTTAAAATGTTAAAATTTTTTAATACTTGCACAACTTATCAGAATTCCAGTATTTAGTGTTACAGAAGAAGCCTAATTCATCTGAATAGTTCTGTAAATGCACCATTTTAAATGTAGGGTCTAGCAATTCAATGAAATAACAAGAATTTCTCATTTAGATGTTTTTTTAAGACAGTGAAATTTTATATTGTTTCTGTTAAAATAGTTGCATTGTGTTTGTCAGACTGTTTGAATTTTCAGTGTTAACCTAACTAAGAAAAGGTTTTGTCTGTGTTCCATGCCAGTATCTTATAATGGAGCTAAAGTGAAGATACCATTTACATGAACTGAATGGGTATCTTAAAATTATTGTTTGCTTGAACAGTCATAGTAATTCTGTTTGCAAGGTATAATTGTGAATTTACAGGGTTTTTTGAAGAATCTCTTTGCAGATGCACTACTGATAAGAAGGTATTCATGTCAAGTTAATATTTAGTCTTTCATTTGAATCAAGCCTGGGGTTGAGGTTATTTTCCTTAAAACAATCACTTAGATTTTTCCATAAACTCTGAAGTTTGCTTTAAATACTCAAAAACCACACCTGTTGCTTGGTAGGTTGTTGGGGTGCTAGTGTTTTCTCTTCTCAGTAAGGCTCATTGCAGTCATCCAGAGGCATTGTAACAACATAGAATTGATGACTGTGGAGACTCTCACATAAAACTTGCTAGTAAAATGCACATGTGAGTACCTGAGGCTGAAGTCTGCTGGAAATGTGTCCAGTAGAGGATAATGTGTAAGGAGAAGGGAATGGGTTGTGACTTTAAAGTCTGAAGGTAAGTTACAGAGAGTTATGTCTTATAGTATAGCATATAACTGGAAGTTATGCCTTGTTCCCTGTTTTGGATTCCGCTGCTTACTCTTTGTGTGGCCTTCTACAAGTTACTAAAGAAAGATGTTGATAAATAGCTTTAGATTTTGAGTGCTCAAACTGAGTCTTTCTTTCAAAGCATGAAATACACCTACAGGGACACATGTTCGTCAAGCCAGGCATAATACAAGCTAGACACTGGAAATCAAAAAAAACTTGGGAAAAGTTGATCTTAACTTCTCACTGCAGCTGCAGATCATTTTACTTCCCTACAATTTTTGTTGTGAGGATTAGTTAACTGACGTCTGTAAATGCTTTGGGAGCCTTAACTGGAAAGTGCTGATGAGGTGCAAGCTGTTAATATATTGTACTTAAAGAATGGATGCATGAGAAATCGGGAATAATGAGCAAACAATGGGGGCAGTATTCTGCTAAATGCAGCCAAATAAAAAT
This sequence comes from Chaetops frenatus, assembly GCA_013400775.1. Classification (NCBI taxonomy): domain Eukaryota; kingdom Metazoa; phylum Chordata; class Aves; order Passeriformes; family Picathartidae; genus Chaetops; species Chaetops frenatus. The sequence continues at coordinate 697,685 of VZTR01008208.1, read as the reverse complement.
ATTTTGACTAAATAAAAGACTCATTTCCATGTTGGCTTTTTTTTCCTTGCCAGTACTAATGGTCTTGTCCACTACCTGTGCACACCAAAAAAAGTGCTGTCTGATTAAAACACAGGGGGTGGAGTTTGTCCTCAGAAATGACACTCGCTCTCTCGGACCTGGACTACACTCCAAGTTTAGCACTTGAGTGTGAATACCCAAGCTAGGTCTCTGCATGCCAGCTTTCTTCCTACATGTATTCCTACATAAGATGCTGTGATGAGCTGGAGTTTTTCTTCTCATCAGTTGGTTCAAGGCTGTTCTGGATTCAGTCTGAGAATTTCAATTCTGATAATAATCAATTATGTTATCAATTCTGATAACTGATAATTTATGCTGCTAACATGCTGATGTTTAGGTTGTTGCTCAGTAGTGTTTACTCTAAATCAAGGACTTTTCAGTGTCCCATGGTCTGCCAGTGAGGAGATGCACAGAAAGCTGGAAGGAAGCAAGGCTGGGACAGGTCCCCTGAACTGACCAAAAGGGGCAATTCCACACCATAGAATGTCATGCCCAGTATATGGACTGGGGAAATTACCTGGAAGGAGGAGGCTGATGGTGGATCAGGGACCAGCTTGGCATTGGTCAGCAGGGGGTGAGTAATTGTATTGTCATCACTTGTCTTACTTGGGTTTTATCTCCTTCTCTCCTTCTCCTTTTTATTACAATTATTATTAGTAGTATTGTTATTATTATTGCTACTTTGTTTCAATTATAAAACCTCAACATGAGTTCTATTTTATTTTCTTTCTTGATTCTCCTCCCCATCCCATGGTGAGGGATGTGGGGAGTGAGTGAGTGGCTGTGTGGTGCTTGGTACAATCAGACTGTGAAAAAAAAGGCACAACCTAAAATTATCAAGAGTTCAGCATGAAAATAAGGAAGACAAACCACCAGAACTGTGTTGTATGCAATATGCTTAATATTATATGGTCTTTTAAATCACTCTTCTAAAAATCAAGGATATCTGCAGCAAAATCTGCAAACTGTCAAAGTTACTTGTGCAATGACCTGTACAAAATGCAAAAGATGGAAAGAACACCCTGAGACGGGAAGGGATAGAGCCTGATACAATTCTTTTTGAGATGGGATAGAAGACAGGGGCCAGGGGCAGTCATGACCCACTAATGGTAATTCATAATGTGACACTACATTAGAAGTCCCCACTGGAGCTTTTCTGGAGGATTTCCTGTGACTCAGAATAACTCAAGTGACTTTCCTGTGACCACTGAATTTATTAACAACAGTCATATATTCAATGAAATAAAAACAGTTGCATAACTGCTCTCAACATGAAATTATATATGGGGAATCACAGGAGAGGAACTGCATTTCTAGTGTGCTTGAAGAACCAGTTTTTAGACTATCATTGCTTTGGGGTTTTCTTGTTTGTTTGTTTGTTTGTTTTATTTTAAAGATGAAATCCTCTTGATAGTTTATAAAATATTAAAGAAGAGGTAAAATTGAGGACTTCACATACAGAATGATGGGGGATTGCCTGGTAAGATGTGCTTGGGGTGCAGCTCATGTTTCAAGGAGGCCAAATATAAGATCAAAAGGCAACTACTGTATCATTCTCAATGTTAGACAACTTTTATTTAGTAGGAGATCATATTTCTACCACTTGCCTCTGTAAACAGTGCTGTTGATTATTTGTGAAGAGCTGAATTAGCAAGTTGCAAGCCCTGGATCAATATATGCTTCTGGGCTGCAACTGCTACACCTTCTGACCTCCAAAACATTGTAACCATAAACCCAAAGCGTGGGAAAGCTCTGAGACTACTTTCTTCTCCTTAAAAAAAATACCTGCTATATCGAATAGCATATTTCATTGTATTTTCCCGTACGGAATTGGAAAAGTCAGTTACGCCATGAAGCAGCAGCTGCTGCTCGGTTCTCTGAGAGTCATTCAGGAAGGGTCAGCCAATGCTGCGCTTGGAAGCGTTTTAGCCGGGAGCCAGGGCTCGCCTGGGCAGAGCAGGCGTCTGCGCTGGGGGTCAGCTCGGCAGGAAAGGGACGGCTGTCACCCACGTTTGGTAACAAATGTCCTGTAATGGTAACGGGGCGGCGATGGGCGTGGGCCAGGCAGGGCCTCAGGAGCTGAGAGCCGGCCAGACGCGAGGCTGAGCGAGCGGCAAGGCTGTTCCGGCGGGGCTGCCCTGGAGCAGCGGCTCAGGGCACAGCGGGCTGTGGCTCGGCAGCCGTGCCGTGCATTGCCCCGGCTCAGCGCACACCCGCACACCGCTCCGTGTGCCGGCACACACCGCAGCCTGGGGCAGGACACGGCAGGGCCGCGCCGCGGGTCACCTTGCGGGGCCCCCAACGCGCCTGCGCAGCGCACGCTGCCCTCACTAAAGATGGCTGCCCCCGGCCCCATCCCATGTGAAGCACCGGCGATAGCCGCTTCCGCCCGCCTCCCGCACGTCACACGCGGCCCTTACGGAAGCCCGATGGGGACGTGCAAGCCGCGTTTGGCGGCTGACCCGCGGAGCGCGGTGCGGGCGCGGTACCGCAGTGCCTGAGGCGCTCCCGGCCGGGCCGGGCTGGCAGCGCTCCCCGGCCTCCTCCCGGCGCTCGGGGTAAGTACGGACCGCCGGGGCCTGGGCGGCAGCGGCCCCACTTCAGCCCGGGGGTTCGGCCTATCCGCGGGGCCGCAGACGGCCCTTCGCCGCGCTCACAGCCGGGGCCCCTTCAGCCCGCGTGTCCCCCGCTCCCCGCGGCCGCATGTCCGCTCAGCCCCGGCCCCCTCAGGGCCCAGCCCGCCTCGGCTCCTGGCTGCCAGCACCGCCCCCCGGCCCCGGGCCCCTCAGGCTCTGCCCTTCGCCCCCGCCCCGGTGCCGGGGTCGCAGCCCGGTCGCTCTATAGCGTTCGGCAGCGGGACAGGCACCTGTGCCGGGGGCTCCGCCCGCCGGGGGACACTCGGAGGCCGAAGCGCTGAGGCCGCGGGCTCCCCAGTTCCCTCGGACATTATCGGCGGACCCGCCGTGACGATTCCCCCGTAAAGGGAAGGAAGCACCTACACCCTCTCTATTCCCGAATGCTTTTAGTGTCGCCACAGCAAAGTGAATAGTTGGGTTTTCCAGAAAAATGCTTGTCAGAATGAGAGTTCTTCTAACGTTCTCCAGTATTTTTCTTCTTATTAAAAAGGAAAAAAGAAGAATTTTGTGTCAAAAGCTTCTGCTGGAGTAAAACAAACTTGAAAGAATGCAGCCTTAAGCGTTTTGTGATCATACAGCCTTGCTCGTGTGTGATGGGTACTTTTTGTTGATGTCATCCCAGTGCTAAGGAGAGGGGCCAGTTTATTGTATAAGTTCAGCACCTGTAACTGTACCTTGCACAACAGCTTTCAGCATTTAGCCTATACCTGGTGCTCCTTTCCCTCAGATTGTTTCGTTCATGCTTTGTTAGTTCACAGCCTCTCTGATCTGTATTCTGACAGTTACAGGGCCCAGAATAGGATCCTTTGGGTCCTTAATTCGTATCCTTAACTTCTCTCTGAGTCTTCCTCTTCCCGTTGTTAATTTTCCGAGGATGTCTGGACGCTTGCCAAGGGAACACTTTGTAGCTTATGTGCACATGAGCAGAGGATCTGTGAAGCAGCCACATCAGGAACAAACAGTAATGGAGCCGAAGAAGCTACAGTTTGGTGTGGGTTATAGAACCTCCCCTGAGCTCAGTGCTGACAGAGCTATACTGTTACCAGAGCTCATCTCCTATCTGGGGCTCCACACGTTGCTGCTTGCAGCACAGATATGGCCAAAATGCTGCCAAACAGTCATCCCTCACATTTGTATGCGTTGCTTCATCCTCATCTCTTCTGTTCTTGTTTAGGAGAGAGAGGTACTTCTGAACACATAACACACTTTCTATAACCTTTTTTTCTCTCTTGCCTTATCCTCCTCTGTATTTCCTCCTTCCTTTCTTTCTTTCATTAAATGCTGTTGATGCTCATTTGCACTTCAGCTGTTCGTTATTTGTCCTGTATTTGTGATTGGATTTTTATTGTCTTATTCTGAGACTTCTATTATCATGCCTCTTTAAGAGATACTTAGTTCTGTAAATATGAATGTTAAAAACCTCAATCTTCTGATTTATTATTAATGCTTTGTGTAACAAGGACATTGCAGAAAACATAACTTTCTTTTGCTCAGAACCTTCGTTAAAATGCTTTATCTGTTGCTGAGATTTCATTGTTTCTTGTTTTGCTGTTCTCTTGTAAATAGGAGTAAAACTTGAAATCACTTTGACAGCAAATCCAGTTCCCAGTGACACAACGCAGACAAGTCGACAAGAGTAGGAAGTATTGAGGTATTGCATCTGTAGGTCCTTGGCAAGTACTGCTAAACCCACACAGTGCTATTTAGTTTATAAATACTTTCTGCTGCTGCCTGGTTTTGTGTGGGTTTTACCTTGCAGCTGGAAAGCAGTTGTTGTGCAGACTTGTGTCCAAAGCCATGCCAAGCTGTGGGGAAGCTGTGGTGCAAATGCTGCTGCAGGGCAGGGATACTTGATCACTAAAATTGGAGCTGCCCAGGTATTTCAAAATGACAGGGAGCAAGCAGGGAAACACCTTTTGTCACATCATGGGAGCAGTAAGTGTGCTTAAAGCTGTTTCCAGTCAACACTCTGGGTACTGTAAGTTCTTAAAATTTGGTCTCTCTCTTGATATTATGGTTTCTATGAGATCGGGAAGTGCTTTACTGATCACAGACAATGTTTAAAATTAAAAGCACCTTTTGGAATGTAGAAATCTCAGAAGGCTGTGTATTTTGTTCATGTCACTAGCTGATCTAGCCAACGTCTTGCAAGAGGGACAAATCTAGTTTGTAAAATCAAAGGGCAAGGATGAAAAAACTCCACGCGAAAAGGTTAAAATTTTTGAGGTGACTGATGCTTAAGCACCTCTTGAACTGCTGTAAAGTGTTTATTCCTAATTAAATGTGTTGTTTCACTTTCACTTGATACAAACAATAAGAACTAATACATGTGGATTAAATGTTCAGCACTTCAGGTATTTCCTTTAAAACGAATTTTTTTTTAAGTTTACATCGACTTTTTTTTAAGTTTACACAGTGACCTTTTTGCCTGCTTCCTGATCACCCCTTCTCCTACTGTGCTACAGTGACACTTGGAGATTAATGAGATACTTTATTTGATCCCTGGTGATAGGAAGCCTTGCAAATAACACTGAGGCTCCCAGGACAGACTGCCAAGTGGATCACATCTTGGGTATACTCAGCGTGGATGCATTCATGTGTTACACAATCCAGATCCTTTCTCTGTGCTTCTCTCCATTGTCTGGAGGTCATTCAGGGTTTTATTGATAGATGTGGCAGTATTGCTTGTGTGGGATGGTGGGAGGGAGGGCTCCTGGGCTGTCTCACCTGCCTTGTGGCTGCTCCGCACTGAGGCCTTTTGCTCTCTGAGTACTGCACGTTCAGTTCAGCTCAGCAAAGTGCACACACAGCAACAGACTTGGCCTTGCTGCCAAAAACTAGTAAAGGAATGTAGTTGCAATTTTAGTGGCAAAGCCTACTTTTTGCCAGGGTTACTTCATTTAGGGACCTACTTAAGCAGCACCACTCATAGATTTCATGGTAGAGTAAGCCATGCTTCTCACAGGCAGGTTTGCCAGGAAAGCTGTATTTACTTAGTGTGTACATTTGTGTAGATATAGATATATCCAGAAACTTTGTTTTCCTATCCTAAGCCCAAAAATAATCATCACCTCAGTGTGAGCTGTTGACAAGCCCCCCAGCTATTGCCTGGATGAAAAGTTTCCCACAACCAGTTCTTGCAGCTCTGTGTTTCCTCTGGAAGCCCCTTTCCAGCCCCTCTCCAAATGAGGTTTCAGGGTGTCTCTCAACCAAGCCCAATAACCATTATCTGGGTCTGAGCCATCAGCAAGGTCCACTGGCCACTGCCCAGGTGAGCAACTTCTCCCAGCTGTCTGAGGTCCCTTTCCAGACACTCCCAGTTGAAGCTCTAGGATTTCTTTTTCTCTTGACGTTAAATCTAACTTCAAACTTCCAGTTACCTTGGTCTTTGACACAGCTCCCAGCAATTCCATTAGTAAGTTTCTCACAGCCCATTTTCTAGGAAACTCCTCCACTGCTTCATTTGAAATCCCATTCCTTTTCTAGGAAAATGTATATAAAAAGCGTTGGCAAAGTCTTTGAAGTTTAAAATAAAGTCTTGTTCTCTCTCCTCCCCTCAGTTCCGCAAAAGTAAGATCTTAATTTACAGAGAAATGTAGAAGTGAGAAGTTTAAAGAACTGCTGTGCTTGGGAAGGGTTATGAATATTCTCAGTTTTGAAGCTGATTTGACAGGCTGTTGATAAGGAACTTTGTCCTTGTAATATGGGGTAAGATCTGAGTGACTGACAGTGAGCAGGAGGCTGCTGCCCAGGCTGAGTCTTTTCTGTCATTCCCCTGCCTCAACATACAGTTTTTGTGAGCCATTTTCTCAACTACCAGTATACTGGATTTGTGTAAATGCTAATCAATAACTTAGATTTCTCACCAATCCTAAATAGATTTCATATCAATCTTACCGATTCTTTGATGTGTGTGTTTGTTTGTTTGTTTGTTTGTTTGTTTGTTTTTATTTCTGCCAGCCAGTGCAGGAATAGTACCTTACCTACAGAATTTCTAGGTTGGTTTGTTTTGGGTTTTTTTAATTTGTCATGGCTCAGTTTGAGGACCCTCAATTTGAGCGTTGTCTACAGCATCACTTTGCTCTTTCATTGCCTTGCACCTCTCAGTACTTGCTGACTACACTTCCTATGAATTTTATTGCATAATTTGTTCCTTTAAATAAGACTCTTCAGTTAGGATCTCCCACTTCCCTGGTAATCAGAACAAAGCATTTCCTTTCCATACTTCCTGCCGGGTTCCTGTCCCGCTCTGAGAGTTTTGGTCTCCCTCTGGCAGGATGAGCGGGGCCGCGTTCCCGTCACCGGCTGCCGAGATGGCAGAGATGAACCGGCTGCAGTACGAGATGGAATACACCGAGGGCATCAGCCAGCGCATGAGGGTCCCCGAGAAACTCAAGGTGGCTCCTCAAAACGCTGACCTGGAGAAGGGCAGCCAGGAAGGATTTCCAAATGCCAGTGTAACTATGCAGGTTCCAGAGCGGATTGTAGTGGCAGGTATGTCTACATCACAGCACAGGTGAAAACTTAAATTAGTTCTCCAGATTTCTGGATGGAAAAATATATATTAATATGTCATTTTAAAAAGAACAACCTGTGAAATGCTTTCAGGTGTTCATACAGTTAAAGCTCTTTAACCTGGGAAGTTTTTCAAGGTCTGAAAATGTTTCATGAGTAGTTTTGATGTAGCTTATAATGGAGACAGCTGATGAATTAATTATGAACAGAAGGTTTAATTGCTGATGTTTCATCTTACTATGCTATTTTTGGAGGAAAAAAAATAATGTTTATTGATTTACACCTGACTTTTAGTAATTAACTGTAAACTAAAGTAACTATAGCAAATTTTGGGGATGGACTTTATATTTGTCATGCAAAATGTGTTTGATTTTAATCAGAATGCTAGTTTTGTTAAGAATCTGTCTGAGTGGATTCTGTCAATATTACTTTAGTATTTGTGGTCATGAGCTTTACAGTAATAGATCCATAACTGCTGAAGGTCTTACAGTTTGCAAAACGTGCGACACACATATATTTTATGCTTTGATGTCCCCAGTCAAAGACACCAGTGATAGACTGTGTCTTGAGTGTTGTCACTTGAAATAACAGTTGATGTGGTTCAGGGTTACTCAGGATCATTGTCCTCAGAGAAACAGCTCAAATAAATGTCAATTAATGTGGTCTTTATGAGCACTTTAAAAATAGTTTTTAACATAGTAGACCTGTTAAAGAAGGTTTTACTTCATCATTTAGTATAGGTAGGGGAAGTTACTGCTGTGATGTCCTTTTGAACTTTAAGCACTGGCCTTCAGGCCTCAAAACAATTTGCTTTCTATTGACAATTGATGTTCTTGCAGGTAATAGTGAAGACATTCCATTTTCCAGACCAGCAGACCTTGACATTCTTCAGTCTACTCCATTCAAACCACTGGCATTGAAAACTCCTCCCCGTGTTATTTCTCTTAGTGATCGACCACTAGATTTTTTGGACCTAGAAAAACCTCCACAACAGACACCTCAAAGTGAAGAGGCCAGTACTTATTTTGCTTTTTCATTAAATGAGAAGCATTCTACTAAAGAAAGTGAAATGACCCATTATTTCTCTACTGTGGTACAGATCATCTTGGTGCTGACATATGTTGGGAAAATAGAAAAATATTTTTATTAGCACTATAGTAGTTCTGATTAGAGTCTGAAGTGGCAGATGGCCTAGGATTGCCATGCTCAGCAAGCTTACTCACTACTTACAAAAATAAAATCATCATTAGAACTACTCAAAATACTTCTAACAAAAAAAATCCTTATGCTGAAGAGAAAGCTGCAAGGTTTTTTTTATTTACAAATGATCAGAAAAAAAATAAGGTTCTTGTAGTTGTTTATAGTTATACATTGTAATTTATATAGTTAATTTCTGGACTTCATAGCCAGATGGTATAACACCACACAGAATTAATGAGTTTTAACAAAACTCTGAAAAAACCAACTTCAAAGAATGTGTAACATTGGCATCCAGGTGAGTAATGGCAACTGACACTTTAAAAATGGAAGATTATTTATGAAGCTGCATATTCTACAGACTTATAAAATGCAATAGAAATGTATTTACCTGTGAAAATAGAAAGTAATTCCAGAATGGGTAAGGCCTGAAGGGACCACTGGAGGTCATCCAGTCCAGCCTCCCTCAGGGTCATCCTAGACCATGTTGCTCAGGATTGTGTCCAGAATCTCTAGAGAGTATTCAAAATTCTGTTGGTTCATAATTTTGACATCAGATCACATGGATAGGTAACAACAGGGCTGCAGTAATTTTGGGGCTTGATTTTCCATGTACCACCATCAGATCTGTCATCAGCTGTTTTCCTCCTAATCACTGTGAAACCCACGAAAATGTGCCTTTATATCTGAGGTCAGATGTGACTGACAAACTCCAGTGCACAGTGTTGTGGCCTGGAACTCTCTGGCTTTGATGTCTCTCTTGCTGCCTTGCTGCAGGTGCGCTCGGTGGGAAGGCTGAAGAGGGAGCGTTCCATGAGCGAGAACGCCACGCGGCAGAACGGGCAGCTGGCCTGCAATGATTCCATGTGAGTGCAGCCCCCCTGCAGGGCACTCCTGCACCTTTGGAACACTTCCTTTGTTCCTTACCTCTTCCCTCTTTGCTTTTTCCAACTAATGTTTTGTATGTTGTGGCAAGAACATCATTTTAACTATTATAATGCCAGCCTTTTTCTTCATTTCTATGGGTTTTGTTTAGGGAGGTGACTTTTTTTGCAGTGGAGGGGTGGAAGCATGTGTGGGCTCACAGTTGGTTTCACCAACTACCATGAATTGTTATTTCAGGAGATTCTTCAGTTTCTGCATTGGTATGATATTTTTTCCCCCTGAATTTTTAGAAAATGAAGTTCTTTGTGCATCAAAATGTTCCCAGTTCTCTCACTGTTGATAAGACAATGATTTTCGTTCATGGAAAAAGAAAAATTTTTATTTCTTCATAAATATTAGAATAGGTAATTTTTCTGTGGTGTCACTCTGCTTCATGTATTGGAATCTGTGAGCATATATGTCTTAATCTTTTCTGACCAAAATGGCAAGGAGCATTTAGAATTGGAAGCTTCATCTATTGTTACCGTCCAAGGTAGCAGATCTTAGGGTGCTTTCTGAAGACATACATGTCTGTAAATTTCTATTAGATATAATAGTCTTTGATTAATCATGGTTTATTCTGAGTGACAGCATCTTTCCACCTAGAAGTAACTGGTTTTGCAATGTAACACTTAGAAATCTTTTGTATACAAATTTTAATACAGCTGCCAAAAGGAATAGTTGCCTTAGGAAAGGCTTTAGACTTAAGACTTGAAAGATGGGATTCATCTGTCCCAATGTAGACTGTATAACACCATTGCTAAATCACCATCAAACTTAATTTTCAGTAACTAGAGGGAACTAAATGCATAACCTACTTAGGGTCTACCTATTTTTAGTCTAAAGTAGATCAAGTGAAGTATGCCCTAGAAATGCATGTTTTCTTCTCTTTACAGCAGAGGCACTAGGAGGTACTATGTCTACTACATATCTGTCCACATGTTAATGTGGCTAAAATGAAATGTACTTTGATGCATGTTCCAGACATGTTATGATTCTACTTCTCTTCCAGATATTCATGGAAATATTGTTTTGTATCTTCCCCTTCTTATTTACTCAGACCTTTGGTTCATACAAGTTTGTAGATTGCACAAGTCTAGGTGCTCAGGTCTGCAGACTCACTCACATTTACTGAGCTGGCAAAACTTAGATTCCCATCTTTAAGCTCCTGATCAGCTCAGTCTCTGGGTGTTCTGTCAGCCTCCTCAGTGTCCAAGTTCCCTGTGGTGTCACTTACCCAGTGGTGTCCTGTTGGGCAGGACACACTAATGTGTCACTTCAGAATGGCTTTCTCTTGCCCATCTGCTAGCTTGGACATGGTACATGCTGGACTGCCATGGTCTTCATGAGATGGGAGCTTCTTGTGGAAATGTTTCTCCCTTTGATGCTGCCAGCTCTGCTTTGCCAGTCTTTGATGTACTGCACTTAAAAGGGAAAATAGAACTTGACATTGCTTTACACTTGATCCCTGTGTTAGTTTAGTCTTCCAAAAGTCACAGGCCATGCCAGCTATCTGAGAAAATAGTAAGATCAGCTCTGCCTGTAGTTACTGTCAGATTTCTCACACGTCTGGACTTCTTGAATCTGAAAATCCTAAATCTGTAAAATTCACCCATATGCTTTGCTGTCACTCAGTCATTATATGTAGAGCTACTGGGTTTACATGGTCTGAATGTTATTTGCTGTCACAGTATTTTAATCTACTATCAATCCTTCAGTGGCTCAGCAATACAATAAGCACCTGGAATCCTGTAAATTTAAAAAGGCTGTGATCAAGGAACACGTAACTGGCAGCTGGCATGACTCAGTTTATCATTTACAAAAGCCAGGAAATTATGACACACCTGGAGATTAGTTTTCCTCTCTTGATGCTCAACTAATGCTTGATAAGGTCTGTCAAATAAATAAAAATTCCAATGCCGAGCACCTTCTATTATATCTTTTTGATTGATCCAGGATCTCTTCTCTTGCTTGTAAGAGAAATAACAGCTAGATGATATAGAACCTTCTGATCTGTATTCTCTATTGCCCATGTGGAAGATATCCTTCTTCTTCACTGCAATATTCTGCACTTCTGATCTGCAGATAATATATCTTAGCAGAACTTAATTTTTCTCTTGTCCTCCCAGGTGCTTGTTTTCTTGTGACAGAAGTTATGCTGTGTCTAGTGTCAGATCATCTGCCTTGAAATCACAGAGGTTCCTAGAAATGGCTTCTTTCTCTGTCATAATTGCTTCTTCTGATTCAATATGATCCAAAAAAAGAAATCACTTTGAACATGCTACAGCATTCTGATGCTGAATTTGGCATTCCTCCCTCATCCAGGTTTTGTCACTCTCCAAGTGGAGAATGTGACTTTCTACCTGGCTAACTCTCAGGAGAATGTTCTGTGAATTTAGGTTGTAAAGACACCACATTCACAGTGGAACCTGTGTGGCTCCCACAAATGCTGGAAGGCCAGGCCTTCTGTACTTGGTGAAAAAGTAACCTCTTGACTCTTGTTTCCTCACAGTTTAACCCCACAGGACATGTAGAGTAAACTGCAAAAAAAAGGAGACAGGTTTCATGTAAATCTATGCTTTGCACTACAGAAAATGTAATTGTGCACCTGTCACCTCATTTTTATCACCTTGAAATTCCTTTACCATCTGGAAATATAATTTTTCCAGTGATACAAAAATACAAGAAACTAGCTGCCCCTAAAGTTCTTATATCCAGTGTTGTTGGCTGAAAAAATAGCCAGCTTCTGCACTAACAAATTCTGTGGTGCTCTACCTTAACAAAAATCAGCTCTTTGTTTTTGTGCTTGTGTGAATCCGTTGCACACCTTCAAACAGAAAAGGAAGTCCCCATGGGCTGCTCAGATGCTGTGATGAGGATTGAAGAGGCACTTGGAGCACTGCCTTTTAAAACCTTTGTTTTCAAAATACAACTATGGTTCTCAAGTTTTAATCTAGGACACTGTTATCCTCCTTGGACAAAATATTCAGATGTACTGTGTGAAATTCCAGTGGTTGACTTACAAAGTGACAAAATAAACTTTCTGGAATAGATTGTCAGGTGCAAGTGAGAATTGGCTGGGCTCCCTATCACAGTGTTCTTGACATGCACAGTGGTTTCTTTTTCATTGTCTTTCTCTTCTTGTCATCCAGTTGCATGCATAGACAGTTCTGAGGATTTTTTGGCAGCTGGGTTTCACTGAAGTCAGTAATTCTCTAATGCTCTTACAAATCCTGGAACTAACAAGTACCTGCTGGTACAATAACTGTCTGTGTAGCAATAATGACAACTCTCTAAATTAGAATCCCTCTATTTCTAAGGATGCTTACTTAAGAGATGATAATTATTATTCAAGGTGGCACAGATCAGATACCATCCCAAGAAATAAAATGCCACGGTTCCAGTCACCTCTTTCGACTAAGGATTGCACGTAAGCCTGAACGTTACCTGGTATATGAGAAGCAGGAGTGTTTTTAATTCTGTAGCTCTCTGCAATACTAATATTCTGACTAATTACCTGTAGTTTAGAATATAAAATTTGAAACAGCTACACTGAATGTGTGGTTTCTAATTTTGCTTCAGGGTTTCTCAAACTTGGCCAAATTGTTTCCCTCTGTAAAGAGCATAGGGAAGAACACCTGACAGCCAATGAAAGGGACAACTACATTTCAAAATAGCTTTAATTTGTTTGACTCTTTGTTCTTTGGCTGGTTTTGAATAGCTGGGGAAACAAAGCTTTTTGTTGGTAATAGCGAGCCATGCTGAATGCAAGGATTCGACTTTTGTACTGGAAATCACCAAACCACCAAGAGTGCATGAAAAAGTGAGCAGCACTTAATTTTCTCTCTGCTACAGCCTTTTCCCTAGAATAACACATCTTTCTAGAGAGTTCAGTTCCACAGTTTGAGAAATTCTGTTCTTCATGCAAGTCATGGAGGAAAAGGTGATGGTGTGCTTGAACTTAAAGTAACCTTAATTAGTTAAATCTGTTTATCTCTCATTGATACTACCAGAACTGCAAGTCAGAGAAATACCTGAAATAAAGCCTGTGTACATCACAAATGCTTTGAGAAGGTTTAGGGGAGATTACTGCTGAGCTAAAAAAACTCTGCATATAGCAAAATGCTACTGTGCTCTTTTGTAGTAATGTCTGTAATTTCATGTTGTTTGTTTTGGTTCCAAGCTCTGGAATTGACTGGTATCTGTAACCAGGGAATAATAAAATAAGTGGCTGGAGCTGTAGATAAGAATTCTTTTCAGAAATGAGAAACAAAATTATACCTACAACTAAGACCATTTCACTAGAAATGGAGAAGGGAAGGGGGATGGCCACAATGTCTAGTTCTCTACATATTAGAGAATTTCCTTATGGCAGAGGGGGGTTTTTTCCTTATGTTATCTGGGCTGATTTGTGTATCAGGTAATTGCTTCATAATATTTCTTCTCCATGGTCTCTGACATAGTCTAAAAGACTACCAGATGTTTACAGGACAGCAATTTCAGTTCTTGAAAAGGGAAAGCAGAAGAAAAATTTTGCTTCTCTCTCCGCTCCCAGTCATGGCCTTTGTGCCATTCATAGAATTATTCTCATTTTTTGATTTTTCCTTATAAAACTTTGACTGTAATCAGCTCATGTAAATTAATTCATCCAAATTCTGTACAGTTTTAGTTAAAGTGGGGCTTTTTGGTTTGATTTTTAATTTTTTAGAATCTTTTTAATATATACAGAAATCTTTGTAGGAAAATATCATTACTGTAGTATTTACAGCAATACCATTCGGGACAACAGGAATTCCACAATTCAACAAATTATTTTCTGCTTTGCAATATGTCTAAATATTATTTGCTACCTTTTTTTTAAGTTGTTTTTCACCGTACTCTCCAGATCTCTGAAGTGATGAACAGGAAAAATTACTTTTAATGTAAAACATACTGTGAGTTCAAGCCTTAACTCTTCCCTCATTTGCCTCAATCCAGGAGATCCACAAGGAGTAAAAATTCTGATAAACTCATTTTAGTGGCAATATTTTGAATGTTCCCTTGCTGCTTGATATTCTTCCACTGAATATTGGCATTTCTAGTGCAATTCCAGAGTAAAATGTGTAGGTGTGACCACTGCTATTGATTACAAAGTACAAATCATCATAAATGTAGAAGAAAGGTGGATTCTGTAAGTGTGGGAGAACAATAAAAGCTGTAAGGAAGCCACCAGATATTTATTGAAATGTAGTCTGTGGCAGCCTGAAAAGACACCTGGCCTTTAGGTAACAAGCAGTGACCAGCATCAGCCAAGCCCCAGTTGCTGCACTCTGTGAGTGTCCCTTGAGGCCCAGGATGGCTGCACTCCGCTGTGGCTGAGGTGGCATTCCTGTAACATCCTTTGATTCAGTCTGTTCAATGGAACTTTCTTTCCTACTCAGTTTTGTGATCTTGCTGCCAGCCACGTGCAGAGCAGCTTTGTTCAAAGCAAGAGTATCCTCAGAATTCTGACCCAGCTAGAGAGATTAGCCACGTATGAAACCAACTTCCAAGTACTCAGTATTAATGTTTTATTAAAATGCCAGGGTCAAAAAGACTGACACTCTAAATCCAAGGCTGTTGTAACAAAGCACAAGTGGCAAGGGAATGTGTGGAATTATGGGTGCTAATCTAGGAATAAAAACTAACCCAAGATTTAAAGGATACAGTGGCTTGCATTGGTTTACATGTGTGTTAATATTTACGATTAAGCTAACATGAATTAATTCCTATTAAAAAAGCATCTCACCTCTAATAAAGTTTCCAGATTAAAAAAAAAAAAAAGTCTAGCTGTGTGCAGGAAATGTGAATAAAGTCACTTTGAATGAAAAGAAATATAAGCAAATTATAGGCAGTTTATCAAAACTAATTTCTCTCTGATAGACAAGTTTTGTGTAATCGAAATGGCCATGTTTGAATTCCAGTCCTGCATATTTCAAATAATAGTTTTTGCATCATAGTCAACAAATTAGATCATGTAATTTTGTTGTCACTGGGATGTGAATTTTGTACTATTTTTCAAATTTGTTGCAGTTTGCCTTTAAACTTGTTCATGTGCAAATCAAAATACTATCTTGATTGCAACTTCAAAAAAATTGTGTTGATGGGGTTCTGTGAGAGATTCGCCTTATTAAAAAAGGCTTGTGTTTTGAAAAGAGATGATGTGTAGAATTTTCTTGAAGTGCCAGTGCTTGTAAAAACACTTCTCTCTTGGATGTCAGTGGGGACTTGAACACTGACTTCAACAGATTTAGCTGTACAAGCACTTTCTAGGACTAACTTGTATAGCAGATCTTATTACTACCTGTGTTTGTTTCTGATGAACATACGCAAATGCAGCTCTTAATCCCCACACTACACGAATTTGGGAGTGTTACCTTACAGTGGTGGGAGAAGGGTAAACCAAAGGCAAGCAATAAGTGTTTTGGAATGGGATCTATCTGAAAAGCTTTTTTTCATTTAAAATCTGACTCTAGTATTTCTCTCTTCATTTACTGTGCTTGTACAAACAGTGTGACCCCATCACTGCAACAGGCTCGTGTCTGTCCTCCCAATATGTTACCTGAAGATGGAACTAATCTTTACTCTGCTCGCGGCATTTTGTCGTTTATCCAGTCTTCCACTCGTAGGGCTTACCAGCAGGTGTTGGATGTGCTGGATGAAAACCGCAGGTGATTGGTTGTCACTGATTCTGCCAGCTTCTGCTGCTTTGTTTTTCTTTTCTCCTTTTTTAGTGGAGTTTGGTTTCTGTTTACACAACGATGAGATGGAATTATTTGCTTTTGCTTTCCTTTGCTTTCACTATTCATAAGCAATTTAAATGTCCAAAATTCACATTTCAAAATGCTTCTCTTTCAAATATAGGATTGTTTTGGTTTCCTTCCAAATAAAAATCTAAATAGGAAGGGTTAGCCTGTGATTGCGAGGGGTTTGGCCGTTCTGAGATTATCAGTGTATCCTGCAATTAATACTTGACCCTGAGCTTGCAAATTTACAAGCCTTGTCTTCTGCTTTTCTGTTGGTGAGCAGTGGTGCAAATCAATAAGATTGGGTTGATGATGTCATAAAGCATTAAAAAATGTGCAGAAACAAGGTAGAATACTACAAGGCATTGTAGACTACTTTTGATAATGTGTCATGACTTGAAACTGTTATGCTTTATATTGGGAATAATTCTCTCTTGTGGCCACGCTGGATGCTGAGAGCAAGAAAGGCAGGGAACACTGAGGAGTTGGTTGCTCCTTTGATTTTATGGATAACCTGACATTTGGAGAGTAATAAGCCAGGACAAGCTTCATGGCAATCCCTCTACAGTAATTTCCATCCTCTTCAGAGGAGGTTTGCCCACTATTTGTACCCTTGGACTGTTTGGATTTGGGATTTGGAAGCATTCTAAGAAGAGCAAGTTTAAGACTACAGAAACATTCACAAAGACTAATAATGGCAATGTTCATTTACCAAAAGCAATTTCCAGGTTACTTGTATGCCAGCACAGAAGTTCAGGTAACAATTGCACACAGTCTCCAGTGTAGGGCTAGCTCAGACCTCCAGGGCTTACCAGGAGGTTGAATTAGTGGAAATAATTGGTAAGAACACTGGGAGGAACTGCTCATTTCTTCTGCAGCCCTTCATTGTGGCCTGTGCTAGCAAGTTCTTTGAAATCTGCCATCTGCCTCTGCTAGTATCCCAGCAACACACTGACTATGTGTAGTGTGAAGTTTAAATTATTTGCTTTCTAGTTGTTCTGGTATTGAAACGTGACTGTCAAGCCAATCTTACTGTGAATGTCTGTGTGTTTGCAGTGACTTTCCAAACTGGCACCTCCTGTAGCTCACAATGTTTGCTGACCTGACAATATATAAATGCTCATATTAACATTCCTGAATTGTAAAGAACTCCAGTCTTGCTGGCCTTTGAGTTCTTAAACTGGGACTCAGAAAAACAAACAAAACCAGCTGCATAGAGTCCCTTGAGATACTGTGAGTTGGGTGCCTAACTAATGAATTATTTAATCCTATGACATGCCAGGCTGTAGCTGTTAAAATTTTGATGCCTGTCAACAGTTAGGCAACAAACTTCTTTTTTCGTTATTAAAATTATATGATTATAAATTTGTTTAACCAAATTAAAGCTCCCAATAAGAAGAAATTGTGCTGTCTATAAACAGTAGCACTTATGGATCCTGTGCCAAGAGTCCTTGTTAAAATATAGATTGAAACTGTAGCCCTTTTCCCAGTCTGCTGTGAAGCTGACAGGTTTTATTCCTGGCTCCTGTTACGCATGTTCTTACCCGTGTTTTCTTGGATTCTGGAAAACAAATCCATTTACATACATACACTTTCAACTTAGTTCAATTATCCGAAAAATTCTAGGATTCTGGATACTTGAAAAGTTGCATTATTCATCCTGATTGAAGCTAATTTTTGAGGTGTTCTTACTTAACTTCCTAGAAGGAATGGGAAACCTGTTTCTAGTCACCTATGAATAAATAGGTGCCAAAATAATGAGCTTTTCAATAAGATGAAAGTGTATTCTTTGTGGCTGGGTGTTTAGACACCCACCATTATAGCTGGAGTGGGAATGTGAAATTTGGATGATCCACTTGCATGGTTGCAAAATATTGTTCATTTTAAATTGCTCCAAACCTGCACTCTGTTCTTTTGCTCTGTGTAATGTGCTTTCTATCTCAAAGCCTTACCTATTTTAACATTTTATGCTTAATACTTGAAGAGATCTTTTAAAACTAACAAGATCTGGCTGTGTGTTACTCACTGGAAGTATTTTTAACTTATTTTATAGTTTGTCTTTTTTTTTTCCCCAAACATTTTCCAGTCTACTAAAACTGCTAACGGTAGGTGTTGATGGTACTGCTGCAGATAATGAGTTATGCCTAGCTCAGCCAGCACTGCTCACATAAAGGGTTATTTAAATGAGCACCAATTTAATGATCACTGTTTACTCTTGCATTTCCTTCAGCTTGGACAAGGACAATAGGTCAGTTTTGGTTTCTAGTTCTAACCATTTTTCTATTTCAATTTCTGTGGAATGACTGTACAGCCAACCCCTATATTCTAGGCAGCAGAAAAAAATCTGAAACAAACCAGCCAAACTAACAAGCCCCAAAAAAACTTCATGCATTTAAGGAGATTTTAGTGGTTTCTTAAATGCAGGAAAAACAGACAATTTCATATCTGTATATACTTGTTTTGAAATCTGTACTTTATCTAAACTGTTCTTCATCTCTGGGTCAGTACATTTTATTTAGGAAGAAAGAACATAGCAATTTATTATTTCCTTTCTTTAGGATATCCCTTTCTAAAAAGCCACTGTCCTTCTTAAATGCCAAACTTCACCCATAAAATCATATCCTGAGGTTTTATAAGATCATTTTTTAAATTGAGAAAGTTAATGATCATTTTCATTGTAGAAATAAAATGGGAAGTGAGTTAAAACCATCGAAGAGGGCTACACTTGACTCTGGCCTGGGGGTAATAATGGTTCAGAAGAAAATGAGATGGGTGTGCAGATGTGAAGGAGGCTGGGAAAGGCAGCAGCTGTGGCTGTACTGGAGTAACTGCTGGCAGCACTGAGACAGGCAAGGGGAGCAGTGTGAGCCAGCCACTGTCCTGTTTGTACTTCAGCAGCTCACCCAGCTCATGTCCAGAACACATCCCTTTACCCTACTGCCTGTTCTTATGGCCTTGCTGAGACTTTAAGGGGTGTTTTAAAGAACAGCCAGAGCTGAACACAACTGCAGCCTCTGCTGAGCAAAGAGTGGGTGCTGGCCCCAGTTTTCTGTGCACAGGCACAGGAATGATGGAAGCTGGACCCAGGTTCCTGGATTGTCCACCCTTCTTGTTTTCCTCCCAGACCGTGTGTTTAGGGTTGCATCCTCACTGTGGAAGCAGAAGACAGGCCAGATTCAGTTGCTCCTTGCCCTACTGCCTGTTTTCCCACTGGTATTAAATTGTATTCCTGTGCATTCCCTTTGAGTTTGAGGTTGCTGCTGTATTTTCAGGGGTTACACGTGACCTTGGAGTTATGGCTTCTTCTGATAATGCACTAATGTTTAGAATGGAATTGACAGAAGTAGCTGGAAAATTTGAAGTTTTAATGTACAGTCATTTTTTTAAAGAAGGCCATGCATTTAATAGCTTGCCTATATTATATTTGTGCATTCTGTATTTACCAAAAAACTTGCTGCTAATTTTGGGATAAGGCTCTCAGTTAAAAAGCCACTGTGATCGATGTAATCAATTCTCTGTTGATACAAAAAACAAAGCAAGTAGAAGAGGTGGGGCAATATTGTGGTATTCTTTTTGGGTCCACCTGTAATGAAATAAAATGTGAACTGTAAAGAAAAGGAAGAAATCACCTGCAGCTTCTTAACAGCCTGGCTATGTTGTGAAGTGGGATCAAAGACTGGTCTTCAGTTTAAGTTCCTGACTTGCACAGATCCCAGAGTGCTCTGGGTTTGTGCCTTGCTGTAGCCCTCAGCTGTCTCCAAGCCTGTGGCTTTCCTTGGGAAGGGAAGTTGTGAATTAGGATTGATTAATTCTACAACAGCTGTAAAACTTTGTTTGCCAAAAGATAGCATAGAGGCTGAATTTAGAGAGCACTTGAGAATGTTCTCATTACACAGAATCCAAATGTTGTCCTTTGTCAGATGGTGTGGGAAATGCCTGCTGGGTACTGGCACTGGCATTTGCAAATCTGCCAGTTGGTTACAGGTGACTTAAATTCTCAGACAAATTCTGTGACCTTTTCCATAGCTGCTGTTTGCTCCATTTCTTACACTGTCTCAAAATATTTAGTTGTAGCATCTGTCAGAGAAGACTTTAGACCAGCTGAATTCTTTCTCTGATTAGGAATAGCTTTTTTTTTTTGATAACTTTCTTTGAGACCTTGTACATTTAGGTGAGAACATTCTTATATTGCATGTTTTGGAAATGGGGCTTTCTGTTTTGTAAAACATCATGCTGGCCTAAGTGCTATAGAGAGGAGGACATTGCAGTGTGCACTTATGGTGCTAACCTAGAGTAGAACCTGGTCCCAGTAAATAGGTATCAGGTAGCAGAGTTTGCCAGGCCTCCTAGATCCTGATCTTTTGTAGTGAAGCTGGTGGCTGTGATATTTTTGCATGGTTCTGGCTGGTTTCAGGCCAGGCCACAGCATTCTCCCAGCCACCATGGCACCAAAGCTCTGCCTCCTACACAGACTTGCTGGAAAGATCATCATACCTAGATTCCCTTTGTCTTCAGTTTTATAGCCTGCAGGGTACGTGAGTTAAATGCATGGTACAAGTATCTCCAGCTGGCATTGGGGAAGTGAGATTGAAAAGAGATTTCAGGCCCTGCAGAGTTTGTTGCACACCAGTGATCTGGAACCCTAATGCCTCATTACCAGGGGCAATGGAAACACATAGTGCTTGTCAAAGGGAACTGCTGGTCCTCACATCTGCTGTGAACTACAATACAGGAACTTCTCATTGCAAATTTCATGTATATTAGAAAGTTTAAAAAGTTAAAAAAGCTCTACCTTTTCTTCCTTTCTGCGCAGAAAGAAAAGGGAAAAGAGCAACACTTGCAAGGATGTTCAGACACCTGCTTGAAGTGTGTAGTCACTTCTCCCTGGAGAGATCCACCTCTCTTCAGACTATACATGGCCCTTAGGCTGCCAGCCCAGGTTTTCTGAATTACATCTAGCATAGATAAATACAGGAAAGACAAATATTCCCTTTCCCTGCAGAGAGCATAGGATGATTAAAAGGGCTTTTATAAGTATGTGTAGTACATTTATTGATTTCTTGTTATTGTTGGGTGAAGCTTTAGATTTGGGGAGTAATTTTTTTTTAAAACCTGAAGTTTCCCATGTTTATTTTATAAGGCTGATAATAGTCACGTAAATTTCTATTCCAATAGTATGTCTTCTGTAAATGAAGCTGCTTCATCAAAAATTTGCTTACACATCTTAGCTGCAAAAACATTCAGTGTTGATTAAATTTGAATGAGAGAAATATGAAAGTGCAGTTTACAACAAAATAAATTATACAAGTTATATTGAAACATAGAGTATATCTGGAAGTATTTTGATGTTCCTTTGTTCTTTGTGTTTTACCTCTTCTCTCTTGTTTGTCATTCCTGTTTCTGTCTTGTGCTTTCAATCTACAAAATCCTGCTGTAGGCCAATGTTACGTGGTGGGTCAGCTGCTACCACTTCCTCTAACCCTCATCATGACAACACCAGGTAAAGAGCATTTTTTTTGTTAGTCATGATCCACCAAATCTAAAATTCAGATTTCTGTTTCCCTCTTTCCAGTGACATGATTTTAAAACACTGCTTCTTTTTATGCTGCTTCTCAACTCTTGAGATATTTCAGACCTCTATTCCTTCCCCATCCAAGTCACCCGCCCAGATCTCAGTTGTCTCTTAGATGCAATGTGCTGCAGAACTCTGGCTCAGGTTAATGCCTGAGGGGAGGCTCTTACATTACATGAGCTGTATAGATCAAATATTTGCTATTTAATAGGGAGCTTGCTAGAAAATTTGGCCTTACCTCACCTAATTTGGAGGTGCCTGTGATTGTTTGTTGGTTGTAGCTGGAGGCCTTTTCACTGCCATTGTCTTCGATTGACATAATTTCAGTGGAACTGAATAAAAGATTGATACATAATCCCATGGTCAGGATGATGGAAAAAAAATAGTCCCTTCAAATCCATTTTTCCCATTTGCCGTTTCTGTGTTTTCATGGAAGTGAAGGTTAGATTTGTGCTTAAGTAGAAACTGGATTCAAGCAGGTGATTCTTCTCTAACTCAGGAATTCAGTTTTTGTAATGGCCCAAGAGATATCCCAAGAGGTCTTTGCTGGTAACCCTCTTGATTTAATACTTGGAAAGGATTGGAAATTGTAGAGGAGCCGTGATATGCTGTAATGTGAGCTGGGAGGGAGGCATGTGCATTTCACTGCAATGTTGACCCTCCCTGCCTTGCCCAGGAGAGGGTGAGGGACAACTGTGCTGTAGATCTGGTGGAATTTTCTAATATTTTTACTGTCTACTACTAATAAAAAATAGCTACAAAAAGACCCTCATCAGAAATCTCTTTGGCTTTCAGAGGACCCATAGAGTAAGGAAAATTTGGGTTGGTGGTTTTTTTTTTGTTTTTTTTGTTTTTTTTTTGCAAAGGTGAAGGATCTCACTGTTACTGAAGTCCAGATTAGGGCAACACTCATGTAGACATAACAATTATTATTTAGAAACAAAGTATTGATGATCAGTGATACCTGGAAACCTGACAATTTGTCTGTTGGGGGAAGAGAGGCTGCTTGAGCTGAGGACATTGTAGAAAAGTTTCCAGAAAGAGATGGAAGATCCTACAGTGATAAAATAGTTTCTGCACTTAAGGGCATTCTGCAAGCTCCAGGAATTCTACTCGTATTCCTTTATTCAAGTTGACCACTAACTGTCATTAAATATTAAACATTCCTTTATGTGTATTTGTTGGGAATTTGGTAGCCTTGTCATTATTTTCTTCCCTTTAAGCTGTTTGCAGCAGTTGTTCATGGGTCCTCACGAGAAAGGAAGTCAAGGGGAGCTGATACCGGAAACTGAGGTTTTAAGACAGAAAGTGAGAAGCTCAGGAGTGGGTGGAGAATCAGGAACTGCTTTTACCTGTTAGTTGTTGGAAATTGATCTGGTTAAGAGATAGCACTTGGATGATCAAAATACAAACCTATATAAACTTTCTGCCACTTTCAAACCGATAATAAGTATTTGGTATTTATTTAACTTGTCCTGGAGTTGGAATAATGCTCTTTCTGAATTGCTACATTAAGAAAACTTAAGAGTGCTCTGGGAACAAACTTTCTAATGCATACAAAGTTCAGCAAGCAGTGAATGAGACTGCACTGGGCTCTGTTTGACAGATTCTCTGCCTAAAATACAGAAATTAATGTGACTGGGGTCCTTAATCTCCGTAAGTGTCCCCTTGGGATATTTAAGTAGGTACTGAGCATAAGACAGTTTGCAAATCTCTGGTTTTCTACTCTTGCCAAGTCTCTTGCAACTTTGGCACTTTTGGTCAGGCAATGTTCAGGTTTCATGAATCAGTTAAATAACTGGAAACAGTATTTTGAGGGACTGTGTGTCAGCAGGAGGTTTGTCTATGTGGAGAAATTACCCCACTTCATTTGTGTTTGTACTTGACTCAGTTAGGATCCTGTTGAAATGTAACTCTGTAACAGCTGCAAAAAAAAATTATAATTCTTCTCTTCATCACCACCAAAATATACATCTACTAGAATCTTGATAAAATATGGTACTTGCTGATCTGCATGACTCAGACCACTGAGCCTTCTGCTTCATTTGATAGATATGGTCTCTCCAACTTCGATACAACACTTGAGGGAACACCAGATGACATGACAGTCGTAGATGCAGCCTCCTTAAGAAGACAGGTATGTAAAGCATGGTGTAGTTGACAATATTAGGACAAAGCTGTAATGGTAAAATGGGGGAAGAGGTTTTCTATCTGACTACAAAGGTATCTTCAACAGGCAATGCAAGGGCTCCTCTCTGTGCCCCTGCTGGACTGCCCTCACATATCATGTGTTGTTCTGGGATTCTGGAGAATCTGACTGTTTCTATTCCTAAATATTAGGGACTGCAGATCACTACTGATTGAAGACAGAAAGTCAAATTATCAACTGTTTAACATCCATCTGTTTGAGATACTAATTTTACATGGTTACTCAGAAGCTTCTAGTAAGTGTGGCAAATTTTAATGAAATGTTAAAAGCCTTTATTTGTTTTTAGATAATCAAACTTAATCGCCGTCTCCAGCTCCTGGAGGAAGAGAACAAAGAGCGTGCTAAGAGGGAAATGATCATGTATTCCATTACTGTAGCTTTCTGGCTACTCAATAGCTGGCTTTGGTTTCGGCGCTAGACACAGCTCTCTGAAAGATTTACTGGTTGAAAACAAACAATTTGCAAAATTCCTTCTTTCTGTTTCTGAATTATATGCCATTTTATAATGAATACACTGGAAACTTGCACCACAGATAAAGGCTCTAGAATTGCAGTGTTAAAGGGACATCTTGTTCAGTTATAAAATAATTAATAGATTTGTATTACAACTGCTGCAGTATCCTCCTTTGCATGCTTTTGTGTAAACATGGACCAGCCCATGGGGAGTCTGCTTCATGCAGTGTGACAGTGGTCTCCAGGACTAAACACTGGAGGTTTTGTTGTGGAGCGAAGAGAACAAATAGAATGGGTTTGGGGGGAAAAAAAAAAAAAAACCACCCAAAACCAAAGGAATAAAATGTCATTTTTATTGTTCTGTTGTTAGATGCAATTAAACAATTGCACTAGTTTTCCTTTAGTCCAAGTGGTTTGAGGTGTGCCATAATCAAGGAGTGTGTCCTGTTTCATGAGTATGTTCCTTGTTTAAGTACATGTTCAGGTTGAATAATAAAAGGAATTCTTTGCTAACATGCAGATTGTCCATAGGTGTGTAACATGTATTTTTTTAGGTTTAATTTTGCAGATGTTTTTCTATAAATACATTTTTAAGCGAGTTAGTCTGTGAGTTTTCAAAATATTATGGAGTGCAAGATTTTGATGTAGTATGTTTAATAAAACTCTCAAAAAAAAAGCCCAACCCCAAACCATTGTTTAATATCATTTTGAGAGAATTTATTTGAGAATTTATCTAAAACTATTAGTCTTTGAAGTAAGTAGTAGCAGTGGTCTGAACAGCTCGAAAGCAGCAGGTGGGCAGGTGACAGCCCAGTGCAGGCTGCCATCCCCTGCGGGTTGTGGCGCTGGTGTCAGGCTCTGTGGTGGGGATGGGGGACCAGCCTGGGGTGCCCTGGTACCAGGGTCAGTTTAAACATCTCCAGCTCAGCCTCGTGCTCCACCTTGCTTGGTAGATATTGGCACAGGGGTGCTGAGCAAGCTCCCTGCAGGCTGGTGCCTTCCTGCCCCTGCCCGGCTGCAGCAACCGCAGCCCTTCCCCGTGGAGTACGAACGACTCATCATGGCAGTGTGCGAGAGACCGGCAGTGACACCTCAACGCTGCTGCAGAGGGAACCTTCCTTAGCACAGCTGGACCCAGAACCAGAACCCTTTTCGGGCTGTAGAGGGGCACAGCGGCTGCAGAGGAGAAGAAGCCGGGTCTGTTTCAGTGCTATCCTCACTCTCCCCGCAGCACAGAGGCCCCAGCACGGTGCCAGGGCTGCCCCTGCACAGCGGGGCCCAGGGCGGTGCTGGGGCTGCACACGGGGCTGGGGGCAGCGCTGCAGTGCCCTGGTAAGGACGGGATCCCGGGAGCAGCAGCATGAGAAGGCCTGAGGATTTTGATGCAAGTGCTGTAAACGCGTGCAGAAATGCTGTTCTCATCCATTTCCTGTGCTATGGAACCAGAGTGGGCTCAGTGTGTGGCTGTTGCACTGCTATACAGGCTCCTGTACCTGCTTCCTTGGCTTCTCCCATAGGGCTGTGGCATATGTTCTTTTGGAGCTTTATTTACTGTGTTCTGTGACCCCATAGGGGCGTTTGCTGTGCATGTTTTCTTACCGTGAATGTTGAAGCGTGTGCCTTTGTCTTTTAGTAAAGACGATAAAAAGGGCCAGGCCTGCTTTGCACATTTTCTGCATTTTCATGAGTTTTATACCTTGACCTTTGCACTGAAGGTGTACTGCATTAAGTCTGATAGTGCAGATGAGGGCTGAGGGATGTACGAAGAACTGTATAGGCCATAGTCAAAAATAAAGCTTCTTTTAAGTGCACAAAACCGGACTTTGTCTTGCACGCGAGAATGGAACTCAAAGATTTTAGAACGCCGCCACCTGAGGGGCCGCGCGTGGGGCTCGTTCGGTGAGCGCCGCTGTCCCGGGACCCGCTGTGAGCTCCCCGGTCACACCGCGGGGCTGCCCCGGCCTGAGGCCTGACGGGCGCCCGGCCTGACGGTCCCACCCGAAA
>VZTR01008208.1:653898-671188 GCA_013400775.1 Chaetops frenatus | reverse complement strand
CAGCAAGGGAGGAAATCGGTTTAGGCCCCATCTGGTCACGCTTTGGAGCAGAATGGGTTGAGCTCCACAGGTTGGCGTGGCCCGGGTTGAACAGGGAAGGCAGATGATGATGCGGAACTGACAGCGTCTGACCCCCGGGATTTAAATACTGGGTTTGCTATTCAAACACAATTTAATTTCTAGTGCCTTTTCGAAAGAAGCGTTCTGTTCCTGAGCTTGTTCCCTTTCCGCGCCGGCAGGTCCGAGAAGCCCAACTGGGATTACCACGCGGAGATCCAGGCCTTCAGCCACCGGCTGCAGGAAAATTTCGCCCTGGACCTTCTCAAGACAGCGTTTGTTAATCCCTGTTACATCGAAAGCGAAGAGGAGAGGCGCCGGCAGCTGGGGCTGGACAAGGACGCGGTCGCCCTTCAGCTCCAGGACAACACCGGGCTTGCGGAGCGAGGGCTGCAGTTCGCCCGCGATTACCTGGCGCAGTGCTTTGAAGGCGCATACCCAGAGTTACCTGCAAAGGGCATAGAAGCACTGGTTAATTTTCTTACCAGTCAGGAACTTGTTTCTTATGTGGCTCAAAACCTGTCCATACAGGACCTGGCGCTTTGCAGGGATTTTCCTGCCCCACCAAACGTGCTGCAGAGGACGTTCCTCGCCGTGGTAGGAGCCCTGCTGGAAAGCAGCGGGCCCGAGAGAACCGGGATCTTTGTCAGGGTAGGTTCATTAAATGCTGGTTTGTGCATGGATGGCGAGAGATCCAGGGAGGTTGGCAGAAGTTTGCGATACCTGTAACGAGACAATGTAACAATGAGAGCTGTTGGTTGGTGGTGGTGGTCAGCTGGGGTTCTGGGGGTTGAGGATTTCAGTAGGTTTTGTTTTCATTAAGAAGGCTGATCGAGTACGTAAACTCAAACACTTCTGGTTTATGATGGTGATATTAATATTTGCTGAAAGTTGCTAAGGAAAAGCATTATATTCTATGCACTATACTATCAGATAATGCCATTATTCCATGTGAGATTTCATCTATCTTCAATTTTTAAAAAATCCATTCTGTATAAACAGGGATGAGTTCATAGGTTTTGCATGTAGGAAAACAAGCCCCTGAAGATATTTCATACAAAAGTATTTGATTGAAATTCAGCGTAACAAAGTAGTTTTAGCAGCTATTGTTTCAGTCGTCCTTTTCACTTATTGTTAGTTTTGCAACGGAGAAATGTTTGTTAAGTTGTTCTTCCTGATACAAGACCATTGAGAGGTGTCTGTAAGAGCTAGGAGCTGTTTACAGACAAGAGTGATCCAAACTGGTGGACGACCCGTGGGTTTGCACCTTGTGTTGTCCCAGCTCCATTCGCAGGCTGGAGCTGTCCCTTCTCTGGGTCTGGGGCTGACCTTGCCCCGGGCACACACCTGCGAGTGGCTAAGCCACAGTCAGAGACTCTGAGCACTGGGGTGGGGCACCGAGGCAGCTTTATCGTTCATTTCAGCAATTCATCGTCAGTTATTGTCTCTTCATACTGTATTTTCATTAGGAAATGCCAGAAGCTCTAGTTGTTAATTGTAACTTGTAAATATTCTTGTTTAGGACTTTTTCATTCCCCAGCTGATTGGAAAAGACCTGTTTGAGATCTGGGAAGTTGTAAACCCTATGGGCTTACTGCTGGAAGAACTGGCCAAGAGGAATACCTCTGCTCCAGAGCCAAGAATTACCAGGCAGCTGGGAGTCAGCACGGTTCTGCCAGTCTACTTTGTTGGGTTGTACTGGTTAGTGCAATATTAATTTAAAGTTAAATGGGTTTAATTGGAGGAGTGGGAAGGAGGGAAGATGGTCTTTTAGTTTTCTACTCATGCTTTTTGGTCAAGTTGTTCGAGAAAAAAAACCTGATAGTAACTTCCATATAAAATGAGCCATTGAAGTATTGGCCATAGCTCACTGTGGTGATACATAAACAGTCTCTGATTAAGGGCTCCAGAGGCTAAACAGGGGTGCACCAAAGAGCCTGGGTGTGTTCTGGGTGACCTGACACAGGAAGTTTGGGAACAGCATAACTGCATGGCTTTGGAGGGACCACAGCTGTATCCAGAGCTTAGGCAAGCAGAGAGACATCAAGGGAGGTGGGATGGAAAAGACACTCATTTTAAGTTCCAGAGGAGCTTTTTATTTTATCAGCACTGTAAATTGGGCCATGGGAGTGTCTTTGTCCAGGCAAGACTTAGGAAGTGCCACTTGTCCCTGGTGCACTTGTGTCAGGTGTGGTCGGTGCTTGTCTCACTCCGTTGCCCGGGAGTGATGTTGCTCCTGTGGGGCAGGACAGAAAGCACCACCGTTGCTTTCATAAAGGAGCTGCAGATGAACGTGGGAAGGCTGCCTTAACTTGTGTTGCTTTACCTGCTTTGGTTTCTGTACCTTCTAAGATGTATCTTATAAAAAGGAAAGGAACTTTGATTACTTCTGTTCTGGAATCCCTGGTGTCCTTTCATGAATTGCTCCTATTTAGTGCCCATAGGTGTTTATTAAACAGACCTAAGCACGTAATTCATAACAGAAAGAGCTTCTGTCAGTCCTTTTGAAGCAGTTTGAAATGCTTCCTTACCAGGGGAGGAGAAAAGACAAAAGCACTTCCATTCCTGTTAATCTAACCAGAGTAACGAATTTACATATTTTTATCAGGGCTAACAAATTGAATGCTGTAAAGAATCGGTGCTGTGTTAGGAACCTAAATGAACAGAGTGGTGTTCTTCCAGGAAATGGACACATTTCTGATCTGAATTTCCATTACTGAGTACACAATCACTTACCTTTGCGGGAAAGACCAACAGAAATGTTTCCATTGTGTGTGTATATAGAAATCAGTGTTCAGAGCCATTGGAGAAAAACCAGTCTGTTTTATTTACGGTACACAGCAGTGCTCAGGGTTTCATGATGGAAATGGTTGTAACTTTGGTTTTTTTCCCCAAGTGATAAGAAGATTTTAGCTGAAGGCCCTGGTGAAACCCTGCTGGCTGCAGAGGAGGAGGCTGCACGCGTGGCACTGCGGAAGCTCTATGGATACACAGAGAACAGGAGACCTTGGGATTACTCGAAACCCAAACAAGGATTGGCAGCTAAAAAGGCAGCCAGCAGCAACTAGATCCTAAAAGACATATCTGGTGTATCTTAACGGCTTCCATGCTGAATATAGGTGTATTTGGAAAAGCAAAATATAGTTTGTTTTTCTAGTCGTCAGTGCTTGAAACTTCCAAATCAAATACGGTGTTAATAAAGTCTTTTCCTTTTGCACAATGTTTAATGTTTGCTCATTTTCCTGAATGGAACAGAAGCGCCCTTAATCTAAATTTTTGCCATTTGGCTGAGAAGTTTTTCTGTACATCACAGGAGACCATTTTTAATGATGTTTAGTAATGTGTGACAAAGCCTCACTGTACAGAAAAAGGTTTCATGAATGCTTCCTTGGAGATTGTTTGGATTGTTAATAAGCTGAGTTGAATTAACATACGTAACATCAGCCTGTGGATTGCATCTGGATTCATGTGTCCTTAATCTTGTGACATCACTGTTGGGGATCCAAACTTCTGAGGTCTCACTGCTTTCATATAAATTTTATTTGCCATGCACATTGGTTCCTATCATTGGAGCATACTCTGAAAGATTTTTAACATTTGTAAAAAAGCCTCTCTAAAAATGAGAAAAAAAAAGAAAATAAAGAGCATGAAGGCCTGAACCTAAAGAAATTGCAGAACGTGATTTCATGATAGGCTGTAAGATAAGCTTTTTCTTTTTTTCTCCTTTTTCTCTTTTTAGTACTTTTCCTGTTTATTCCATGTACTTTCATTTAAGCAGTCACATGACTGAAGTATTGGATTCAGTGAAGTCAGTGTTTGTTTTGTTTGCAGCATCTGTAGCTTTTTTAATGTAACTCCAAATGAAAAACACTTAGGAATAACTCAGGTACCTGCATGATATTCCTGTTAAATGTCATAGAAACTCAGCATGTCTACCAGAGGGCAACAGATGTGTGAGAACTGTGGCTCTTTTGGAATAATTTTCATAAAAAATAAGTAGGAGTCTATAATAATCTGGACTGAACCCTGCAAGGAAGAAGCTGGATGTAGGACAGTTGTTCAGAAGTGTTTCTTGCTTTATCCCATTGTGAGCACTGATTGTAAAAGGAGACAGCAGGTAAATAAATGTGCCCTCACTAATAGGAGGGGGAGAATCAGGCTGGTGGCCATTCGTCCAAGTTTGATGGTGCTGTCCATTGCAGCACATCCTTCCCCTTTGGCCCACAAGATGGATTTAGGGAAGGACACGTGGCAGCCAAAGGTCCTGGCTGCAGCTGTGGCTGCTGGGCAGGTCTGTGCTGTGACAGTGAATGCTGGCTCTGTCAACCCAATGGAAACAGATTTGTTGGTGTTCTCAAGCAGGAGTCTGTGTGTGTCCCCCGAGTGTCCCCAGCACTCAGTGCCCTGTGTCTCACCCGGTGTCAGACGCTGATGTGGCTGCACAGCAGTGAGACCTTCCTGCTGCCTCTGGCTGGGAGGTCACACAAGTGAGAGCTGGAATACAAAAAGGAGGGCAGAAAGATCAGCCCAGCATAAAGTACGCATAAAATTGCTGGTGTTAAATTAAAAATTCCAGCTAGGCAATCTATTACCACTTACATAAGCAAAGCCAGTAAGGTCACTATATTCCAGGGGAATAGGAGCAAAATGTGAAAAGATGGTAAAATTACTCATGCTATTTTTAGTTTCCAGATGAGGTTATTGCTCTTTACCTATTTTAAAAGGACAATAGTGAAGGTAGATGTTTTTACAGCCAAAGTTACCTACTGCTTTTATAGACATATTTTATGTTTATACATATCATACATATTTTGAGATGGAGAAGCAAATTTTCATCAGTTTACCTTTAAAAACAATTAAAATCTGCTTCCTATGGCTTTATAGTTTGGAATGTGGGCATAAGTCCTAGGAGAAGTGGATAACTGAATACTGTGCTGGTAAAAGCTGAGTGATGCAAGATAAATCAACTTACTGTGTGGCACATGTATGGAATGTATTGAAATCAAATGAAAAGACAGTTTGGGGACATGGAAAGAAAGGACTGGGTTTTTATAGAGGTGTGATTGAAAAAGGAGTTCTTAAAAGAAAATGTGTCCTATTTTCAAGTTCCTAAAGGTCAGAAAAGCATTTTATATGGTATTCGTGCTTTAATTTCTGACACTCAACATATATTTCAGGATTTACAGCTGTACTAGTGGGATCATTTACATACTTTGGATTACCAACCTTTTTCCTTGTTTTTTGAATCAGTAGCCATAAACTATAGCTAAGTGGTGTTAAAAGATTTGTCAGACCTACAGGAATGAGTATCTATGAAGTGTGGTGAAAATGGCAGCTCAGAAACATTGTTCATGAAATTCCAGGGCAGTTTTATCTGATAAGTGCTTTGTGAGCTGCTTGCATTGGTGCTGAGTACAAGTGCATTTATGTCTCCCAGTGGTTATTCCTTTCACAGTCATGTTTTATTTATCTTTCAGAGAGACAATAGATTGAGCAGAGTGTCAATAATGACTGACGGAAAGGAATCAGGACAGTTTATTCTTGCAACCCATTGAACTCAAAGATTATTGTTAAAAAAACTACATTTGTAAACTCACTAAACAGTAGGAAAGGCTAATAACTGAAACATGCTTTTTCTGTAAATGTTAGATAAATCCAGTGTGTGAATGGTCTTGGATTACTCTGATACTGTCATTTACATACTTGGTCGAATTTTTTTTTTTTTTTTTTTTTTTTTTTTTTTTATGAAGTTGCATAAGTAATTTTATTTTGAGAAAGATAAGAGAACTTCTATTCTATTGGTCCCAGCTAAGTAATTGGAGAAAAACTTCTCAATATGCTTTGATGCACTGTTAAGTTGCTTCTGTTCTCAGTTTGTGCCTCTGCTCCTGTGTCTGCAGTTCAGTGATGTGACTGAGCACCCAATTCTATCTCCTTGCTTTCAACTGCAGCTTCTGGTTACAATAACCAGATATTTTGATGCAATTTTCTCTTAACAACAAAAAAGTCCAGGAGTAATTCTTGTGTTAATTGTTGCTGTGGCTTAAAGGCAATCATTTCACAGTTAACTCTGTGTTAATTCAGAGTTTGAAATTGCTGGTGAGAAGTCAAAGCTTTTACTGGTTTATGACATTTATTTTTTATTTCTTATAGCAATCTCTTGGGTTTTATGATAAATCAAAAATTTAAACGAGGTGCTCTGGTGTTATGCTGCTATACAAAGCCATGAAGAATTCAAAACATCAAAAGATGTGTTGTCATTGTGTTTTGCAGGGAGAGCAAGGGGATGATGCAGTACAGGAACATTAGAAAAGCCCTAGTTTTCCTTGTCCTTAACTTTACTGAGTGCTGTGGTAACTTTAAAGAGGACCTGAACTATTTGGGTTCTCTTACATCAGAGCTTTGAAGTTTAATATTGAGGGATGCATTTAGTGTCAAGAAGCAAACATCTCTCAACAAGAACAGGTTGGTTTTATCCTTCCAAACCAATTCCCCAGATGTAATGGCAATAGTTTTGCATGTTTCCCATTTCAGCTTGCCTAAGAAATCAAAGATCCAGTGCTCACCAGCTGGTCAGTAAATAGCCCCTGCTGAAGTCTGAGGCTGCAGAGTGTGACAGGAACAGCTGCTCTGTGTGACAGAATCAGAGCATTATTGAGGGCTCTTGGTGATTCCTAAATCCCAGGCACACTGCAATGCAGCTCTTCGTGGTGCACATAAAAACGAGGCTGCTCTTCTTTGGGAAAAGGGTAGCTCTAGGGAGAAGGTAAACATCATCATCATCCCTTTCTATTTTTGTGTAATAAGTGTAATGTTTCTGCCAGTCTGTGGCAGCTGTGCTGGGGACTGTGCTCTTGAATTCGCAGGTTTATATTTAAACATGTTGATTTCGGACACATTAAATCTTTTGCTCCTGTTGCTCCAGCTGTGGACAATTACAGAACCTCACTTTTCTGATATGGAAATTAAAATTTATTCTTTACCTCTGGAACTGTTTATTGCCAGTTGTGCTCACCTGTCCTTATACCAATGTTCTTTATCAGAAGAAATCTTGATTTTATTGATGTTGGAGGAATTTTGCATTTAATTCCAATGAGATTAAAATTCCATCGTTTTGAATGTGCTTGAAATTTCCCCTTTAAGGGGCATCTCAATAGTCCTGTGGTTTTCCTTAATTAGTCTGGGATGCTTATATAAATCAAAGCAACATTTGTTTTTCTAACTTGAGTAACATTTTTAGATTAGTTGTTACCTGACCTTTTTAGTTTAGTACCATTTGTCCGGAAGTCACCATTTTGGTTTAAAGCACCTAACTTTGTCACTTTATATAGAAAACCAAAATGAATTGCATAAGTAGGTAGGCATGTCTATTAAAAATGTTTTTTCCAATAGTCATTTAAATAACCTGGCCAATGTTTATGTAGCATTTCTGAATACTAAAAATATGCAACTTGCAAAAAAATGTTCTGAAAATATGTTTTGATATCTGCCTTCAAAGAATTTCAACACTGTTTGATGCAGGTTGTTTCAGAAAACAATAGTGATGAGCTGTAGTCCTTTGCTCGTGGCAGGAGATAGTTTCATGATTCCCACATATTTAGTCAAGCATTGAATCAAATCTTCAGTTCATCAGTGCCAGTGCATGTGTGGCTTTCTTTAGGCTGTACTGTATACATGGGTGGGAAGGAAAATTTTTCAGCCTTAGAGAAGGGAGAAATTAAATACTTGTGACTGGTATGGGAGATCAGTTTCTGAAGTTCTGAAGTTTGGAAGTTTTAAAATTTTCTGCTCTCTCTTATTTGACAATTTCTAGAGAATGATGCTACATAGAAGGTAGTTAGTGAGGACTGACTCACTGCCATGTTGAGACAGCAGATTTGTGGGGATGTATCAAGACTGGGGATGAATATCTCTGAAGTAATGCAGAGGATATTGCCAGGTCAAACAATGAAGCCACGTGTAATGAAAAATTAGTGTGCTTTCCTCAAGGCTGAAGGAAACACATGGGTGGAGCACTTAAACCTATGAGAGAAAATCCAGAGTAATTGGAGTTCAAAGATAGCATTCTGAAACCTGTTCTTGTGGAATATCCTTCACAGAGGCAGTAATTCCTGCGAAATTAAGAAATACTGTTGAAACTAAGGAAGTGTCACAGAGTTAGTCATGTAAGAAGAGGATTAACCAGGGGAAGCATTCCCACCACCAGAGGCTAAGGATTTGTCTAAAAGTTCTGGCTTGGTTAAATAAATCCAGTTCCTTTAGTGGTTATTTCAGTAGCACTAGGAGACACACCTTTATCCTCTAAGTTACTGGCAAAAGTATCGGCGTTTAGGATGACAACAGGACAAAACATTTCATGAAAATAATTCCAACATCGGAAAATGTTTAAGAAGGAAGAGAGCCCAGAGAGAAAATGGCTTCATTAGTTGAAGTAGTTGAATGTTAATGGAAATTATTCTCTTTAGTTTCAAGTGATGGGAACTGGAAATGTTTATAATTTTTTTTTTTAATAGTCCATCAGTAAAAACACAGTTGTCTAATCTAAAAGTGTGTCTGAAGGTTTCCTATTCCATTACAAAGACCTTCTGATTGAGCAACAACTGTCGCAATGAGCTTGGGAGAGCTACTTTTACAATTTGATTAGGCTTTCATTACTAGGGAGCTGATGGGTTTAGATTTGAGTGATTCCCCTGTCGTTTTCTCCTTATCAGAGTACAGTTCAGTTTTCTTTCCATTTCTTTTGCAGTAGAAATATATGTTAAATATTTAATTTCTATCTCAAATATGTGGTGCTATTTCAGCATGCTTTCAGTCAGGCAGTTTTCAACAATCTATGGCCACCAGGCAATGAGACACCAATTGGAGAAGAAAAAAATAGGATGACAGTCATATTGACTCTTAGCAGTTCCCCCCATGGCAATTCATTATTTCTTCTACTGCTGCTCTGATTACTGTAGAAGGAACTTAGATGCCCACACCCACGCAGTTTCACTTCAAGACCCACAGCACTGCACATTTTTTCCCCAGCTGCTGGGAATCTGCCCTGACAGTGTCCTGAGACTGCAGGCACGATGTCCAAGTGAGGTTTGAGAGGATTTCCTTGATTCAGGCCGTGTGCTGCATGACCAGCAGGCAAACTGCTGAAGTTCATGGAAATCTAGACCAGTAGCAAACTGTTGATTATTCCCAGGTTTCAGAATTAGGTCGTTTATTTCACAGTTTATTTCTTTGAAAGTTTCCTTTCAAACCAATTAGTTCCTATTAGTTCCTAATTGGCTGTTTCAACTGCTCACTGCAAGCTCAGCTGTAAGATCAAGTGTTTAGGAGATGATAATGGATAAAATAAGTTTGAACATTTTTTTTTCTTGATTGGAGTACTATACTCATCATTTCCTAGTAACCAAAAACATCATGGATTAGATGACAACAACAAAAATAATAAAGTTTGATAAAATTTGGAATAAACTTCAAAATTTTTCTTTAGAGAAAAACTCCCCCTGTTGCAGAAAGGATTTGTTGCTAGTGACAGTACACACTGCTGAGTTATCTGACTCTTACTAGATAATTTTCGAAACCTGCAAGGAATAATTTTGTGCTTCAAGATAATTTCCAGTTTTGAAGCATAACAATACCTCATTTAACATGAAGATATCATTCCAAAGAGCTATGACAAATGGTTATTTGGATTTCATTATGCATGGGGATGATACTGGCTATCCAGAGGATCAAGGGCAACCATGGGCATTGCCTGGCAATGCTGAGAGGCTGCAGCAAAGAAACAAAACACACGGTGCTTCAGAGCAAGGCTGAGACTGCAGAGAGTACTCTGAAC
The DNA here is from genome assembly GCA_013400775.1 of Chaetops frenatus. Taxonomy (NCBI): domain Eukaryota; kingdom Metazoa; phylum Chordata; class Aves; order Passeriformes; family Picathartidae; genus Chaetops; species Chaetops frenatus. Next base: position 661,299 of record VZTR01008208.1, on the reverse strand, counting down.
ATTCACTGACTGTTTATAATGAGAAAATACAGAAAGAACTAAACCTTTTGGCAGGTGGTTTTGAACAGTGATCTCTGTCCAGGAGTATAAAATGAGTTTACCCTGGCAAATGCCTAGGTCAGTATCAATGGAAACTTTTCAATAATGACTATGTAACATTTCTCTGTTAATTGTTCCTTTGCTTAAATTGGTTCAGTTTTGAGTGTTTACACTCCTAATCAGCAAAGTTGTAGTGTGCAGCAATGCACAAAGCTCCTCCATCTCTATCTCCTGCCTGCACCCCATGTGTCCCCATGGCAGCTGGGCAGATATCTGTGGGCACAGAGGGATGTGCAGGGAGGGGCAAGAACCTGAAGGTTTCAGAGCAGTATTTATAAGCTGGCTATGACTACATCAAACTCGAACAATTGGAAAGCTGGACTTTAATTAATAAAGCACTGGGGTCTGAAATAACCACATACAAAGAGGAGTAGGATGTAAAACATCTGTGTATTCATAAAGTAGATTTTGGTAATTTAGGAAAGCTGGGGTAAACTGAGAAGAGAGATCTAAAAAAGTTATACTAACAGGGTTACAAACTCTAACAATTACAAGAGACTTGATTAAAAGCCCTACTTTGTAAGAAACACTATGCTTCCCTAACAGCTTCTGTAATACTTTTGTGTCCATATTTGTGATGATTTATTAACTGTCAGGTTCCTTCTCCCGTCCAATTTTCCTCATCCTTGGTAGCCTAAAGGACCTTGTTGGTGGGGTTTTTTTCCATTTGTATAAAATCTCTTGGACATCAGGGGTGTATTTCTCAAATTCCTCTGTTTATGTCAGTAAGACACTGCTATTTCTGCTGCTGTTATCCCAAATTTTTCACTGTGCTGTTTCAGAGTATTTATTAATCCTCTTCCTTGTCCACAAACCAGACCAAGGTTTTGTTCTATTCAGGCTGTGATAATATTCTGAACACTTACTCTTTTCCCATTTTCAAAACACCATACATGGAATATTACTATGCACAAGATGCCTTAATTATTTACTTGTTTCCAGTGGTTGTTTTGTTGTTATGTTTTTGTTGTGTTGTTTCCTGGGTTCTTTTTAAATTTATTTAAACATTTAACTAGTAAATATTAAATACTCCTGTCATGTAATGAGAAACACTTCTTTTTCAAGACAAGACATTTGGTTCAGTCACATGAAGATAAGCATTTATCTTCTTTATCTCCTGGTTAAAAAAGAGTTTTCTAATTGACAAAGGCTTTCAAAATCAACCTTCTCAGTTGAAATTCCCACACATTGTTTCCAAGAGACATGTCTGTCATTGCCACTTTACCAGATAATGCATTTTTGAAAGAAATGTTAATTTTTTTACAGCTGCTTGTAACTACAAGTATGGCTTGCACTGTTAAACACGGTTCAAGGCAAGGCACTGCAGGTGCTCTTACTGTACAGGAGAAGGTACAAGAGGCCTGAGTGTCAGGGAATTCATTTTTCTTGTTAAAGTAGTTATTCTAAACAACAATTCAAAGGTTTGTTTTTATACTTCTGAAGAAAATTACATGGAGAGAAAGTACTAAACCATTACCAAGTTTAGCATTATTTTCCCCATGTATGGATTGAGATTAGGCTGCTTCTGCAGAAAACCTCCCCAAAGAGGATATTTGCAGCTACCCGGGATTATCCATATCCACTCACTGCAGATACAGGAGCCTGTGCTACATTCTCTGGGGGATTTTTTTGTCTGTTGTGCATCTTGTTAGTGCTTTTACTTTTATCTGTTGTTGCTACCAGTCATAAAGCCCTTCTCTCTGCAGTTTGAATGAGACAAATTCTCAAAGATTAATGGAAAAAAATCTTGGTGACATCTCAGATTTTAAGATTACAGTACTGAGAAATGTTACACTAAAGTTCATAGAATCAGTTTTCTTTTTGTAGTTTTCCTCTAAAATATTTCCTTTCAGAAATGGGGTGACTGAAACACTTAATTTTCTCATATTCACATGATTATCTTCTGTATTCTTCTAGTTGAATGTCTGACATCTAAAAGCTTTATTTCCTGTATTTCCCTCTTTTGTTATGTCCATCCCCATTGCTTTACTAGAATATACTGTTCTTTTTTATCCCATTTCGAGTCCAAATGAATGTTTCCATGATGTTTACCTATTATGACACTTGGTATATTCATTGATTTGTGCAGTGGAGTGTACAAAACTTTCTTTATCAGGCAAGACTCAAACATCACTACATTGGAGTTACTGATTTACAATCTCAGTGTTTCAGATCATGCAGTGCATGAGAGGTATTTCATGACTTGTCTTGGCAACTGTGACCCCCTGCATCTTTTTTCTTTCTTTTTGTCCTTTTTCATTCCTTATATAATCAGGTTGCCTTAAAGAATTAGAACGTTATGGACCTGTTTTCTAGATTCCAGTTGTAGACACTGCTTCAGGATTATCATGAGCACTGAAAGGTGTTTGCTCAGAACAGTTAATTCTGCTCTAGTGTTCCCCAAATCAGCCCTCAAGTAATGTTCATTAAAATTAAATTCTAGGGAAGTATGAAGGAGAATATATGAGTTTCATAAAGTGTGGGCAAATAAATGAACACTGGCTGAATATGCTATTTCTCTATCTATTTTGATATTCTTTCCCTCACTGAAGATCTTTGTGAAATTACCTGTAATTCTTCTTGTCCAATCTAAGGCACTTCTAAGAAAGCACTAACCAATAGGAGATTCCACAAATTAGACTGACTAATCAATAATTTAGATTCATTAGTGGAAAGCAACAAAGGCCTCTCTTCACTCCCATGGGAGTTTTACTGAAAACAAGCAGGAAATGCTCATCATCAAGTGGAAAAGGTACTGAAGAATTGAACTTCAAAATATACTGGGTTTTAAATACAGATTTCATTTATAGGTCAAGAAATAACTTGTTTATAAACTTTAATGTGAATATTAAGTTGTTCCTGCTCAGAGAGCTGGGAGAGCATTTCCTGGTTCAGTACTTTATGTAGCCAAATACTGCAGAAGCTGTTGGGGTTTAGATGTGTGTTTAGATTCTGTGACTCCCTCTTCTAATTTAGCACCAAAACAGTTAAGAAGTTGAACTATCTTTTCACCATTGAGTTCTGTCTTTCACATGTTTGTCTCCCAAAGTTGGGGGTTTTTGCATCCTTCTCGTTTTGTTCATATCAGTTCCACACCTTCTTTCTTCTACCCATAGACTCTGGGCTGCCTTGTGTATTGCTAACATTCCTGTGGGACATTCCAGCAAAAGTAAAATATTATATGACTTACCATTATATTTCTACTGCCATTACAGGATCATATATAAAAATACTTACTTGTGGTTTAAAGGGTTCCACTCTCCTCTGGCATGTTCCTCTGAAAGGATGCATGAAACAATCATTTTACCAAAACTTCTGTGACAGCTTATAAAGCATCATTCAACTACAGGGTTGAACAGATTAATGATAAACCAATACAAAACAAAAATCTGCAATAACATTGGCATATACTCTAAAAATAAATGTAGTGTAAAGATGAACTTCAAAATTAAACACATTCTCCTTGCATACAAGATATTCCTATGGCAATTATTTGCCTTCACTGCAACTGTGTATAGGCATGTTCTTTCCACTACCTAGTTTGTGATTACAAACTGGAATATGATCTTGTGCACTTAAAGCATGATGGAAATTCAAGAACTGTGTCAAATAAAGGGGCAAGGTTGAAATATTGATCACCTTTCAACATCACTGGCCAATCTAGAAAGCAGGAAAATATTCATATGGTGACTGAAAATCATTTCCTACCCTATATTACTCCAAATGAATTAGGTGTATGTCACACAAATAAAACATGACATTAAAATAATACAGACCACTAACTTGTTCATAAAAATCTCAAGCTGATGTGACTCTGCCTTTTTCTATATTGCGAGGCCAGTTTCTTATTCACAGCTGTTAAGGGTAAAGGCAGGGCATTCCATCATTTGACTTTTTCTACTATGTTAATGTCATAGCAGTGGGTGGGAAATGTCCAAGGGAAATGGCATTGCAAGTAAAGATAATGTTGTAATTCAATCATATTTGTCTGACCATTTTCTTGCATTAAATTGTCCAGATTTAAATAACTGTCAACAGGCAGTATGATTTATATAACCATTACTATGATTTTCTCTTCTGATCTCTTACCAAAATGTATCTATTCATTAATAAACAAGCTACTGCTTGAATAAGACCAGGCACAGACACACTAATTTATGTTCAGTGGACTGAATAGAGCATATCAGTGAATGTTCTGGCTGTGTTCTTTCCTAGTATTTTCAGAAAACCCTTCATACACAAATATTGAGGTAGCAGTTTACCACCGATCCGATATACCTAATCCCAGGATTAATTCTGTATGCCCATCAGTGGTGAAGCAAGATGGATTTAATAGCCCATTAGCCTTTCAGCATGATAATTTTCACGTCACTTATCCTGCTGGGTTAATTGCTTTAAAGTGGATATTATTGACCTCAATCCTAGTGGCAAATAGAGAACGTCTTATTCATCTCCCAAATGTACATTCTTAGACTCTTTTTTCTTTTTGGTCCTGACAATAAATCCCCTAGATTATATGTTTGCATATCATAATTTATACCCTATTGGCCCATATTTAAGAGCTTACTGAAGCACATCTTTCAGATATTATTATCCACAACTGGAATATTAAAATCTGTTTCTTATGTAAAGAGAAATGTTGCAAGCATAAAAAAATAATTGTTTTACCTCTTGTTAAGAAATTAACATTAATGCTAAAAGCTGTAGCAGGTGCAGCAGGGATTAAGCACTTTTGGAATAAACAGCTGGCCAGTATATTTCCAACTGCAGAAGTCTGGTCATTAGAAGGAGAGAACGAAGAACAAATTTGGACAGAGAAGCTGCAGGAAAGGAAATTTGGGTTCTAGGGTAGAGAAACAGAAAAATATATAATGAAAAAGAAAATCAAGGAGTAAAACTGAAGAGTAGTGGTTTTTATTCATGATTATTTGTGGATATTTTCCTTTAGTGAATTAGAGAAAACACAGGCCAGCTACTTTGAGGGAATTAATGCTAGCTGTGAGCAGCAAATAATAGAAAAAGCGGGAGTAGAAGAGGAGCACAAGTATTGCTTGCGGGGAGGTGAAACAGGGCTGGAAGTTACCGTAGCCAGTTTTTAGATCTGTATGTGTCAACAGTGTTACACACACAGTTACACATAGGTCCTTGTTTCCCTTAGGCACCGGTTCCTACGGGAAACGGGAGGGTAAGATTCAGATACTTGATTGTAGGAACCCAATGTTTGGAGCAGGTGTGCCCACAGAGTCTAGAAGAACCCAAATCCCACAGATCTCATTTGTAACATGGTGTATCCTCACACACCCCTGAAGTCTCATTCAGTAGTTTTCTGGGGTAAATTTACTCTATAAGGTACAGAATGGAGAGGTTTGGTATTTACCAAAAGTGGTTTCTAACCACATTAATGTTAACAGAGGTAATTTATCCACTAGTGTAAGCCTGTCCTGGTTCAATAGGCTTATCAAACACCAGAATAATGGCAGAACTGTTTCTTCACGAAACAAATGGGAGCCATAAGACTCCTACTGAACTTTCTGATTGACTTAAACATTGCTAGGATTTTCCCTGGGAGCTCAGTTCCATATTTTACTGACAATGACAACGTCAATGACAGTGATGTTGTTTTTATTAGCAGCTGTTCCTGTGTGACATTCACGTGAGTACAGTCGTGACACAAGCAGTCAAAGCTGCATGTTCTCGCTTCAGTTAAAACCACCTTTGACTCTGGTTGAAACAAAACCTGACTTCATGTAGCAACTCTCTGCTGCAGCCGGTGTGTGGCCAATCACTGCTCTCCAAAGGATTTTCCAGGAAAAAAAAAAAAGACCAACTTGTTTATTAACCTTCAAAAATTTTTTTTCCTAAATTTAGGTGATCTACTTTAGGTCATTTAGGTCATTGGCAAAGGTACAGTGTTAGCATGTTTTGTAAAAGGCAAAATAAATGAAACCAGCATTTCATAGGGGAGTGAAAAATTAGAGGAAGCAGTGAGGATTTGGTCCTTACATGACTGCAATTATTTCCTGTGTACTCTTAAGAGTGCTATTTAAGCACTGTTGATTACTTAGTGATGTTTTTCACTTTGAACAGTTCCTGCTATCCATACAAGGGAAAAAAAAGAGCATTGCCTTCTGTGTTTAAAACTTAGAACCGGTTGATCAGCTCATGTAAATTAGCACATCCAGAGGAATCAGAAGAGGAAGGACCGATTACTGATCCTGAACACTTAGTCCTAGCTGAACACCTAGTCCTAGATTTTTTAACTAAAACTATGAGGAAAATACAGTTGATCAGATCTCACTCCTATGTGTACTGACGTCAGGGGCACAAAACTTGGCTCTAAATACATTGCATTGGGAATCATTAAACCTTAAGATACTTTAATCATACATAGTGTTGCTGGGGTGTTTTATAAATGAAATCACTGAAATAAAAAGTGCGTTGACTTTTTTTTTACATTGATTTCGCACACTGTTGAGAAGTATGGCTTTAGGCACCTTTGTGTGGAACAAACACGTATTTTGTGAATCAGGGGCTAATTGGGGTTTCCTCTCGGGTACCAGTCGTACGTGACTGCTGGCTCTGCTCCTTTCCCTGATGGGGGAGCGGCCAGCCAAGGGCAAAATTCCCAAAGGAACACTGTGTACTTCTCACCTCCGTCCAAAGAAAGCCAGACCTCCGTGGGGGTGTTCTCCCCTCAAATCTGCTGCCTGCTGCAATCCGCATTGACGATCCTCAAGGAACCTGGGCCACCCCGCTGCCACCAGCCCGTGGCACCCCCGGGTCATCCCGCCGCCGGGAGCCCCTGGCGCCGTCCCTGGGAGCGGGAGCAAAGCCCCTGAAGGGACCGGGAGCGCCTCCGCTCTCGCCACGCTCCGTAACTGAATTTCCAGGCTTTGGGACACAGAGGGACACCGGCAGTGGCGAGGCGGGTGGTCACTCTTTCACGGAGCAACTCCTGGTCCCCCCAGCCGACCTGAGCCCACTGCCCGCGAGGGGCTGAGGGGCGGCGGGGACCGCCTGGCGCTCACTCCGCGGTGTGAGGGGAACAGCCCACCCCAAGCACCTCGCTGAGCGGGGAGGCGATCCCCTCGTCCCCGAGAAAAATCTAACTGCACTTTTAATTGATACTTTTCCATCAGGATTCTCCACAGGACCGAACGCCCGGCCCTCTCCGCCCGCCCCGCCAGGTCACGCGGGGTGACTCGGCCCCGCCGAAAGCGCCGCCCCGGGTCGGGCTCGCAGCGTGAGAGGAGTGAGGAGATGTAGTGCGTCCTCCCAGTCGGCAGGGGGCGCCGCAGCCGG
>VZTR01008208.1:499049-653874 GCA_013400775.1 Chaetops frenatus | reverse complement strand
TCCTCCCCTGTCTTCCCCTCACCCCCCCACCCGCTCGGCCCCTCTCACGCCGGCCGAGCCCCGGAGCGCCGCTGCCGCCGGGGTGTGAGCGGGGCCCGGCGCCGTGCCGGGCCGTCCCTCGCCGGCGGGGCCATGGCCGCGAGCGCCAAGCGGAAGCAGGAGGAGAAGCACCTGAAGCTGCTGCGGGAGATGAGCAGCCTCCCGCCCAACCGCAAGTGCTTCGACTGCGACCAGCGGGGCCCCACCTACACCGACATGACCGTGGGCAGCTTCGTGTGCACCTCCTGCTCCGGCATCCTGTGAGTGAGTGCGGGCGGGGTCCGCCGGCTCCATTCCCCCGGCACGGGTGACCTCCGCCCCCGGCCGCTGAGGGACGCGTCCGCAGGGCGGCGGCGGCCGGGCAGTGCAGCCCCGCCGCGGGTCTTGCTGCGCCGCCTCTCCCCCTGCCCTCGCCCTTCCTGCTACGGGCTTGGCCACGTCGGAGGGCAGCAGGCGGGGGGCTCTCCCGGGAAAGGGAGGGAGGCCATCGGGAGGCTTTCCCAGACGCGTTCGCTGGAAATCCCCGTCGGAGCCCCCGGTGCAGAGGCGGCGGCCGCTGGCGGGGTGTGTGGGGCTGGGCTGGGGCGCTCGGCAGCCCCGCGGCCCGGAGATGATCCTGGGGAGGTTTCTCCGGCACGTAGGGGGAGCGCGCACGCGAAGCCGGAGCACTGCCACCCCATGGAGGTGTCGGAGGGGTGGTTAATGAAACAAGTGTGCGACTATACTTGTGGAAAGCGAAAGGGCACGTGGCTGAGCAGTTCACTGTCATGACAACCTTGAAGATGCAGGGATACTAACTCTACCGGGAATACGTTTACAGATATTACTTTAACGTTGAGTTAAACCACCAGCATAGCATTATGTGTATCGAGTTCTGCTTGGTGGTAGTTTTTAAGACAACTCTTTAAGCTCAGTCGATAAATTCCAGCCCCAATGGTTTAAGAGACTTGATCAGGAAGGTAGAAGGTGGTTGAGTTTTTTCCCTTTACACCGATTATTTCCTGTACATTTTATATATAGACCTTGGAAAGGGACTTGCTCTGATAAAGTGATTGCATTTTTCCTGTTCCTCTTTCCTGTATGGGCCTCCCCACTACTCCTCCCTTTTCCACCCGTCCTCCCCAGAGATAGTGTGTATGAAACTAAGAGTTGAGGTCAGGAAATTGTGAATTTCAGTTACATGTTCATAATTTGAGGGAAAGATCCTGCTATCTTCAGTGCTGATAGCTCCTTAGCTATATCTGTTTGCTTTTATATGATTCTGTAGCATTATGCTAGTGGAATGGAGTAGAATCAAAGAGTAACCAAAGTAATAAAGAGTATGTCAAAGAATACAGATTGGTGTTTTTAAGGGTTTGAGTTTATAAAAGGCATTCAGGAGCCTGAACTGATTTCTGTCCCCTTACCACCCCAAACAACCCTTCATGTAAGGTCTGGTGTTTTAGAACAAAATTGGTAATTATATTGAAATGCAAAACAAAGCAAATATGTTAGTTCTTTGCTGAATTTGCATGGAACAAACTGCCTTTTATACTAATAGACAACTAATTAGGCTTGGGGTTCTTCTGCTTTATGTAGGCTTCTGAACAGACTTGATGCAAATACAGAAAATACATTTAGGTTGTGAAACTGAAGAGACTCTGGTTTTTCACGCATACGTGCTACTCAGTCAGGCAGCTCTGGCTATTGTTTGCTCTCTTAGTAAACTGTTATTTGTGCTGGCATGTGAAACTATTTTAAGCTACTGCACTGAGCTTATTTAATGGTTGCACATGTTCTTACCGGGTTAAATTGACAGCGTGATAAAGCTGCACCATGAGAGTCTCTTTATTTTTCAGGCTTCTTAAGCTTAACAGACAAATATATTCTGAATGCTGGTGAGATGCTTAGCGTGGGTTCAGAAGGGTTTGTTCATTTTATCTATTGGCTGGGAGGTATGGACTACTAAAGTGCATAGTCCAATTTACAGCAACCAAAAGGATGTAGAAGCGATGAAACAGCTCATAAGCAGGGAGCAGCTGCCACTTGGTTTTAAGTTGACCATCATTTGGATGTTACCATGCTTAAAGAAGGAAGACTGCCTGCAAAAACATGGTTACTGTATTGGTATTCCAATAAAATGCAAATGGTTCTTTCATTGTAAATATGCAGTGTTTTTGTCTTGCTGTAAAAAAGCAACCACAAACAACGTGTTTGGTTCTTACAGCTAGTAACACCTACACTTACAGCTGGAGTAAAGGACTGTTAAGAGGACTTAAAACTTTGCTCTAAAATAAATTTGGACTCTTTCTTTCATGTCAACTTGGAAAAAGTTCATAAATTGTTTGTGCAGGATCATATGCATTGGTTAACACCTTAGGACCTAGCCAGTGGGATATTTTTGTTAGTGATGAGACTTGGTGTAGGTCATGTCTGTTTCATAACTAGAAATTTATTTTTAACACTTCTGTCAGAACAGTCCTTCAAGCGACTTGTTTATTTCCAAATACTTTTCACTGTAGAATTCCACAGTCTAGGGAAATGACTTGGGAACAAACCACATAATGGCAAATAAGTATAAAAATACTGCTGCTTCTGTAGTTCTTAATGGCTGTTTGCGTTCTGCCTCATAGTACTTGCTTTACTGTAAGGCTTTAATAATCTTAGTTCTTTATCTTGTTTATATGCTATGTGAATGACTTGCATTGCTTTTTGTTTTAATTAATTTTTTCTAATCTGGTACAGGAAGTGTTCTTGGAGTCAAGTAGACGAGTTTTTTCAAGTATGAAGTGCCCAATGCAAGATCAAAATACTAGTAGATTAAAAAGTCTCCTTCAGAAAGATTTCTCAATTAATTAGAAGTGATTGCTAACATCAGTATCATCTTAAATAGGCATGTTATTCTAGATCTAGTTAACTCTAAACTATTTAAAACTTTTTAACAGGTTTTTTGAAGTGTTTATTCATTGTCCTGGCAAGGACTGTCTATTCACATCCAAAATCTTAATTCTGGATCTATCCTGAATTTCCTTTAAGTATTCCACGTGTATCAAAAGAGTGGTGCTATGTATTACTGGATATAACTTTCAAAACCTACTATTCCCTCTGCTGTTTCCCAAAATAGTATGTGTAGCTTGTTCAAATGCTGCTAAAAACGATGACAGAGCTAGTGGCTTTGCTAAAAAGATCTGTTTCTGACTTAAATGTTGAAGGTGAGTCTTGTCAAAAGTGTGAATGATAGTTTTTTTCCGTAGTACCTGGGGTTTAAAGTGATTGGATCAGATCAGGTTTACCGGAGCAGAAGTTTTGCTGTGCAGAATGGTGCATGCAGGAGAAAGTTCATGCACAGTGGTGTGGATTTTCTTCCTCTTAAAATACTTATGCTTGTCCCCTGTGTTTAAATTCTTCATGTGGGAAAAAAAAAGTGTGATAGCATCACACAAGGTAATTCAACTTCTTGGTGTTGTACAAGAATATAGGATGCCTGGAATTATACACACAATCATTTCTGCCCTGAGAGCAGGAGGAGATGCTCTGGAGAAGCACAGCGCGCAGGTCAAGGATTACAGTCATACACCACAGGGACATTTCTCTATTACAGCAAACCTGCATCTCGGGAAATGTTGGCAGGGAGATTCTTTTGGTTTGACAGAAGTCCTTTGATTCAAAGGATTATGTTGGTAGCTATGACTATTGTTTTCCTGGATGCTCCCATGTGGCCTGCTGGTAGTGACATTCTTCCCTTTGTCTTACCAAATGCCTCTCTGCCTTGAATCTCAGCTGTCTGTACATCTCTGCTTTCAAGCACTTCTGTAGCACTTGACGGTCAGCCTGCTCCCAACTTAGATAAAAATAACATGTTTTTCAGTTCACCAATGGAAAGTATCCCTGTTTAAGAGTCCACTTGCACATGTTTTGTATTATATAATTCTTTTATTAAATCTTGACTCTATCACATCTGGTGATGTGATAATTAAGGCACTCCTACCCTTTCTCTCACTGCCCTCTTAACTCCCTCCCTCCCAACTTATTAAGGAAGTCTCTTGTTCAGCAACAAGGAATGTTTGAAACATAATAGGTGCTTTGAGAAATGCTAAAGTCCTTTATGCAATTTTTGCAATTATTTACAAATATTTGCCTTCTTCTGGCTGCTTGTAATGCTCCTAGTTGTAATTTTAAATTTAAAATTTTCATGGGTGAGGGACTTCTGTATCAGCTAGATGGAAGTATTTGATGACAGATAGAATAGTGACAAACTATAACATCTCTGTGCAGTGGTGATGAGTTATGTCCTTTCCCTAGAAGAAGTTTAGCAGAAATTAAAATAGTCTAAATTAACAATGGTAGAGTGAAGGTAGTTGTGTTAGCATAACTTTTCAGTCCTTTTTTTCCTTTGGAGCATGTTTGGAAAATGACTCCATGTGTTTTGTGTCTCTCTGTGTGTGTGTATATATATATGTTTAAGGGTATTTTGTGTATTACTATATTTCTTGTTCTCTGTTTCCGGGCAAGAGAGGAAACAAAATGTCTCTATACCACAGTGAACACTGTGCAGTTCAGAAAGAATGTTTGGGTATTTTTTAAGAAAAAACTTAAATTAACCTTGACTCTGGTTCAAAATGTGTGTTTGAGTCTTCAGCTATTAAAGATATATGAGCTTGTGAGATGGCGGAGGGTCTCCAGGGAGGTCTACAAGTATTAGGAATGGGCAGTGCTGCTTATATTCTTTCTTGCTAATTACAGTAGCACAGAAATAATAGCGAACGCTGTGACATTGGGTTTTCTGGTGCTTGTTTTCTGGACACCTGGGGATGTGGGATGCTCTATGATGATGGCTTGGTATTTGACTTGCCTCATTAACTTCCTGCTTTTTAGGGGATCAGATTTTGCTGACTTAGACTCGAGATGGTGTTAAAATCTGATCCAGGGGATGTTAGCAGTGTTGAGCAGCTGTCTGCCCACCATTCCTCCCACGGAAGGGACCCTCTGTTCCACCAGAGCTCAGTCTTTACATCTTTTTCCCCTTCCAGCCCTGGCCTTTGCAGACAGCTCTGCCAACTCTTGAGATTAATGCAGGAATGGCTGCTGTGCCAACAATCACAAGTTCAACTATAATTTGCTGCTAAACTATATTAGTAACAAATATCCACTGCTTGTTGACTGTGTTTTGAATGTTTAATGTTTCAGTTGCCAGACTGCAGAGTCCTGTGTCAGTAGCCTTAAAGCTTCCTTTGTTTGTGAGAGCACCAGTTTAACAAAGCCCTCTGGAGGACAGAAGTCTCATGTTCTCTGAAGCTGCCCCTACGCTAAGCTGTGACTCAGTGAGGGCCAGTGCAGGAGAGGCTCCAGGCTGGAAGCTCTGGTCACAGTGCTCTTCCACAGAAATAACCATTGCTGAGCGTGAAGAAGTTGGCAGTGATGAGTGGGATCTCCGTGTGGGATGTTCTAGCTCTGGTGTTCTGGATAGGTACAGATGGCAGAATTGTCTTACTCTTGTCATCTTTCTCCAGGGCCTCTTGGGAGAGAGCTGCAGTCTGGTTTAAGTGCTGAGGTAGCATTTGGTTGCTGCCTTCCCTGGGAGCTTTGTTGAAGGGAAGGGAGTAACTGGTACCACTGCACAGGGGCAGGTTGCAAATATTTGTTCAGGGTCAATTTAAATTTAGGCATGGATAATTTGCACTAAGGGACTGTAATCCACTCTGTCCCGTTAAATAGAGAGTACTGTAAAGCATTAGAATTGTGTGAAACACTTGTCAAATACAAGGAATGAAACATTCTTCCTATTAAAAAGGAGGTTTGTTAATTCCTCATAAGGGATAATTGTACTTGGCTGTCTACCAGTAAGCTTCCCCCATATGTAGATGAGCTGTTTGTGAATCATTTGGGTCATTAAATAATCTCTGTAGGTAAGGAAGGGTTGGTCCTTGAATCCTGTTTCAAAAATCCCACAACTGATATGTTTTAGGGAAATTCCAGGCAATTAATGGATGTTAGTTAGAAATCATAAAAAACCAGAGTTTACTGTTCTAATGGTAGAATCAAAGTAATTTATCTAAGGAACATAATGCATATGTTTGGGCTGAGTTTGTGTGCAGCTTCTTGTCTTGAATTCCTTGTTCCAGGCTGACTTCTTAGGCTGCTTTAGCATAAGAGGAAGCTTTACATAGGTTTCCTCCATCCTTTGCCATATTCAATGGACATAAATACTTGAATGTACAGTATTGCAGCTTTATAGTTTACTTTAGATTATGAATCTTAAAGTTTTGTTCAGAATTTCTAGTCCTCCTGGACCACTGACGTGATGCTGTGCTCTTTCATCATGCCAGACATCTGCCACCTCTGTGTGGTGGTCTGATCTTTAGGGGGGGATGTCTTCCTTCTTTTGGCAGGATGGTGTAAGAGAAATGTGAATTTGTCTTAGCCCATGTGGATATAATGTGTATATCAGGAAATCTGATAATCTGAACTCCTCACTGGAGAGAGGGGCATGGAGGAAGTCTGTGGTGGGATTTAACAAAATCTTATCTAGGCCTCAACCATGTTTAGTATTGCTGCTTAATAGAGCTGAAGATACCAGTGTCTGGTGATGTAAATGCACTGAAGAACCCTGGTAGATCAGTGTAGAGTAGATATGTCTTAAAGAGCTGGTGCGGTACCTGAAATTGCAAACACAGGTAGAACTGTATTTAAACTTAAACTGTACTTACTGCAAAAGAAATCTCCAGCATGAGCTGGCGGGAAAGGAGATAAACTCCCTGTGCTGAAACATGTGAACGTGTTCATGAATAGCATCAGCTTTTAAATAGTCATTAAATAGTTTAAAACTATTGAACCGTACTGCTATTGTAGTTACTAGGAGGAGAGTACATTGAACAGACTAAGGCAGACAGAACTGCTTTTATACTTACTGTAAAATGAGGGGACAGTAATTGTCATATAACGTTTGATGGAGCATATATATTTGAAATGCTAGGTGGTTGCCAACTTCGCTTCTATGCTGTCACTCAACATATGATGCTACAAGTGCCATTTAGTGAAATGTAACTACTTATATGCACAGACCAAGAAGGTGTTTCTTTCAAAACCCAAAAATAAACAAAACCTAATCCTAGCACCAGCTCTGAAACAATGAATTTTAACTGCATAAACTCCTACAGATTTCTTTTAAATTACATCATCTTAAAATGAGCACTTACTTAAAAAAAAATCTTAGATAATACTATAGTATTTTAATAAATGTAATTTATTTGTGATGTAGATGATACAGCTAGATGAAAGATGTTTAATTGGTAACTTTAATTTACCAAGAAATAGAAGTATTTTGAGAGAAGATAGTTTAATCAACTGTCTAAAACCTTTCTTCCTGACTTCAGTGAAACTTCTGCCTTCTTGTCAAGGTGCTGAACTATGGAGTCTAATGTCAACTGCTTTGATTTCAAACATTTGCTGAAGCAAATAGTATTCTGTAAAACTAATTTTCATATGCCTGTAGGTTTGTACATGACTTCTGCTTTTAAGGTACTCAAAATCTTTGCATTTCTTAGCAAAATACAACTAATTGTTTATCTAAGTGTTTCAGGCAGTGATTATCTCAAATTTGTTTTCTCATGAAACTTAGGCTAAAATGTTACTGCTTAGTGTTCTAACCAGTATTCAACTTGTGATAAAAAATTTGGAGATCTTTTAACACAGGAGCACAGTTGTCTTACAAGTACACTTGAATTGAGGTGTGAAGGTGAATTTGCAAGCTGAATGCATAATATTTTTCCCATTAGACTTACTTGGAAAATCTGAAGTGCTAAAATTTTTCTTTGAATACAATGTTAATATTTGGAATATCAGATTTTTGCCATAGGCTGTTGTGATGGATAACAATTTAATTTATAGCTAATATTCTTGGGATAATCACAGAGTTTAAAGAAAACCATTGGTTGTCCTAAATTAGCTGGGGTTTTTTTGTTAGGTTTTTTTTTTTAATTCTTAAAAGCAATATGAACCAAATTTAGAATTAAAAGTGTAGGGACAAATACAAGCAGTACAGCTATCAGTTGATTTCCCTAGTGATTTGTTAGGCCTGTATTCCATTCCTGGAAAGCTTTTTGTGTGCTTTGATATCTCACGGTCAATGTATATTAATTGTTTTTTAAGATGGCATTTCAGAAATCCAGGCCTGATTAACGTGAGTGTTAAACTGGCCCTGTGGTTTTGCCTGAGTGTCTCCACTGCTTGGCAAATGTGGGATGTAATGTTCTTGCATCCATTGGGCAAAGCACAGCTTGGGTTTGATTGTAAATGTTTGTGGGCAAAAGCAGTAGTTAGCATGTATTTAAAGAAAGAGCTTGAAAAGAAAACAAGTCTTTCTTAGCCTGGTGCTGTTGCTCAGCACATTTTCTCTGTGCTTGCAGGTTGTGACTGAACTGGGTTTGACAATGTCAGGCTGTGGCATCACAAGTGCCTGGTGTTCCTGCTGGCCCTGCTGCAGCAGCCTGGCGTGGATGTGTGAGTGGTGCCAATTTGGGCTTAATGCAGAGCTGCTCATGTTTTGAGCTGTGACATTAGCAGTGATATCTCTCATTGGAAAGCATGCTAAAACCAGTGTCTTTTTGCTTTTGTTGTGGTTACTTCTGTTGTGTTCAGGAAGAGGACTAAGCCCCTGTGAATGCAGGGGCCAAAAGTAAGCTAGAAAGAGATGCTGTGAGAAAACAGGAAATGTAGGGTAAAGCAAGAGAAAAGGACTGAGCTAGGGAGTTTAGCTTGAAGAAATCCAGTTATTGTATAGAAGTTGTAATAAGAGGTCAAAGTGAGGAAGGAGTTGGAGGGGAAGGAAGGTACAACCAAGGAACCCAAGAGTGAGAGATGAAAGGTAGAGGCAAGGGTGAAGCAGAGTAATATTAAAAAAAAAAAGTCTAATTTTGTTTTCTTAAATTTGCATAGACAGTGCCAAAGTGACTTTGCATGAGTAATTGTGAATATTGGTCTCCCTTGAAGTTCTGTTATTCAGCTTTGTATTCCGAGTGTTCCTTTGAGAAGAGCTTACACAGCCTTGGGTTGTATGGCAGTACCAAGAATGAGTGTGTTTTACAGAGATGGCTCTTGATTTTAAAATTGACTGACTTATAGCTGTAGTGTTAAATGTGATTGTATGATGACAAATTTGGCAAATGCTGAATACTTCTTTCTTCTTTCAGGCGGGGCTTGAATCCACCCCACAGAGTGAAGTCGATTTCAATGACTACATTCACACAACAGGAAATAGAATTTCTGCAGAAACATGGAAATGAAGTAAGTATTATTTGGAGAATAAAGTGGGTTTGGCACTTTAGTATTAAAGGTGAACACACCACTTAAAGAAAACTTAGGGTTTGGTATTTTGGTTTTTTTGTTTTTCTTTTAGCAAAAGCTAGACAGAAGTCTTTTGAAGCCAACATTATTTGAAACGAGGCTTCTGAAGAGCTTGTTTCATTGGTTAGCTGATCATCATAATGTTATTGCCCAACACAGACAATCCAGATTCACATGATCAGTATTTCTGAATTGGGTTTTCTTTTAATTTTGCATAAGGCAACGTGCAGCCATCTTTTTTTTTTTTTTTCCTGCGAGCTCAGAACTTGAAACTGACTGCAGTAGTGTTTCCTGAAAGAGCGTACTATGACAAAAATAAATACAAAAATACAGCTTGTAGCTGTTTTTCTTCACAGTTGGTATCAGAAAGTCTTCTAGTAGTTTTAATAGCCATTTTACTTAATAGAAGTATATCCATGTTGAATGTTCTTGGAGAGAGGAAGGAAAGGCAGAAATTGTTATCTAGTGAGTGGCTCGTGGCAGCTATGAAGAGGACAAGTTCTAGCGTACTGACATTCTGTTCTTTTTGATAGAAGAGAAAATCTGAGGTAGATGTTGGATTGGCTCTGTGAGAACACATGGAGCACTTAAGCCCTGGATGTGGCTATTGCTGTCTTCAGTTTGAGGGTGAAGTTTGTGTTTTAATACCATGCTGTACCCTTGAGGATTTTAGAGGCGGATTTTGCCTCTATTTGAACTAGATAAGGTTCTTCTTCATATTGATTGCATCTGTATCCTGTTTAGTAGAACTATTGATTGTAGGCTGGAGAGTGTTTTATTAGTGTGCGTTTGTGAAGCTTTGTGGGGATAAATCCCATCATTCACTAAAATGCTGATATTTAACTTTCTTAAAGTTGGTCCATTCATAACTGTCAAGTTGAAGAATGAAAACAGAAGTAGCAGTTTCTTTTTCTGCTATGACAAACACGTGTTATTTGTTGAAATGACTGTTAGTGGATGATTCCTCTAGACAGAGCTAGAACAAGACCTGAACTCTCCCAGACTTTATAAAATACTCTTGATGGTTTTGGTTAGTTGGGTTTTTTAAAACTGTAGAGCATTGCATGTGTGTGTATATATGTAGAGCATATTGACTTTTTGCATAGGGAAATTTAGTAAAGAATCTTCTGTGGATTCACATAGAGTGTGTTGGAGTCTCTTTCCATAAGATTGGATTGTAAACTCCAGCTTTGCTTTAAGCTTCACAAAGTGTAAAGAAAAACGTGTGTTTATTGCTCCCTCCCTGTATTGGTTTTAATTTCATTTTTTACTGAACCTGCAGTGTCTAGAGACTGCTATGAGTTTATTTTCACTGATCTGGAACCTTGAGTGATCCCTTCTCAACTGATTAGTGTGGTTGTCCTTCTCATTATAGCCATGACTAGTCTGACAATTGTAATGATTTAGTTGATACATAATTTATTATTGACATTAAAAAAGTTCACAGACTTCTGCAGTGCTATTCTGTTTCAAAATTGGGGTCCTTGTACTCTAAGTAGAGAATTGCAATGATTTAAATAAGCTGCCTCATAAATGAAGATGTCCTCCTGAGTTTAGTTTAGGTTGTTGATTATTGCTTTAATTCTTTAGGAGAGCTGAATAGGCACTTGTAAGTGCAGATTTAAGGAGTGCTCAAATATTGAACAGAAATGATCATAGTTTTAAACACTGTTAGAAGTCTAAAACCTAGTTAAACATGTTTACACTTTGTTGTACTTTATATTGCAGTAGTTAAACAGGCATTTTGCTTTCTCTTGTTGGTATTGGACTTTGGAATACTTATCTGCAGATATGATAATGCATTGGACAGAGGAAATTAATCTGACCTCACAAAAAACCGTTTTTTTGCTTAGCTTGCTGCTCAGCATAGGAGACTCTTGTGTGTATAGGAAGAAAGGAAATTTCCTAAAATAAGACTTTTAAAATATATAATTGTCCAGTGTTGTAATATCAACAATTAAAACAATTGTACAGTGACACATATAAAAAGAAGCTCAACTGTTTTGGCAATCTGTCATGTTTAAACTCCATTTTTCTGTAAGTTCTAAAATACTTTGATTCCAACTTGTTTGTTCTAGTTTTTTTCCAGCATGGCCAAGGCCTCTGTGATAACCTTTCTTGCTTCCAGATGAGCAGATCATGGTTGTACAATAGGGATTTTGTTCTGAGTACAAAGTAAAATAGCAAGAAGACTTCCATGAGATAAAGTAAGGTGCTGAGTTGTTCTTAGAGGAAGTAGTTTTCCACTCTCCTCCAAAGGGTATTTATAAGGTCAGTGTATTGTATGAGATTGAAGGACAACAAACAAAGCCAAAGAAACCCAACCACTCAAACCAAACAAAGAAGAAAACCCAAAACACTTCCTAATATTTAAAATACCAACTCTTTCCCAGTTGTTGTAAATGACCCTCTTTGCGGCACACATGGGTAAAACATTTAGTTACTGAAAGGCTTCTGTGAAGCAAATGCTTTAGGGAGATATTATTCAGAACAGCTCTTCCTTAGGTGACACACCATCTTCTTCCCTGTATATACACGTTCTAAGAAATGTCTTTCTGGCACAGGTAGCTTGGATGTTATTTTACACGAGTTTTTACTGCTTCAAACAGAGTTTAAAATCCTTATACTGTATTACAAGACACCTACATTTTGGTGTTGCTTACTCATCTGAAGGTATAAACAGCTCTCCAGACTCCAGTTTTGCTAATCTTGGGATTAGGTCACTGCAGCGGGAATGGAGGCATCTTCCAGCTGACATTCCTCAAGTGCTTTCTGAAATCCTTTTGAAGGATAAAGGCAGTTCTGACTCACTGGGTAGGGTTTTTCATCTCCTTGCTCTCTTCAGGAAGAGCAGTGTGAGGTATTTTCACATTTTCGTCTTAGGAATAATGAGGGGAGAGTGATACGGAGATGTTTCTGTTTGAGTACTCATCCTCAAATGATGCTAGTGCTGATTCGGCCTCTGATTCAGCTGTGCAGTGGTAGTAGGAAGTGAACTTGGTGTTTGCAGAAAGTGGAGGTGGTGCTAATCTCCTGTTGCCATTTAGCTGTGAATATTTATTCAGAAACTTTTCCCCTAAGCTGAAGAACAGTAGTATGAGGCAAACCAGTTGCAGCTATTTTTTCTCCTACCCTTTTGAAAAATGACAGGTATTTTATAACCTTTTGAAATAACCCATTCTGATAAGCATGTGGTTGAAGAAAAATATCTTGATGGTCTTGTATTTAGAAAATCTCTGTTACTCTCTGGGAAAGACGGTGTTTACTGGAGAAAATGAGTAGAATACATGAAGCTCATGAAGTAGAATACGTGAAGCAGCTCAGCTGTTTGGAGTTATTTTAATACTGCTGAATTTTGGTTTGGTGCCAATTTTTTCTGACTCTCAGTAGCACCTGTGCAAGTCCCTGTTTCCTGCACTCTTGCAGAACTGGCAGCAGTCTGAGTCTGGTTCAGAACTGGTATTAGGCCAGACCAGAATGCTTCTCTAGAATCTACTTTACTGTGGAATGTGGCCTAGAAACCCTGGAGTGGAAGGAGCAGTCCTAAGCTGGAGATGATGAGTCCTGACAGCATGAGCTGTGCAGTCAGGTGTCCTTGGAGTATGTTGCTGGTTCTACTAATAAGATACAGAGATACATGGGCTGATTGTATGTAGAACAATGTCTCTGGTAGCAGGATTTACTGGCTTGACTCTGCTTATGAAACAACTATAACTTCTGGACCCAAACTGCCTTTGAAATCAGTGTTCTGGCAGTCCAAAATTCTTTTAACCTACAGAGATTGATGAATAATAATTGACATCAGAAGTGCAGGAATACTAAACAAAGCTATAACTTCCTTACTAAAGAAACTGTTTACAAATCTTTCTTCCTGTAGGGTGTTATGTTTTGGAACATAATTCTGTTGTGTGGTAATGTGCAGTTGTTTGCACTGTCAGCATTACATTTGGTGCATAACTGAGGATATTTTACTGGCAGGGAGGGGGAGAAGAAGAAAATCTAATTTGGCATTTACCAGCCTCCTGAAAGGCAATATCTCATCAGAGCTTTTTAAACTAGACTGACGTGTAATCTTCCTGTGCAGTGGTACGTCCGGGTCTCAAGAAGTGTTGTAGGTCAAGTAGTGTGCTTTTCCTAGTTGAAGTGCAGCTTCTATCACCAGCAGGATGTGTCCTGTGAGAGTTTTTCCTTGTCTTGGTGCCTTCACCGCATACAAGAGCAGGAGGCTTCATGGGCAAGAGCTTACCTTTGCTGGCCTGACTGAATTTTTATTCTTTCTAACTAGCACAACTATGCTAACAGGAGTTTCTAAGGTGTGGTGGCTCAATGTGTTGTGTGAGCAGAAGGCCTTTGTCTCTCTTATATCCACCTTCCCACAGACACTGGAGATCTCTATCAGTGAAATAGTTAGGACATCGCAAAGCTTTATTTGCTAGTAGAAATACATAGCACTGGAATAGAAATAACTGGAATCTCAGATTCTCAGTGTTTCTGCAAAATTTGATGGATAATGCTGATTCTTTCCTTTATTAGCAGTTTTTCAGTGTGCCTGCTCTTCTCCCCTTGCCCAACTCCATATAAGCAGGAAAAAAACCCCCCAAAACACGTCAACAAACCTAAAAGCAAAACAAAAGCTAAACTTTTGTGGAAAACAGGTACATGTGTTTTTCTCTTAGTCTTTGAGCCCTGCTTGGAACTCCTGAAAGCATGAAATGTTACTGGAGGCTGGGTTTTAAACCAGAAACCTTTCTGGTTAACTTTGTTTTGTGGTGTGCCAGATGTGCACTGAACAGGATGTGTTCTTTGTTGCTTTCTGTCAAAGCTGAAAACAAAGGTAATTACTTCAAGTGTGGGACTACAAATGTAAGCAGTGTATGGAAAACCTAATGTATGGTAAATATAATTACTTTAGGAAAAATAGTTTTCCCTTGGATGGAATAGCTATGGAGTGCAGGTTCAGGGAAACCAATGGTATGAAGAAGAGAAATATAGGTAAAGCCTTTATTATAACATACGAAATGCACTTGGCCCAATTTCTCCTTTCAATGATACATTTAAGTTACAGCAACTCAGTTTCTGCCTTGCTGCCTCCTGGGTTTTTATCTAGGTCAGGGTGAGTAGGTTGGTGCTGGTTGTGATTCTCTTTCCCTCTTTACTTCATGCTGTACTTACTGATCTAATTCTGAACGTCCCAGTATCTGTTTGCCAAGTGTCTAATGACATCCCTTGCAGGACTGGAGCTTGTTGGCAAAGGACAGGTACTATCTTTCCCAAAGTGGTTGTGAAGGGATTCTCACGAACTTTTAAATTTCACGAAGACGACTTTGGAATCTTGTTATCTATTTATCATTACCTGACAAGATAAAACTTTGCTTTGTCTTGATTTTTGCAGCCCCCAGAGCGTAATAGGGGCAAAACTTCAAAGTATTGTTTCTGACAGCCCTTCAACAAAAGTAGACTTTCAAATGCTGCATACGCTTAGTCATTCTGACTTCAGTGCTCTTCTTTTTTTTCCCCCTGCTCCATTGGTGAACCAGTGGGACGTGGACTAATTATACTTTTCAGGGACAGTGGACAATGATTATGGATTGTTGGATATGTTCCACTGTTTCTAGGGGCTTCCACATAACCTGAATGTTTACTCTTGGCTCCAGCTTGTCAGGCTCTTCTCTAAGCAGAGCATTTTGTTTGATAGAGCTGTGATTATCAAAAGGATGAGTATAGCAAAGCTTTTGGCGAATAAACAGAGCTTTTGAGCAGAGGCTTATTTGTGCTGTTGTTGCAGAAAGAAGAACATTAATATTAAATGGCTGAACCAGAGTATTCCCAAGGAGATGGTGCTATGTAGAAGGATTTCAGAAAGCCATAGAATTTTTAGGCCTGATACCTTAATAGTAGTGTTGTGTAATTGTGTGGTGAGTTGGGATGATGCTTCATGTATTATCTGTAAAAGCAAAGGAATGAGTAATTCTGTTAAAATGGGGCTGAAGATGTGTCATGCAACTTGAGCAGTAGCATTTCTGAATGAGCTCTGCAAGTGTGATTTATATATGGAGCAGTTAGAGAGATGGTTTGAAATACATGCTCCTTGGGATATCAAATTCAAGTTTCTCAAAGTATGTGTTTTCAAAAAACCAAAAATTGAGAACAATTACTCCTTTGGATTTTTTTTTTTCAGATAGTGAATTTGTATTAAATAAGATGAAAACTGTGTTTAGTAGAGCAAGTGGTTGCTTCAGGCGTGGGTTTGTGCAGGTTTACACTTCCTTTAATGCCTTAATGCAGTTCCACCCTGTTCCCATGTCCTACAAGTAATGCCCTGCAAGAGTCAGCACATGGTGTGAGTAACTGTGATGTTCAGGTGTCCTGCCTGGCCAGACAGAACATAGCACTGAAGCTCATGATGAAGTATTGGCCACTAATTTCTCTGAGTCTGTGCTAGTACTGATTTTTCTATACTGCTGCTAATTTTTTTGTTGTTGTAAATAATCTTTTGGTATCTGTCCAATTCAGATGGTGAATTAATGGGGAGTAATCGGAGTACCAAAAGTAAAAATGCTGAGTAATCATTCCCCACCATAAACAGCAAGTTGTATGACATAAATTTCCTTGATATTTATAAGAGTAACTTCTGAATAGCTTTGAAACAAAAAAATGTGATGACCTGATCAATAAAAATACAGCAAAAAAAAAAAATTTCTCACAGCAAACTTCTTTCTTTGCACAAGATTCTCTACTGTTGGCATTGATGACTTACTTCAAAATGACTATGGAAAGATAACTATTTCAAAAAAACACAATTACATGATGCAAGTTCTGTCTGTGACAGCAGTCTTTTTTATATTTTATTTTTTCAATTTTAGTTTCATCCTGTGGTATTGCACAGCTCTCTGCCATTTGTCTTTTTTTAGATGGCTGAAAATTGTGTTTTGTGGCTCAGTTGAAGCATAATCAATGCAGTGTTGTGGATTCCTGTCAAGTCAGATGATAGTAGCAGAAGTGTAGCTAGGCAGAGCACACAGGTCACCAGCAAACAAGGGAAGACAATGGGCCTTTTATTGGGCTCTGAATGCCTGCTTGGAATGGCTGCTGATGTTCAAAGCATTGTGTGCTACTTCAGACAGAAATATGTGCCTTTTCATGGTTTCTGGTGTGGTTCTAAAGCATTATAAAATATGGCTTTCTAAAGGACTTAAGTCAGAATTATGTAGGTTGGAAAAAACCTTTAAGATCATCAAGCCCAGCTGTAGTAGGAAGACAAACCAGCCTTTTTTTGGCATAAGCATGGTCTGAAATGCCCTTATGCGGATGTGATTTACCCTTCATATTCCAGTCCTGTTGTACACCCACTTACAGTCTTATGGTTCCCTTCCATCATTGCCACTATCCAAATCCAAACTACTCTTATCTATTGTGAGGGTCTGGTTTTGGTTTAAGACTTGTCCATATTTAAGAACTTCTAAGAAATTGTACTTTCTCTGATAACGCTTTAGATAAAGAAACTTCAGTGAAATTTAATTTGCATCCTGGTGTGGTAAATGTTTTACACTGCATTTGTACAGCTCCTGCAGTCAGACTCTGGTACAGTCAGAACTCTTGCTGAAGTGTGTGTGACTAAGTAGGTTCTTTGGCTTAGTGGTTGTCCATTAGAAAAACTGGTAGTAAAATCAGTTGCCCATTAGTAAAACTGTTCTCTCTGCTACCAGCAACAGAAAAACACAGAATGCTTGGCAGTTTGTTTAAATTAATTACAGTAGTGACTTAAGGCATATTTCACTTGTTACTTCTTTTTGTGGTTAGGTATTTAGAAGGAATTAGTTGCTCCAGGAAACACTTTTGGAAGCCTGCTTTCTGGAGGTTTGCAAAAATTGCAATACAATGGCAAGAGCCTGTGCCTT
Source organism: Chaetops frenatus (assembly GCA_013400775.1). Taxonomy (NCBI): domain Eukaryota; kingdom Metazoa; phylum Chordata; class Aves; order Passeriformes; family Picathartidae; genus Chaetops; species Chaetops frenatus. Next base: position 636,616 of record VZTR01008208.1, on the reverse strand, counting down.
TAAGAAGCTTGCATCATTTTAAACTAACAGGTGTTTGTTCAGCACAGTCCTCCTCCTTTCCTGCTTGCATATTCATAGAACTGTATCTACTGTAGCTCTGTAGCTGGTAGTGATCTGAAGTCACACAGCACCTTGTTTGCTGAGCCGTCATAGAAATTGCCTGTAGTGGTCACAATGGCCTGAGATTTTGACACGGAGCTGTGGTGGAGTTTTTTTGTTTGGATTGTTTGTTTTTGGGGGTTTTGTTCGTTTGTTTTGGGGTTTTTTGTTTTGTTTCTTTTCCCCTTCACTCCAAATGCTTAGGCACTTCAGAGTGAAGATGGAGCAGGAAACGGGGAGGGAGAAACGCGGAAAACTGGGTTGTGGTTTGTTGCTGTGAATTGATCTCCTGGTTTCAATGGTATCAGTGAAATGGTAATTGTGATGAGTTTCTTTGATATGACTTGTTTTGGGTGGTAGGAGAAGGAGGAGTAATTGGATGGTCTGATATGGGTGGGGAAGGGGACCTCCTCTGTCATTTGCCAGCACATCTCAGGCTGGATGCAAACTGATTATCATGGTACAGCCCCAAGTGCTAAAGTGCTGGGTGCAGAATACAGTATGGGTTATTGTAACATTTGTCTTTCTGCTTGTGTGAAATTAAGCACCATTTTTCTTTTCTTTTCTTCAGTGTTTCTTGATGTTCTTTCCAATACTGAAGTTGGGGTTGAGAGGGGACTGTGTAGATTTGAACACCAGCAACTCCTGCTGCTAGAGATTCTGCAAATAGCCACAAGCAGGACTTCACTTCCTCCTAGCAATCATATGACTGCTGCTTGTATAGTTATGCTCACAAATCTGAGTATGGAAATACTACTGCTGGCCCACCTCAGACTGTCCACTACAATTTTAAAGTTGCACACATAAATATTCTGACTTAATAGGTTTTGTCAGCAAAAAGTAGTGAAAGATTGGTACTTTTAAAACTGATTTTTAATATTAGCTTTTACTTTAGAACAGACTTGCAACTTTTTTGACTAAGTTTTTCTTTTAAGTTTGTATGAAGAAGTATTAAATATATTAAATTTCATTTTATCTATTACTGTAAGTGACTGTTTAATTTTGAGAACTCAAATCAGCCTGTTGAACTTGACCCTTTTGTGGAGTACAATTGCAGAATGAATGCAGAATAGCTGAGTTTGAGGTAGGAACTACTCATTTAAAAATATCTTCTGATCGTTGGATCTGTTTCCTGTTGTTGTTTGTCTCTATCCAGTAGATTATAATAATGTTGTTAATAAGGACTGTTAGGTGTTGAATATGTAATTGGGCTATTTAGAACTGAAACATCAAGTATGGAATATATAGTTAGGATGTCTGCCTAATATCTCTAATCCTGAGCAATCTTTGAAGTTACCTATAAGATTTATCATGTTTGTCAACTAGCTCTCTCTGGCCAGGTAAAGAAAAAAATGTGTTTGGGGAAGGTGCTGAAATGGAAGTATTACAGCTTCTACCTTGATTTGCCAGCTTTCAGAGCAATCAGTTTTGCAGCTCTTGGTTGTTAGAGCCTGTGCTTCTCCTGAAGGTCACTAGGGACAATGTTGTAAATCTGACACTTGCAGGGCGTGTTTGTAGTAGGCATATAAGAGGGATGGACAGGGCTATTTGAGAAAGGGTGTGGGAAGAAAGGGTAAGCATCATAAAAACAAAGCTTTTTGACTCTGCTTCTCTGGAAGAAACGTGTTCTAAAAGGGCAGTCTGAGTTTTGAGGCTAATACTTGGTGTTATTGTTTGGGTGCATATTCAGGTTACTTGCAGCATAGTCTCAAGCGCTTAAAACACTTCAAGTTAAAACTTTTATGTCTTGAATAGTTTTAAGAACACCTTTCCTCTTGTTTTGTTCAGGAACTGAAGCTTGAACATACTGAAAATTTTACAACTCTAATTGGAAAATTAAGTCGGAGCAAGAGTCCTTTTACCCTGTGTCTCATACCATCACTCAAGTGTATATGATACTGTAGAAAGTGCATCATGGTAACAAAGGCTGTTGGAAAAACAGTCGCTGTACTCAAATAGTAATTAAAATTATAAATACTAAACCTCAGATCCTTTAAAATCTACCGTCTGGGGCTTAGGGCAAGTGGAATCTGTTGAAACAGTTTAAGCCTTGAAGTGCAGTAAGGGAATGTGTAGAATTAGGTAAAGGAAAAGAATCTTAAAGATTACGAGTAGAAATCAGGTGCCTTGCATTTCATGAGTACATTCTACAAATATTTTGTAAAAGGAGTGTTGGATGGTGAAATAGGATGCTAGTATCTGTTTGCCCTGCTGTGACAGATGGTCTTTCAGCTTTAGGTATTTAGACCAGTACATGGTGCACCAGTCAGTTGTTACAGCAGCTCAGTCTGGAATATAAATTATGCAGGCACACACTTTAATGGTTTAATGTATTAACAATAGTAAACTTAAATACGTTTTGAATTAAGGTATTTTCTCTGATCAATCTGTGTTTTTTTTATTAAGGTGTGCAAACAGATTTGGCTAGGCCTATTTGATGATAGATCATCAGCAATTCCAGACTTCAGGGATCCACAGAAAGTAAAGGAATTTCTACAGGAAAAATACGAAAAGAAAAGATGGTAAGATATGTTTACAATTTTAAAGATTGCCTCTGTGATGAGAAGTGAAGATGGACTGTTTGCTCTCATTTTGAGTGTGCTTTCCTTCTTTGAGTGTGCTCTTCAGACTAGATTACACAGCTCTGTAAAACGAAATGATTTCTGAACTTTATTTAGCCTTCCTACAGGAAGCAGAGAAGATAAACTAAAAAAGTTTCTCAATGTTCATATTGATGGAACAGAAAAGACTTAAGAAGATATCAAGAGCAGTGTAAAGTAACAGTTTTGCAGACTATTATTTCCCATCCTATTTATTAGGTTGGGAAAGACATGTTTTTGTATTGAACAAGTGCTAAAAATATTGATGTCTTTAAATTCTAGCCCATTTTTAAAAAAATCTGGCTTATTTAAAGAATGAATATTTTGCAAACTACTGATAGAATCTATTGCAGGATCAGGGGTTCAGTGGCAAAGCTGAGATCTGCCAGTTCTCACACTTCAGACTTATGAACATTGAGTGGAACTTCTCATGATAAACTTGTAAAAACTGTTGCTCTTCTTGAATGTAGGTATGTTCCTCCAGAGCAAGCAAAGGTGGTGGCATCAGTCCATGCATCCATATCCGGGTCCTCTGCCAGTAGTACAAGCAGCACACCTGAGGTGAAGCCACTCAAATCTCTCTTGGGAGAAGCTGCACCTGCACTGCACTTAAACAAAGGCACACCTAGCCAAGTGAGTGATGACAGCTGAGGAGCGCAGAACTGTTCTGCAGTCCTTGTTACTCTTCAGTGGCACAAAAATTCTTGCAATAACAACTGCTATGATCTGTAGGAACCAATATGATCACTGTATTTATTAGATTTTATTGAAGTATATACACATTTGCAGATCAGGTACTAAATGAACTTTGTTTCTATTGAGAAAATTGATTTTTTAGTGGTTATTTTCAGTAAGCAGTTTTCCAGTGTGATAGGATTAACTGACTGTCTTTTGCATAAATACCTCTAAAGTTTGGACCTAATGTGTTATATTTTCATCTTTGTTTTTGTTATTTGAAAATAAGAAAATGGCTGATGCTGTTAACCATTAACTTAGTAGTAAATATGTGGGTGAAAGCATGCCATGTTTATTGTTGCCTCTTATGCATTCTGAAACTGTGTTAAGTGGCTTTCAGGGGATGTCTGTGCACTGTAATGTAAAGTCAAACAACACTGTGTACTTAAGATTTTTGGAGGGAAAACAGTTTTTTGAAAACTGCCATCAGGATCCAGACAACTCTTGAATGGAAAGACCTCTTGGAATTCAAACAGTAGAAAATTGCAACTTCAAGCCTTGCTATGAAAATCTTCAATTTTTCTCTCCTTATACTGAATTCTAGAGATTTTTTCAGAATGTAGTGAATAACTATTTTCCGTCTTGTAAAATTAAGTTTATTGCTTGTATTTGTACAGTATTTGGAGTTTCAAATACAAAATCTGAAGTTGCTAATAATATATCACTACTTTATTCTTCTGGGTGCTATTAAACAGTGTAAATCTGCTGCAGAGTTCCTTTAAAAGCCAGAATAGTAGCATAAGTCATCTTCCTCATACTACAGGAGGAGGGGTTGTGCTACATACAGCATCTTAAACTTAAGGAATAAATGTCTTGTTAAAGAAATAAGCTTAGTCTAGCCTTTTAATATTGTGTAAATGTCAGTTTGGTAAATTATCACCTTTTTGTACTAGCTAATTGAAATTTTGTTTGTAGTCTCCTGTTGTAGTTCGATCTCAAGGACAGCAGCAACAAGAAAAAAAACAGTTTGACCTCCTCAGTGACCTTGGCTCAGATATCTTTGCTGCTGCTCCTCCTCAGTCAACTGCTACAGCGAATTTTGCGAATTTTGCACATTTCAACAGTCATACAGGTAGGTATTTGGACCAGTGTACTCCCTTTTAAATGTATAAAATTTAGTTTTAATTTTGACGACTTTTGGCTAAACTTCGTGAAGTATATGTAATCTCTGTGCTTTAGGAATGCTGTATAGCTCAAGATTTTTCAGGTCTTTATAAAGAAAGATTGAAGACATAAAAACTGACAATTATGCTTTTGCAAGTGGGAGTTGCTATAGCTATTTCCTAGGATATGTATGATTACACTGTTCCAGCCTACTACTGTAAGTTCTTTAGGGGAGAGAGTGAGACGATGAGTAACAAAATGTTGGGAGAAGCTGATATTAGACCTTCAGTTTTCTTTCTGAAAACTATTAGGAAGTGCATTCATGAAAAGCAAGCAGATACAGAGATTTTCAAGGAGTTCAAATTCATTGATAATAACTGCCCATTTGTCAAAAGAAAAACCAAGGCTTGCCCAGTTTAAAGAGTGACCTCCTCTTTTGTGTGTGTGTCTGAAAGCTGGGTACTGCCCATGTGGCCAGTATTCTGTAGTTTCAGGAAGAATAAGCAAGCCTTGAGCATATGTATTGACTGAGGAAAGGGGGGCCTTGAATTCTTAGAGGATGACTTCAGTAAAATATATTGAACCCTCAGGGGTTTGTTTTTTTCCAGCCAAAGACCAAGAGCCATAGAAGTGTATCCTAAAGACAAAGTTGATTCTGTGGTCACTGAAGTTTGTTGTTGCTAACTTGCATTATAGTTGTGGGAAAGTACCTTTGCCTGCTTGGTCTGAATGGGCTTTTCATCTGGTTGTTCTGAGAGAAACTGTGGTGCTGCTAAGCCACCCAGAATAAAGAGAGGTTTCTTGCAAATCAGTCCTGAAACTGTTAACAGCCAAGATAAAGCGTTACAGGTGGGGACTTCAGAGTCACACCTGAGGAACTGAGTAACATACCAATGATTTATCCAAATTAATGTTGTGACATAAACGGCTGAATGCAGTAATACTGCAACAGCAATCTTTATTCTGTGTATTCTGTAAAATCCTTAAAATTAGATTTCATGTTAATCATCTTTTTGGAGGTGTGTTTCTTTTTGGAGGTGTGTTTAACTGGGAGAACTTGTGCTGGCTGGCCAATGCTGTATAGTGTTACTGAAAAGGATGGTTAATTTTTCTAACAATTTATCTCCAAACTTGTTACTGAAGGATTCTTTATTTATATACACTTAATTATTCTTTGTGCTTTCTAGGAGATGAAAATTCCATTAAGGCAGTATTTCAATATTGTGTTCCAAACCTAGGTAAAATTCCATTCCATCTCTGCTGGGTAATTTTTAAAAGGATAAAAAGCTATTGGAGCACTTTAGAATAAATACAATCTGAGGAGAGAGTCTATTAGCTTCTAGTCACAAACTAACCATTGTGCTTACAATAAGTTTTAGAGGCCAAAGCAGTTTCAGGGCTAGTAAATCAGTTTCTGAAAGACAGACCTGATTCTGAGCGTGTGATAGCTGAACGTGTATTGCAGACTTGTTACCTGTGGGTGTTTTCTGACTTACTGTAGTAAAATGCTTGTAAGGCTTGTCCTGCATGCAGTAGGTACAGGGTAGCATTAGGGAAATAAATAACAAAATGTTACAGACTCTTCCTTTAGAACACAAGGAGGGTTGATCAGTCTGCCAGCTTTGGCAAAAATGAGTTTGAAATGCTCATCAAGGAGTATTTTTTAGTAATTTTTGTGAGCAATTACAAACTGCAGCAGAGGACGAGAGAATTTGCACTTAATCCAGCACTACTTTCTTGAAGTTTATGGTCTGGTGTTCTTGTTTTAGGGCTTGGTTTTAGCTATGTGTATAGGGGATGGACTTTCTTCTCTTCCTGTACACAATACTAACTAAAAAAATCACTGGAGAGACCAGCAAACTTAAGATCCTTCAGTATAAGTTACTGAGTGAAGCAGCTGATAGGAAAATATTAACAGACTTGTGCTGTAATCTGTGAAGTGTAGGTGTAAATCCTGAAAATTATGCAGGAACTGCAATTTGTGATATGTTTCTGCTTTCCAAGTTCTTTAATGTATTAAGTTGGTTCAGGATATTGTTGCTTATTAAAGGGGAAATATACTGACCTTATGTTTTGAAGATGGTATCTGCTGTTTTGTCTGTAGTTTATAGATTGGTAATAGCAATAAGGATCAAAATTTTTGGTGTGTAGATTTCTTATAAACTAATGGAATACAAGACCTGCACAAAAAGATTTTGAAAAGGTGTAGTGACGCAGAACAATTGTCACAGATAATGTGGGAGAAAGCAAAATAGTATGACATAGTTATTTTGTAGAGAATTTGCGGTGTTTTTACTTTAGATATGTGTGGATTTTATTTTAGTTTTTTTCTGTTTTGCAGTGTTTCATGCCTTTATTGCATACCAGGTAGTGCAAACCTCACAGAAGAAACTGTGCAAAGATTGTAGGGGCAGCTAGCATTGGCATGGCTGGTGGTGTCACCCCTGGCTTTAGCCAGCTGGCTTTTGTACTGCCTTGTTGGTCTGTCAAGAGCAGCTGTAAATCCATGGCAATCTGCAACCCCCTGCGTTCTCCAAGCTAGTTTAGGATTGTTCTTTGGTTTTTGCATGGAGAACTGAATTTTCGAATTGGCAATCTACATATTGTCCAGGTGCAGGAGAGTACAACTCTTACCTGGTCTTTACCTTTGTGCCATGTTTACAAAGGTTGAAACTTTACTGGATAAAATAAAACAAGATGAATATCAGAATACTCTGCTGAAAAGTCTTTACAGCAATACTCTTTGAACATGGGCTCTCTTGAAAGTCATCCTTTGTGTGTCAGCTGATGCAGTAAAACAAAGTGTTTTGTAATGTAATACACTCCAGTTTTTAATTTGGACACAAAAGATAATTTCATTTAAGATTAGTGACATAGTTTTCTGTTTGTGTGAGTGCTTAAAATGAATATTCTTGCCCTTATTCTAGGAGTGACATTTATGTATTTTAATCCTCTTTGGTCAACTAAACATCAGTCTCTTGTCTGTCCAATTGATGCATTAAGAGGAGAGTATCACTTTAATTTTTAAAGTAAACTCTTAATCTATTCCTATTAAAAAGCTACTGGTTTAAAAACCAAAACAACTCAAACTTTGGAGTTTGGGGTCTGTAAAATGCTGTTTGAACCAATACAGAGGATATAATAGAAGTAATTTTTTGTCTGTTCATGCCAACTTTTTGCACACTTCAGAGGCAAAAAATAACTTTCCCAAAATCTTGCTTTCACTTTCATACTTTTTTTTTTTTTTCCTTGCTGACTCTCATGATCTGGTGGGTTGACTTTGCCTGGTTCCAAGTGCCCAGAGGGCTGTGTGTTCGTTCTCCTGTCAGCAGAGATGGGGGAGAAGACACAGTAAAGCTGATGAGTCAAGAGAAAGTAACTGGGCAAACCAGACTTGACTTAGTTTATTGACACAATAATAGAGTAGTATAGTAAAAAATAAAAGCAAACCCACCTTCATCTCTTCTTGTAAGGCATAATTTCACTCCTGACCATTTTAGCTGCTCCTCATGAGGGGGCTGGGGAATGGGGATTACAGTTAAGTCATAAAATTTCATCTCTGTCACTACTTATTCCTCATGCTATTCCCCTGCTCCACTGTGGGGTCCCTCCCCTGCAGTGGGATATGGTCATTCTCAAACTTCTTGGAACGTGAGCCCTTTCCATGGGTGTCACTTCTTGGAGAACTGCTCCATCATGGGTCCTTTCCATGAGGTGCTGTCCTTCAGGCAGGGTCTCAGCTCCTGCCAGAAAACCTGCTCCAGTGTGGCCTCCTCTGCATGAGCCAGAGGTCCTGCCAGGAGCCTGCTCTAGCAGGGACTTTCCATGAGCTCCAGCCTCCTCATGCCCTTCCTACCTGCTCTGGCGTGGCTCCTCCACAGGCTGCATGTGAATGTGTTACACCATGGTCCTTCATGGGCTGCAGTGGGACAGCCTTCCTCACCATGGTCTTCTCCATGGGGCTGGAGCATGTCCTTCCCTCCTTTTAGCTGACCTTGGTGTCTGCAGTGTTTTCTCTTGCATTTTCCTCCTTCCTCTGTGCTGCAGCTGCTGCACACTGTTTTTTAACCTTTTTTAAACAGTGCCCCAGGGGTGCCACCAGCACTGCTGGTGAGCTCAGCTTTGGGCAGTGGTGGGACAGTCTTGGAGATGCAGCAATGGGGGCAGTTTCTGTTCCGTCCTCACAGGGACCACCCTGGCTGCTCCCGGCTGCCAAAACCATGCTCTGTAACCTAATGCTTATGCACATGTTTTGTTAAACGTGGTATGGAGTCCAGCCAAACCTCACCCTCTCTCCCAGTGTACTATGGGAAGGAAAATGCAGGCACTTCCATTTATATTAGCAGCATTGTGGAACACAGTAGTTTGTATTAAAATGTCCTTTTAGTTTATAAATCTATAGTACAGATGCTTTTGAATAGAAATTAAGTGAAATAATACTTTTAATTAGCACTATCCGACTATTAAATTACAGTACTTAAACAATCAGCATAATTTATTCTCTTAGTACATACTTAATCTGCAAAATCTCTCTAGAATAAACAAATTTTAACCTAAAAATATAATATATTGCCATCTGTTATTCCAGAAGGTATTTTGTGAGCTTTCTTTAGATAGTAACTCAAGTTATCTTTATAAAAGGTTTGGTTTGCATTTGATTAAAAACATTTTTTCCTTTCTTGCTTATAATAATGTTTTAGGGCTTCTGTGGAGCTTATCAGTAAGACATGCAATCCCTGTTGAATCTGTAGATGCTTGAGTGTCCAGCTGGTCAAAATTAGATTAGTGTTAACTTCTAATTTCTCCTATAGTATGGCACGAAAGGAAGGCGAAAACTGAAATTCTGTTTGAAATTTCCTTGGATTTTATTTTGTGGATACACTCTATGAATGCTGTCGTCTTGCAACTGGTATTGATTTTCCAGATTTCTGTACTCTCATTTAGGTTTTTTTTAAAGACTTTTCCAGATTTTTTAAAAGAATTTTCCAGTTAAATGAATTTATAAACCTAGCCAAAACTATTCAAGTGGTGCCAACCAAAATTCACCTGAGGAAGAACTGCTTGGTGTATGAGGAATTTGAATTGCCAGTATGTTGCAAGAATACCTTCTAATTTTTATTACCAAAGAAATGCTCAGTTAGCCCAGAAGTTCTAGTTTTGGAAACTTTCTGGTATTCTGTACTTCATTGCTGTTTTATCCTGAGCAGCCAGCCCTGCAAACACTTAGGGTTAAGCTGAAGTGGACTCCATCAGGTCACACAGTTGTGGGTAGCAGCCTTTGTGAGGACAGAAATAGCAGTAACTGGTACAGCTCTATGAAGGTGATTTGTGAAAGCTCATTCAAAGACAACTTTCAGTGGTAGAATAACGTGTAATTTTCTTCATGTCAGAAGAAGCACATGGTAGGACATAACCCTTGGAGGCTGTCATGACCATGAATTCAGTTAATACATCTGTTTTTGTGTTTATTTCCCATATCCATTAACATGTTTTGTTCCTTTGCGATTTACAGCGCAGAACTCTGCCAATGCAGGTTTTGCAAACTTTGATGCATTTGGACAGTCTAGTGGCTCGAGTAATTTTGGAGGTTTCCCCACAGCAAGTCAGTCTCCTTTTCAGCCCCAAAATACAGGTAGAACTCCTAGCACTTTTGATTAATACTTAACTGAAATAATCCTTACCTTTATGTTGGAAGGTACCGAAGTTGAGTTTTTCTTGCATCTGCCTGCTTTAATGCAATCAAGCCATCTGAAGCTCTGGGGAAACTCAAAATGAATTCCTTGTGTTTGGTGTTGATTTTTTCCCCTAACGCTGTTCAGAAGTCTGATTTATGGCACTGTGTTTGTTAGCTCTACACCTGAAATAACTATGAAAAGAATAAACTCTACTATTTTTAATAAGTATTGAATTGACTCTGTCTTCCAAGAGAAGCATGTCAGTAGATCCAAAAGGATACCACAGTACATGTGTGTGTCTATGCATATGTATAGCATATGCACACACTTCACTATGTTTGACTTCATGTGTAGAGCCTATTGCTAAGATTTATTTTGCTTTCCTTTAATTTGATCATGCTTTAGAACTTCTGCTTGAGTTTACACTTGCTGTTTGTCTAGATCTTTGGCTGACTGACTTTCTTTTCCTTTTTTTTTTTTTCTTTTGAGTGTGGTGTTGTTTTAAACTTTTTTTTCAAATTTTCTTTCTCCCTTCTTATGTTAACTTTAACCCACACACAATTTCTGGCTGTCCAGCGTTCAGAACGCTTTCATCTAGCTGCAGTTTTGGTGAATTTACTTCAGCTTTTCCTCTCCAGGCTGTACACAGTAAGTTCCACGCAGTGGAAAACTCAGCTTGCTTCATTTTATGCCATTGTAGTATAGCACTTCCATTCCTACTGTTGCATATGTTTCAACTTGTTGCTTATGCTTTTAGAAAGTTGTGTTTCTGTTTTAGAAAGTTCTGTAGTATGAGTGGAATCATCATCAACTGTTAAAAAATGTGATACACTTAATGGAACAACTCATTTAAATTTAAGTATGTGACCTGCCTAGATTAAACTGTGTGGACAAGGAAGAGATGGAAGCTCATGGTATCATACTTGATCTCAAGTTCAGTTGTGTGGACATATATCAGATTTCTTAAATTGATTTATGTATCTCTGACATCAGTGGAGACTTGTTACAAAAGAGCTGTGTTTTGTCTTCTCCTTAACCTCTTTCCTGATTGGATGCAGTCTAAAACTCTTGAGAACAGAGAACCAAACTGTCTAAACCTGGGCATGAAATCATACAACTTTTGGACTTCCAGGCACTGTTTTTTTGCTTAGGATGATGGCTGACATCTGAAATGACTAAACATTGAACCACTAAGTAAATGCAAGTAGTCCCTATTCATTAGCCACATATGGTAGGGAAATGAAGCTTCTGTATTTTGAATATTAGAGATTAAGATGAATACATCTTTTTCTAGGAAGCTTTTATTATTGATATTACTTTAACAGCTAAGAAATAGCATATAGTTTTCAGGGTCAAATTATGACTGATTTAAAATGTTGAAGTTTGAGGTGTTCCTCTCTGATGTGCAGTCCAAAAAATGTATCGTAATTTTTTTCTGACGGCCCACTGAACTTTGAAGGAAATGGGAAAGAGTCTTAAATGTGTAGGATGGGGCAGGCAAACATGTTGCCTCATGTAACCACGAAGGGAGGGTTATTGTGCCATCATTTACAGTTGGAGAGACTTTCTAACTTTGGAGCATTGATCATGTTTAACTTAATTTGTTACAGGTGGAAGTGCTGGATCAGTGAATGCTAATTTTGCTCACTTTGATAACTTCCCCAAATCCTCCAGTGCTGATTTTGGATCCTTCAATGCTTCTCAGAGCAACGCCACAGCAACTGCAGCCAGTAAAGCTGCAGTGAATAAACTGAATCTTCAGTCAGCTGACAAATATGCAGCTCTTGCTAATTTAGATAATATCTTCAGTGCAGGGCAAGGTATTAAACTTTATTCTTTGCCATGATTATTCTATATGTGTGTAGTTGCCACAAGGATGGCTGTGCTCGTCAAAGTACTGTAGCTGTATTTCAAAGTTTCTCTTTGCTAAGTGATCAGTAGAGTTTTGCGTCAATGTACCTTTAATGTGCAAGATGTAAGTTTTAAGACATCACTACAAAAGGATTACATTAGAAGGCTGCTTTTTGGGAACCTATTTCTCATCAAGATGAATAATTCTAAAGTGAAATATCTAAATAATCATTATTGCAATAATGAAAACATAGAAAAATACAAATATATATTTTATATTTGTACTAAAGCCTATGGTGGATGCTCTGGAATGGAGAGCTGTAGTTGTTGCAAAGAGCTGCCAGAGCAGCTTTCTTAACTTTCTGCCATAAAAACATTTGGCTTTAGTTTTTCATAAAATAGTAGCAGTGATACTTGGATTTAGTTGATAGTAAATTAAGGAGAAAAAGCTAGTTATTCTGTACCTCAAATGTAGTTCTCCTCAAATGATGTGTGAAACCTTATGTTTATTTGTACTGTAGAGGTTTGTTCTGAAAAGGATTATTTGAGGTTAGGTGTTCTGTTTGTTTTCTAGTTGAAGATGAATGAATTCTTTTCCTTTGAAAACAAAAGCTCTCTGTGGCTGCAGAGTACATATAGAAGCAGGACATTTTGTTAATGGCTTGTTAAATAGTTTTTTCCTCTGTGCCCTAGTGCATATTTAATGTTTAAGTCTGCAACTATCTGTGAACTTTCATTTAGTTCTCAATGTCAGCAGGACAGAAAGTGAAACCATCTTTGGTATGTTTAATCTGCTTTCTTTCTTTCTAGGTGGGAGTGAGCAGGGAAGTGGCTTCAGCACAGCAGTGTCATCAGCAGGCCCTGTGTTGTCAGCCCCCAACCAGCCAAGTGCATCTTCAGACAAGTATGCGGCCCTGGCGGAGCTGGACAGCGTGTTCAGCTCCACAGCCACCTCCAGTAACGCCTTCACTGCCACCAGTAACGTCAGCAGGTACGCTGCAGGGGCTGCTCAGTCCCCACGCTGGCTGCAGCAACAGCACAGAATAGCTTGAAGTTGTTTCTCAGGTCTGTTTGTTTCTTATCTAAATGGGGAAGCATTGAATGAGTTTAGAGGTACTACTGAAACTGCAGCTCTTGTTTTAAATAATGGCAGTACTGAGGGATAGCATACTCTAGGGAATACGGTCAGTGGAATGTTCTCTGCACCTTTCTAGTCATGACATGCTAAACCTGTTAGATGGTAGCACTTTGCTATGCAGAGTACTTGTATGCATACTCAAAATCACAGGATCATCCCTGAAAAAAAAAATCAGGTATTTTTAGTGTAAATGGTGCCACCTCTTTCTTTTCTAGATCACTGAAGTGCCAAATAGCAAATGCCTGTTAGCAGCTTGGTATTGTAAGTGCCCCTAAGGCTTCTGCTTTGCAGCGTTTATGCTGTTGGCCTTAGCTCAATATTCCTTCTCCTGCTGTTGGTGGAGATGACTTTCCATTGCTCAGCACTATGAGAGTGTCTGACCCTGGCATCAGGGAGGTACACTGTAGTCTACAAACTACATGTAAATGTTCATCAACTTTCTTTTACATGCCAGCAGTAACTGTAAATTGTATTTAATTATTAAACAAGCGATTCTGCCTTCACTGAATGAATTGTATAAATTACTTCCAGCAATGCTTTTGGAACAGTACCTGTGGCTGCTACTGCACAGACACAGCCTGCATCTTCAAGCGTGCCTGCTTCATTTGGAGGTATGTAAGTGTTACTAACACCCTTTGGGAACTGTAAGAAAGCAATCTACTAATTTTTAGTTGATAATGCTGTACTTTGATACCTCTAATACTGAAATTAAGAAAAGTGCTATTAAGAAAGAACTACTACTGTCAAAATAACTGTATTTTTAATGTATCTTCTTAAAAATTCCTGATTCTCATGTAATTTTAGATATTTATGTATATTTGTGTAAAAGCTGTATACAGACTTCATGTGAGGCAGATTGGCTGTTACAGAAGCGCTTACTTAATAAAATGTCTTTAATCTTTCAGCAACACCTTCCACAAATCCATTTGTAGCTGCCCCTGTTGCCCCAGTGGCACCTTCAACAAATCCATTCCAGACCAATAGCCGAGGAGCAACAGGTTAGGAAAAAAAACCATTGAGTGTTTGAGAAACTTGCTTTAAAGAATTGCATTGAGTCTTTTTTCCTGTATCTGTTTAATTTGTTTCTTAAAGATTTTCTGTATTATCTGTCCCTAGTCTATTTGACATGTTGTGTGTTTGCTCAGTGTTGAGGTGTAATTCTAGGATTTCAAATGGTGGCCATGAAAAATGTCTGAATGATCTGTTTCAGCTCTGCCTGTTTGTAGTCTGTGTATCACCAGCTGGGTTCCCTCCAAGACTGTAACCTTGGATTTAGAGCATGCTTTATAGCAGGTAGCCCTGAAATCAGGGATCTTGAAAGCCCTTCTTTTTAATTTCTTTCTTTATATCAAAGTGCTGAAAGCTCTCATATCTAAAGAGTTGGAGCCAGAAACATTAAAGACAAGGCTCTTGGGATGTTAGCTCCTCACCAGTCCGCTCATTCGATACATTGGTGTCTCTCTTTCAAAGCATATGTTTAATCTTTACACTCATTTTTTGTATTAATTTTCTGTGGGAGGCTTCTGTAGAATCATAATTCCATGGGCAAAACTTAATCACTTTTTTAAAAAGCAAACTTGTTTAAAACTATGAACTTGGATTTAGAAGGCTGCTAGGTTATGCTGATTATCCTCTGTAGAGCAACTGCTAAATTTTGACACCTTTATCTATTAGCTGGACTTCCAACAGATTAAAATCTGCTGATGCATGCATTTTGACATTGAGTTGTGGTTTGCTCAATGATTTAGGTAGGCTTAGTTAAAAACTGAATTGATAAATTTGTGTCCTCTGCTGAAATTCTGTTTTCAGTCTCTTTTCAGATATATGTAGCTAAACTTGTTTTAATGCCAAAACTATCTTCCTTTTTCTTTATTTTATTCCCATTCCTAAATGAGTTATTTTGGATCATCATTAAGAAATTGTAGCCTCTTTAGATAAATTTCTTTGAATATGGCAGCTCTATCCTTCCACCTTCTGCACAGCTGTCTCTGGCTTCCTGGAGGTTCCAAGCCTTTGGCAGCCATGCTGATGTTCCATGCTGGGTGACAGAGATAGTGTCTATAAAAAAAGTTAATGTTCAGTCCCTTTCAGTGTAAGGTGTAAACTTATGGCTTGTCCTTTTATGTGTTGTTCCTGCATGAACTTTGCTATTTAGCACATGAGAGGTCTGTTTTGTAGAGCTTATTTCTCATGGTTTTCTAATACTAACCTATTGCTGGTCTTGCTGTTGATGAACTGTTTGGTACATATATGTGTATCTATTTCTTTCTCTCTCTCTCTATATATATATAACTAAGAAATGACTGTTCAAGAGTGTATAAATGATTTACATTGTCTGGTCTCTTTGTGGCTTCCATAAGGCCTCTCGGGAGCAATGCACTCTCACATATTTCCTCAGGCTCATTTTGGTAGGTGGCCACATTTGGTATCAAGTTTCTTGTGGCTAATTGTTCTTGCTTGTAAAAGCTTATTGACAGCTATCTGGTTCTCTGCACAAAGAATTGTGGAAGACTTCTTAAAAATGGAGTGGGTGTGGGTTATTTGGCAACTGGGCAGAGGGAGAGCATACATAGACATCCTCTCGAGTAACCAAAACAAAACCATTATTGATATCCTCCATGGTCACCATATAGTGCTAATGAGTGACTGTTGAAGTTTCTGCCAACAGTAGTTTGCTGTCTTTCTGGATATCCCAGGTCCCCTGCTGTTTTTGTTGTGCTTCTGTTTGCTGTTTTAGCCACGTTTGCTGTCGGGTAGCTGCTCTGCTCACTGTAACTTGAGAACAGTGTTAGTACATTAGTTTTGCATGCACATTGTCAACAGTTTGTCTGTATAATGTCTTGCCCTTGAATACTTTTGGGGTAAATTTTTCAACTGATAATTAAGCTATATTCATTAAATTCATTTTATTAGCTTTTTTAAACAGTTGAGCTTGCATAAGGTGTAGCTTGTAACATTTCAAAAGAGAAGTCCTGTTTAACTAGCATAGAATACCTGGTGTCTGTATTTGTACCAAAAATCCTCCTATACAATTCTCTTTTCAAGAGTAACTCCCAAAAGACGGAATAATGGTTTTGTTACTATACTTTTACACCTAACGTGCTCCTGTTTATTTGCTGAGGGCATGGGGAAATGCCTATGAGCTGTGTGTTCTTTACTTGAAATGTTCAGCAGAGAATCAGATGAAAAGTTTTGGGCTCTTCTTGTTTTAAGTTCTACCTCAACAGTAAGAGGGTTTGCAACAGGAACTTTGTGTGCAAATAATGTGCATGGTGAGAATTTCCTTAAAGACATTAAGGATGGGATGAAAAAAGGGGATGCATGTATCCCTTTGATTTTTTTTTTTTTTTTTTTTTAATTTATAACCTCCCGTATTTCAGCTTGAAGTAGGAATCCTTTCATGCTTTTCTCAGAAGGAGAAAAACAGAGAGGCTTAGGCTGCCTGAACCTGCTTGCTTCTTATGTGTACAGACTTCTACCAGAAAAACTGTGGGGGAAATATATTTTGTTCTCAACGTTATCATATAATTTCCTCTCCTGAAATGGAGAGCACATCTGAATGGGCTGGATTTACTAAATTTTAAATAACTCCATTCATTTTTAAAGTGTAAAAGAAAGTTATGCACCCAGTTGGTGGTGATCTAAGTGTACAAATCAGTTCAGTGGCTGTAGAAGTTGAACCAAAATTTTGTCTAGTTACAGAGAGCACTAGAAGACTTTTTAAACATGGCCTTTTAGTAATTTTTTTTGTGAAAAAACTGATTTCTTACGAATAATTGCATGTTGTTTTTTGCCTACCAGCAGCAACATTTGGTACTGCATCCATGAGCATGCCAGCAGGATTTGGAACTCCTGCCTCCTACAGTCTTCCTACTAGTTATAGTGGCAACTTCCAGCAGCCCACGTTCCCAACCCAGGCAGCTTTCCCTCAACAGACTGCTTTTGCTCAGCAGCCAAATGGTAGGTCTGCATGTTTTAGATAAGTTTGTCTAAAACAGAAACATGGAGAAAATGGTCTGTCTATAAGTTGGCAATAATGCATGGATATTTTTTTCTACATGAACTTGATAGTCATGTTGATGAAGGGTTCCCACACTGTTTTGGCTCTGTAGTTCAGCCTTCTGACTTGGCTGTGTGCAGTTAAGTAATGACAAAACCAAAATCTTAGAAAATCTCATACTAAAATGGTAGGTATTTCTAGGCTTAAAGGGGTTTTAGGCAAGAAGGACTGTTTTGGAATGTCTGCAACACATTATTACACTTCCTCTAACTTCAGAGAATATAGGCAAGGGAAAATTGGAAAGTATTTTCTCCCTGAATTTATATGATACCCCATAACATTGAAAAAAATGCATGTGTAGAAATTGGAGATGGATGAGTTATGAACAGTTGAAAACAAACAAAAAGCTCAGCCACAGTGTTTTACACTTAAATTCCTGATAATTTTTAAGTAATCAGTCCTGCTGATTCTGCAGTTCAAAATTCCACTTAAGTTTGCCTGGGAGATGCAGCAAAGAACTCTTTGAACATTGTTTACCAGTATTAATATTTTTTACTTTTCTTTCCAAGGAGCAGGTTTTGCCGCATTTGGGCAAGCAAAGCCTGTAGTAACTCCTTTTGGACAAGTTGCAGCTGTTGGAGTATCTAGTAACCCTTTTATGGTGAGTTGTTGCATATCAATGACTTCTGTATGTCCAAAGAAGAATAGTCTATAATGCTTAATTTAGAGATACACAAAGATTTGGGGATTTTCTTGCTTTTAATAAGGGAAGGCAGCATGTGATTCTCCTAACTGCAGCTCGCTATTCTGATGATATGCCATTTGTAAGAACGTTGAGGTCAAAGCAGAGGTATTTTCATTCATGTTCCCACAGCAGTGTAATTCCAGAGAAACAGCAAAAAGTAGACTGCAATATAAAACAGAGGTATTCCCCAGTAGGTTGTTTTTTGTCTATATCCTGCAGTTACAATTTACAATATGGGAAAAAGAATCTTAAATACTTGCCTTATTTTTCTTCGTTCTTTTTCCCCCAGGCTGGTGCACCAACAGGACAATTTCCAACAGGAAGCTCATCAACCAATCCTTTCTTATAGCCTTATAGACACTTTACCCAAAAGAACTCTTACGTGGTCACATAACATCTCTGCGCCTCTTGCACTGTTGTCTTGTTTCACTGATATTAGCTTTAAACACAAAAGAAGTCTTTAAGAAGTAAAAAATAAAAGCCTGCATTGTGTACTTTTAAAAAATTTTAAAAAGAAAAAAACCCCACCCAACACAAAAAACAAGAGAACCAACCCCCCACCAGGTAATAACGTGCAAAACAGAGGGCTGTGGTAACATCCTTGAACCTGTGAAGTGGCAGGTAAAAAGTAGCGGTATCATGTATATTAAAATTGGCTAATAAGTTATTGCAGATACCACACTCATTATGCTGCAGTACTGTACATATTTTTCTTAGAAAATAGCTATTTGTGCATATCAGTATTTGTAACTTTAACACATTGTTATGTGAAAAATGTTACTGGGGAATAGATCAGCCACTTTAAGGTGCTGTTGTATCTCTTGGAATGAATGAGCTGCATCATTCTGACCATTGGTATTGGAAGTCACGAAGTTAAATTGAAGGTTTGTTCATTTCTCAAAATGTTTTCCTTTCCTAAGAGCTCTTCTATTTATACATGCCTAAATCTCTAATGTTAGAGGGATACCTGTCTGCATAATAAAGCTGATCATGTTTTGCTACAGTTTGCAGGTGAAAAAATAAATATTAGAAAAAACAACTGTGTAGCATTATTTCTGTGCAGTAACATTTACTGGATGAAAATGTACACACTGTCTTGTACACAGATGAGGTGTCCAAAGCAATGTGTTTAAAGGTGAGTTAAGCTTAAAATTTTCACGTGCCTCACTTGGATATGGTTCTTTGTGTCCTTGTAATGAAACGTGCTGTTGTAGCTCAAGTGAAGTGACCTATCACACAGGAGAGTTTTGGTATCTGTAATGAAGGACACTGGAAGCACTGTGGAAGGAGTTACTGGAGAGGAGTTTTGCAGCAAGAGACACCTTGTTATGGGTAACTAATGACAGGGTCTGGGCAAGCCTTAGTTGTGGTCTGTACAGAATGTGTAACAGCAGGCCACGGGACCACAGGTGTAATGGCTCTCTCTTTATTAAAAACTGATCTGTATCAGTAAGAGTTCCTCTGGAATATTAAATTCGTCTTTTTTTTCCTGAATTTACAGAAATATTTCCTGCCATACTAAAGTGAAATTTGTAGAGGGAAAACGTCTGTGTTATCTTCTTCTGTAACAGTAATAAGGTTAAAAAAAAATTGACTGTTTCAGAGTTGGTGGTGATGATGTTTTAAACAGAGGTCATTTGGCTAAAGTTCAAGTGTAATACTGGAACTAAGCGAATACTGTAAGTATATTGTGAATACATGAACTGCAAGCTTAAAGGTTTCTGACCAGCTGGAGAATAAAATTCTAACAGCTTTCAGGATAATAGGAATAAATAAGGTGAGATAGATTTGTTTTGAAAAGGCATGCAAGTCTATTTGAGATAAACATGAAAATTCTTCAAGGTAAGACATTTCACTTGTAATTGCCTGAATGTTAGTTGGGTTTTTCTAGGGCATCTGAAAGGCTTGACCTCTGCTTGTAAAAACAATCATGCTAATGCTTTTGACTTCTGTTGCCTGCCTATGGGAGTTTCAATTTCTTTTTGTTTGTTTGTGTTTCTTTTAAACTTCAGAGATCCCAAGCAGGAGATAGGCAACTCATAAAACATGCTGCCTGTAAGTTTTCCATACTTAAATGTCTGATTTTGTCCTCTTGGCATATTTAAAACAGACTTGAAGTCTCTCTTTTCTTTCTGATGGAGACTGCTGGACAGAGTGTGGTGCACAGTTTAGTTGCTGACATTCTCTGGGGAATTCACTGAAGAAATCCTCAGCAACTAGAGGTTTGCAGGGTATTAGTGACTCCCTTACTCTCACCAGTGTATTTTAGCACAGTGTAAATAGTTGTAGTTCTTCCCCTTTACCAACCTTGTCTGTTCTGGATAGTAACAGGTAAGTGCAGTAGAGAGTAGGGAACTGCAGGGGTTCAGCAGGGCTTGTGGAACACTTCAAAATGCTTAGTGCAGAGAACTGGACCAAATTAGAGATGTCTTGTCAATGAGATGTGAAGTGTAATGAAAGAGCAACAATTCTGTGCCCTCTTCACTTATAGTGGTGTAAATTAGGCTTTGGGCAAGGACTGATGAGATCAGCATCTATAGAAATTGTTCTGTTCCAAATATTACTGCTGAGATACTGAAATTGATTGAAGTATGCAAGGCATGTAGTTTAGAATATGGTGTAGAGTAGTGGAATACCTTATTTTTCATAACTGACTTAAGTGCAGACAAAAAGTTTGCAACTTCTGACTATACACAAGCACAAATGTGTTCACAAATTTTAGGTTTGTCAAATTCCGGGAGATCTTGTATTGTTTTGAGTCTTCTGTATATTGAGCATAAACTGACACCATAGGTATTTTTTATTAGGTTTAAAAAATAGCTCTATTTAAAAAATTATTTCTTCACCTCTGATTTTAAATGTTTTTATCTTGGAAATCTCTGCAGTTGTTCCCGCAATTGTTCATGCAAATAGCATAGTTGCCTAAGAGCTGTGTTTTTATGCTTTAGCATCAAAGCACTTCATTTGATAACTTTAGGCCTCTTATACAGAAATTAATATGGAGACCTCCTAAATTAAACTTTGATCCTAAAACATCAGCTGTTACAAGTGCGAGAAGATGCTACACTTGCAGGACCATCCTGAGTTCTGTGAGGCAGACGCGATGTCAGTTGAAAAAGTGTTAAGTTTTCCAAAGGCTTCCATGACAAACCTTCCAACAGGTCATTGTCTGGTACAACTTCTGTAGATTCCCTGGGCATGTCTGATGGTCTTATGTCAGCAGTAACTAAATTGCTTTAAATTGAAATACTCAGTAGAAGGGAAAGTCCCAAGGTTGCTTCTCTGATGTGAGGTTCAGGCATCTGTATGTCCTTGTGCTCACTGAGCATTAATAGAAGTTTGTGTGTCAGATCACTAAACCTGAATTAGAAGACTGAGGAATGTTTGTATTAAACTGCTGGTGAAGAAAATGGATGAGATGCATCATCCTGTTGACAAAGCTCCCTCTGCAGTAGGCTCATAAACAGCCTACTTTAGGCCGTACCAGTTTTGTTTGATTGAATGTTAAATTTCTCCTAATTTGTTGTCCAGATGATGGAGCCTTCTGCATTGTTGCTTGTAACCATCGCTTTTGTCTCAGTTGTTAATGGGCAGTGCTTTCAGCAGCCACACGTGTATTTCTGCATTTGATGGAGATTATGGTGTATATGCTTCTGATCAGAAAAATTCCAGCTATGACTGTGAAGTAGCTGCCATAAATGAGAAACTGGGAAATGGAGATGGAGAAGGAGAAAAGTTATTATCTAACAGTAAAACCAGTTTTTGACTCTAAGGGGTGTCGTCCCTCCATTGCTGCCTTCCCTTCCCTGTCACCTGTGCCCAAAATGACCCCATCTTGAGAGGATTCAAGAAGTCTGGACTTCTTGACTTGACACCATAGGAATTCTGTGGTTGTAAAAGGGGGAGAGATTGTTCTATTATGTACTTCCCCACCTCAGTAAGGGAGGACAGCTGTCTTGCACTTGTCTCTTCTCTGAAAACATGAAAACTAGAGACTTAGACTCATTCAATGTCTAAGTTTGAACTAATTTTAGAAATTTAACGGGGAATTGCAATGAGTTAATTTTCAGAATTACAATAACTTTACAGGTGCATCCATTGGAACCATGTAACTTAGAATTACCCTAGTAATAGACCCACAGATTGCCTTTCAGCTTGCTTCCTGCTTCTGGTTACAGTGTTTTGACTATACAGTTGTGAATAGAAAGCATTTAATTTAAAGAATACCCAGAGTAATAAGTGGTTACCTTTTCCCTCGGTTCTGTGAACAAATAGAATATTTTCTAGTCATCCCAGTATTGGGAGGCCTAGAGGACAAGCAGGTTGTAGTAGTTCATGCCAGTTCCCTTTAGATGAACCTTTTTCCAGGTGAGTAACTGTCCTGAGCTTACACCTTTCCACAGGCTAATCTTGGAATAGAACCTGCTTTTGAAGCACAGTAAGGGAACTAAGCAGTGGGACCCGGTGGCTTACCTGGGTGCTGATATCCAGTCCCAGACCTCTTGAATCTACTACAATAATAGTTAAAATTGTCTGAATCACCAGTGCAACAAAGTTGTTGAAGCCAAACATCAAAGCATAACGCTCCATGGTGAGGTTGACAGCAATCTGAAACCTGATAATGAATGCACAGGTTCACAAAACTCTGGGGAGCAAGCATGCGTGGATGTACTTTACTTATGGGAACAGTTTAATGTGCACAGTGCACTCTTCAAAGGACAAGGTCACTTCAATCTTGCCTATTATGCTTTAACAGCTTCATTTTAACAGAAATTTCTTGGTTTTTTCTGGCTTTGTGAATTTTGTGCATCTTATTTACCCTTAAGTGAGTATTTTTGCTAAATACCTGTGTATATACATTGGATCACTTAGAGAATACTCATATATTGAACAGCCAAGTGCAGAAGCTACCTTATTCTGACTTGGGGTGTACTATGGTAATGGTTAGGTCATCTAATTTTACCCAGTTTTATACAGGCTAGAAACAATGTATGCTCCTGTCATAACCTGTTTAAATTTACATCCAGGGAAAATGTCTGATAAAATTTTGATAAATACAAAAATTTGACACTGATTTAAACCAATTTAGTTGGAACATTCTGTGTTGTACTTACGTTGCTATTGTTATAAGGAGCATATAGCAAGCTTTAAATGCAAGGTAACCAGCGTAACATGCCCAGATGTTGTCCGTGAAGTGCATGAGAAGCAGAGAACCAGCATCCAGTGCAGAGAAAATTCCCAAAGCCAGTTCTCCGGATAGATCCCAGTTTACTTTGACATATCCAACTGCCATGGATGTTGCTGAACCTAAAAATTGAAAAGTAGTTATTAAAACTTTGAAACATTATCATTGAGAGCCATTGCAAAACTGTCATTGGATCATGCCAGGAGCTCTTCAGTCTTGGTCAGAGTGGGCCTTGATAATGATGTGGATTATGTTTCCTGTTAGTGGCATTCCATTAGTTTGAATGTTTTCCTCCTTGCTTTGACCCTTCAGTCACTGAAGTGCTCTGGGAAAGTGCTTCATACCTAAGGCTGGAGGCAGCAGTGCACAATCTATTGCTGTTTCTCCATTTATAGACAACTGAGCAAAGAGAAGAACAATCCCATCAAGCTTTGCCAAAATATGCATGTTTAGTTACTTCATGTGAAGTTCTTTATGGAATGAAAATCTGTAGCACCTCATGTTGGCTTTTTAAATGGAAATGTCTTGTAAGTTTCTGGTGAAAAGCCTTATAAAATGCATGTGTCAATGCCTTATTGACCATCACATGTACCAAAACCCTTACTCAAGTCTATTTCAGTGTATGCTCTCAGGCAGGCTAGCACTAAAACTGGACTTTGTTTTCTGGTTGTATGTGTTCTTCATCAGAATTCCTAAAGTTGGAGCAAACCAACCCCATTTGGTCCATCCCTACTATAAGCAGAGGTTCCCAGTGCTGTGAGTGCCTTCTGTGCCCTGAAATTGTCAAGTGCCAGATGGTGTAAATGCTAGAAAGCATTGGGGAACATTACTCAAAGCAGCAGTCAGAAGTTCTGGAGCAGCTTCAATAAAATGAATTTTCATGTTGATTGCAGGGAGGAAAAGTAAACTGACAATTCCCTGTAGAATGTGGGATACAATTCCTGGAATGAAGGGGGAGACAGCTGTGTAAATGGGAGCTCAAAAAGAAGGCTATATTGATGCTGCACAGCTATGTAAGCAAAGTTTCACTTTACCCATATCCTTTTCTTCTGGGGCTAAAGAGAAGTGGAATTTGGGTTGACCAGGTATCTAGTGAGAGGCAGAATGGCTGAGGTTGGAAGAGAGATAATTGCATTGCCCTGCTAAAAGCTGAGTCAGCTAAAGGAAGCTGCTCAGGATGGTGTCTAGGTTTTGAGCATCTCCAAGGATGGAGAGTCCATACCTCTGGCCAACCTCTTCCTGTTTTAAATCACCGTTGGAATAAAAATGTTCCGTGTTTAAGTGGAACTTTGCTTGGTTTTGTGCCCCTTGGCTCTTGTCCTGTTACTGGGCATTACTGGGAAGAGCCTGGTTCCATCCTCTTTGCTCCTCTGTCAAGTCTTTGTGCACATTAATAAGATTCCTTGTTTTTCAAGGCTAAAGAATTACAGTGCTCTCAGCCTTATCACAGAAATGCTTTCAGAGAATATTCTGAGTTAGATCATCAAATTGAACTCTCAAGTGAATGGCCCATACAGGTATTGAATACACAACCTTTGTTGTTGCAAACTTGCCAATCAGGGATATAGATGTCGCAGAATATTTGTTGAGGAGCATTTAAACTGGAATGAATTTTAATCTACTGTCTAAAAAGACCATTTCACGGTATGCTCTGATTAGTATTTTGAGCAGTGTATCTGCTAATATATTCTTTTAATTCTTGAACCAGCCAGCTTAAGATGTATTTGAGGGAGGAATATGCAAGATGTCATTGCACAGGGTTTTGGTCAGCTTACTTGGGGTTAAATTAAAGGTCTGAACAGAGCTATGAACTTTAAACTCTTAAAACATTTTGGCCGAATGAAGCTCCTCTAAGTAGGAAAGGCTTATTTATATATGTTTTTAAAGATTATTTTTGAAGAGCCCACTGTTAAAAGTTTATAGTAAAATCATGCTTTGTGCAGTCTTTATCTCTCAGTCTGTTTACTTTAGTCCTTGTAGGAGATGGAAAGGCAACAAAGACGTTGCTGAAGAATCCCTCAGCACAGGATGGGTTATACAAGTACCTGCTAATGATTGCTTACCAAAAAAAGTGGCTATTGCTTCGACAGCTCCGTTGTACACTGCAGAGCTGTGCGAGGGGGCTCGCAAGTCCCACAGCACCTGGACATAATTCACGACCTGGTTAAAGCCGGCCGTGGCCAGAGCCCACCACAGGGACCAGTAGAGGAGTTTGCGGGAGCTGTAGCAATCCCTCAGGTCCCTGCCCAGCTGCAGCAGCACGCTGAGCATGTGGCTGTGGGGCCTGGCATTCCTAGCCTGGGGCTGGGGGCTCGGGCCCCCGGCAGCAGGATCGTGGCTCTTTTCCTCTTGGCAGCTCGAGGGCCTGCGGGGACCGCCCGCAGCCAGCCCTTCATCAGGCCCTGGCAGAGGCTCAGAGGCCTCTTTCCTGTGGAAGAACATGCTCCTCTGGGGCATGGGCAGGAAGAATGCGCACAGCAGTGCCAGCGACACGGAAGCCAAGGTAATGGCGTTGAGGTAGAAGTAGGAGACGTGTGCTAAGGACACCAGCAGCTGTCCCAGCACGGCGGCCACGGTGGCTGCCACCAGAGTGACACTCCTGCAGTAGCTGGTGACCCTCTGGTAGTGTTGGGTGCTGACCATGCTGTAGATGTAGGCGTAATAGGCCACCTCGGTGGCTGTCACCATGCCATAGAAGAATTCCACCAGCTGCATGGCCACCACTCCATGTGCAAAGAGCAGCAGGAGCCAGGTGACGATGAGGCTGATGCCCTGCAGGAGGAGGACGGGCTTGTAGCGCACACAGTCTGTGAGCAGGAACACTGGGAAGAGGAGAGCGAGGTAGGAGTATGTCCAAACTGGCAGAATCTGGTTCGTAACCTAGAACAGAATAAAAGGAAATATTAAAAGAAACAAAACACAACCTCAAGCCCCCAAACATTTAAAATATCCTCTCTGATGGGTTTTGAAGGTGTTATTGCTGAAATGACATAGCTGTGATGATAGGAAACATTGAATTGTGTGAACAGTGCAGGCTTAAACTGCCTTAAGCTACAAGATTGTGACTTACTATGTAAGGGGCAAAGACAGTGATGCTATGCTCCACTAAAGAAATGGGTAGATTGGCTTAAAAATTAATTCCCGTAAAGGCCTATGAAGAAGGCAGGTTTTGATGTGCAGCTGTTTAAAGCAGTTGTAACTTTGTGTCAGAGGTAAGTCTCTCTTGTTTCAAATCCCTACTTCCTACAGTAGCTGAAAATGAAGGCCTGTTTTTTAACTTTCTATGCTAGTTATTGTATACCTTTGGTCATCCCTTTCCCTTTTTAGGTATATAAAAAGCCAAAAGTGCCTCTTACAATGGGGGAACTGGAACGGCACATAGTGTGTAGCTGCTACTAGGTTACTGCACCTTCTATGATTTTTTACAACCTAAAGTGTAAGAAGTAAGGAAGTCTTTCAGTAAGCTTAAGTTGGACTTCAATACATAGATGCCCTGTAAAGAAATTATTTATTGTTTTTTTAAAACTGTTCTGAATTTGGGTTGGAAGGTGCTGTTTGTGGTTGCCACTCAAGCTTAGTGCTTGCCCGGACAGTTTGGGCAAACCTGAGGCAGGTTTCCCTCTTCTAGATGCACATCAGAAAGTGACCTTTATCTGTGACACTCAAGTTGCCTGTTTTGGGGAGGTCTTAGCCAATAATTGTGGGGCCTGCTAGGATATCCATTCCTGATCTCTTGTTCTCTGCTGAAGTAGTAAGACTAGAAAGGAACTGTATCAAATGCTGGAGGAATGCTTTTTACTTCTGAACAACTACTGGAGTGAGTTGCATGGTGAGCAGCAGGTTCACTGTACCTTTCTGTGTGACTGCTTTTGTTTCTCTGAACTTAGAATTACCTTCTGGAGTAAACTCACTGGAGGTGAGTTTGGCTGAAAGAGACAATATCTACTAGGCTTGTTTTTGAGTTAAGGATTCTTGCTGAAATCAGAATTAAGGCATACTATTATGATATCTGTGTGTTTTATATAAGAAGTAACGCTTTCCTTTGTGGTTAAAATAATAATAAAAAAGGGGGAGAAAAAACTCCCTGACAACCTAAACCACAAATACCTTTTTTCAGCAAAAACCCTGGGTTCACAGTATGCTGGTAGATTCTGCCTTAACATTTGCTACTTCACATCAGGAATGACTGTTCTTCATATTAGCTGTATGTGGGTGTAGCAAGCCTGTGTTTTCTAATTATACCGTTAGCTCCATGACTCAGCCACGTGTTAACCATGTACCCTTTTGTTGGGAGGTGTACTCCTAAATCAGCCAGTGCTGAACACAGGAGCAGAGCAAGGAAACTTGGAGTGCATGCTTTTGTCAAAAAACCCCCAGTTTTTCTGAATGTGAACCTGACCTCCATGGGTTAATGAATGCATGAAATGTAGGAAATAAGCTTTATAGCTCATAAGGGGAAGGCTGCTTCACTTTCCTATAAATTTAAACCAATGTGTTGCTGTCAGTGTAATCAATTCCATGGTAAGTGTAAATAAATATCAGTGTTGCCCCTCCTCTATAGAGGAGGGTGTAGAGAGGAACTAGCGAACCTAATTTTGCCAAAAATATCAACCACCAAAGGAGTTCCAAAGTCCAAAGAATGTAGGGACTTTGAAGTTCGGACCTCCTGCCAAAGAGGTGATTCCTTGCTCTTCTCCAGAAGCATCTTAAATATGGGTCTCTAGATAAAATATTCACACTTCATCTTCCCTTCAGTTACTGCTGTAAAGTCTAATGCTTTAAGCATTTTAGTTACTGCTGAAGAGAATAGTTACATACCTCTTCAACTGTTAGGTTTTTGTCTGGTCCCGTTAGATAGGGGGTGAGAAAAGATTCTGATGGCCTCATTGTGGTGAAAAATCCATTTGCACAGATGATCACTGTGGGATAAATCCAGCTGTGGCTTACAGCTCCTTTCCAGCAATCCATAGTCTACCTAAACAAAAAAAAGGTGGTGAAGGAATGAATAGATGCTCTTCAAAGTTGGTAAAAATTAGTTTTCAAGTTTACTTTTTTAACTAAACCTACACTCACCCCCTCTGAAGCCATAACCACCAGTAAGGTGGTGGTGGTGGCATTCAGTGTAACTGGACTTTGGGGGATGGGTGGCAGTGTGACTCAGATGTCTGGCTGGTGTGCAGATGGAACCAAACCACTGATCTCAAGCGTTCCTGCACTGAGCTGCATGCCTGGATCTCCTCTCAGGCAGTGGTTCCTGAGGCTGAGATTCTTTGCTGCAACACATTCTTGGTAAGTGACTAAGCGTGCTCAGCCTCAAAACCTTGGCTAAGTCATATAAAGAATTTATTGCGTATGTTGCATAATCATTTAGACAGAAGCAGCTGACCAAATCTGGGACTGAGGGTGGGTCTAAGCTGCACCCAGGCTCCTCTCTGAGAGGAGTTTAGAACCCAGTGACTTAGCAGGAGGGTCTCTCTGACAGTTTTACCTGATCTTGTCCTCTGTGCACTAAGTTAAGCACAACTTCCTGCTGAGTCTTGTTAAACCACTGTCATATTTACCACTGTTATATCAATGGAAGGGCATTGTCACTTCTGTCATGTGAGTGAAGTGCATGGCTCCAGCTGTGCCATACAGCTAAGTGCTCCCCTCACTGAACCTGCCTGGCATCACAGCTGCAGCTTGTAAATAAGCAACTGGGATCAAGGTGCATAGGCCCTGGTAAACCCTGTATTGTCTGTCAAAGGTTGTTCATAATGATGAGCTTAGGGTTGAGTGGCTGTGCTGTAGCAGAGTAAAGTTCCATTACAGTCTCATACCTGAATAAATGAGTGGGTGAACTGTGAGATTAAAGCTGTGTGCTCAAGGAGGATTTTTTTCTGTTGATTTACAGCCTGAGTACCCAGTGACATGATGACAGTGCAAATGTTCTTGATGGCAATAAAAACCATCAGGCAGCTCAACCCATTGTGATCTCAGTTTCTTCAAAATGCTTTAATACTCATCGTGTTTCTTGCACTCCAGTCATTGGAGAAGGTAAAGAAAGATTCAGAAACTATCTGGTCATAGTACCTGCTCAGACTTAGACTAGAGAACGGTTGACTTCACTTTTGAAAGTGATGACCAAAAGGAAAAGGAAGCTTGTTTCCTCACTGTAGCTGGCAGCAAAAAGAAGTCTAAAGAGATTTGTTTTTAAGTTTATTTTACTTGTTTTGTGTTAAAAAGTCAATTTTACTGATCCTGAAAACAAGTGAAACATTGTTTTCAATCATAAGCAAAGCAAAGCACTAGCTGATGTTTATTCATGCTGCTACAAGCTGTTTATCTTAAATTGTTGAATTCCACTCTATAGCAGGCACTTTTTCAAAAGTGCTTCTATTGGCACTGTGAGATTGTAGTCATTAAAACTTAGTATAAATTATATGTTATAAAGACAATATTTCTGTGACCTCAGAGGAATGTTAGAAAAGGCAGCCCTAACCTTAAAACTTGATTTTAAAAAATTGCCTCTGTCATCTTTCTCTTACAAATAATTGTAAATAAAATAAAGCCTCTAGTATCTTTAACTCAAGACCTTATTTGAAACCTGATAAAAAATATAAAAATTAAGCCCTGAGCTGATCAGTAACATCTGCATAAATCTTGCATCACCTCCACTGAGCAAGTGAGTAGCCGGCACACTCCTAAATAACTCCAGAGGTGATGAATTACCTGTCAGAGCTCTGGCTGTGGTGCATTTCCTGTGGATTCAGCTGCAGTTCTTCCTAGGATGACTTTGTCTTGCAGAGAAGTCAGAAACCACCCTTTAGAGTTGGTGGTAGTCAGAAATTTCTGTAACTTTTTTTCCAAGAAGTTCTTTCTAAACTTGATAAAATGTTACCAGAATTTAAATAATAATAATAATAACTTGTCAGAGCTGTTCCTACTTGCAGAACTTGTCCATGAAGATTGCAGGGAAAGTGTTCTTTACAGGTTTTGTCAGCAAACTGAGTTCTATTTCTAAGCTAAAACTATAAGACTCACAGTAGCTAATGATTAATAAAACCTTGTTGTGACAAGAAAGCAATCAATGATTGCATTCTTTATGTTAATAAATACCTTTAAAAGCTCTGGTCTCAGATTCAAGGCAGTACAGAGCACCAGTTTTACAGTTTGGCCTAACAGCGTCCCTGTCCTGTGCAAAGGCCTCTGGGCTCATGGGGTTAATGGGCTTGCTTCAGAGAAATGCTGTTGCTTTACTTTCTTTTACCCATTTTTTTTTTTCTGCACTGCCTGCATCTTCCAAGGTTTATCAGAGGCTGGAGTTTACCCTGAAACCTGTTGGTAGGACATGTGTTGGTCCTGGGAGCAGATGCTGAGGCCCTGGCAGGAGAGGCCTTTTGTGAGCTTGACAGAGCCTGGTCTGGTCCTGGTCCTGCAGGTGTGGAAGGTTCCCTCAGTGCTCAAATGTGTGGTGCTACCAGGCAGGCAAGGGCTTGGGGAGCCAGGCCTGCCTCTGCCCTCCTTCCTCTTCCCTGGCCAAGGGCTTCTGAGGCAGGGAAAAAACCTTGGGGAAGGGAAGGTGCTGCTGGGCAGGGGCTGAAAGGGGGTGCTGGCTCGTTTCTCTGGTAACCCACACAGTGCTTGGGCAATACTTGCATGCTTTGAATATAAACATGCTATTTGTTTCTTCCTTGTTTGCTCAATCTGGCCTTATCAACTTGCTGGACTGTATCTTCATGGGAGATTTGTGCCCAAACTCACTAATATTTCAAAGGTAATCAGTACTGTATTTAGAGGGGGTTGCAGCTATGGGGAGGAATGTGCCCAGCTCTGGAGGTCCATGTTTGCATGGAAACCTTTAACACGCTGGGAGAAAGACAAACAATACTAAAAGCTGCTAGGAGAGGTGGATGTGTTGACAATTTCCTTTTCCCACAGAACTAGACAGCCTGTGGTTCCAGCCTTGTTTGTAACCTGCCAAAGTCTCCACTATCTCCTCTCCAGAGTGTGTCTGTGCAGGTACATGAACACACAGATACATGTGCACATCTTACTCTTTTAGAAACCTCTGATTGCTGGGTGAGTTCTGATTTGCAGCTGAAAACCCAGGGTAACATAAGGCCTTGCCTTTTTCCTCCTAATACTCCTAAGAGCTGCCCTCTTCCTCCTCTATTTCTCCCACAATGCTTCCTGCCAGCTTCCAACCTCAGAATCATTATTTTGGAGATTAGAGAGAATAGGAATGGACTCCTTTTTATTTAAAGTCTTATCTGTTTTCTGAAGATGGTATTCTCTAAAGCTGCAAGCCAAATACATTGTGTTTCCTTTGCTCCTCAGTGGCATCCTACACACACAGAGAGCAGTGAGCTCTAGCCAGAACGTAAGAATTTTAATGGTTGGTTGTACCTGGTTTTTTTAGCTCCATTCTACTACTGGCATTATGTTTTTTAACAACAGCAAAAAGTTTCACATGTTCTTGACTCCTTGTCAGATATTGCATGGAAATATTTGTTAACTTTCTGTACCAAAGGCAGTTTGAGACCATGGAGCTGAAAACACAAAGTTCCTCTTTTTAATCTAAACACAAACTCTAGTTAACTTCTAGTCCAGGGCTGACACCTAGTTCTAAAATAAATGCCTCAAAAGAAGATTGCTACTCACAAGGAAGAATAGGAAAAATAGTCCTTGATCTCCTGGATTCTGTCCCTGTTTCTTCAGGCAGGAGCATAGTGCCCTCAGTTCTTCAGTAATGAAAGATACTCACTGCTCAGTGGAGACTAAGTATGTCTCCCACTTCTATGACTGCATTGGTTAAACTGTTCTGCTTAGAGCCAGTTTACAATAGAGAATGTCTCTACAATGTACAGTAGTAAACAAAAAGCCTAATAAAATTAGCCAGCTTCTTTTTGTCAGATCCTACTGATTCTTCTTGTGACTTGAAACAAATCACTTCTGTCCTGCCTGCCCTCACCTCTGGGCACTTTGTCTAGTTGCATTGTGTGACAGTGGTATGAAAAGCTGGTACATCTGTACAAATTACAGCTTCTGTCTCTATAGGAAAAAATATTATTCTGTAAATTCTAAGTGTTTTTTATTAGTTAGATGTAGATATTGGAAGCTAGAAGCAAACAGCAGTACAGAAATAACTTCAGCATATGGATATAGTTCATATTAAATTAAGCATTCACTATGCAAGCTTATTTCTAGTCTCTTTTTTCTTCTCCTGGACTGTCTTTTGGACTAAATTAGCTGTAGGACTTGAACCTTCTTGGCAAACTCTGACATGCTGATCCTGCCCAATTCCTGGCCAAGATCAGTGGACCTCCCTGACTTGGCACTCAAAAGCAAACATGATGCTCGCTGTTTGTTTCAGTTACAAATCTTCTTGGATATTCCTGAAAATCTGGAATTTTCCTGTATGGAATCAGCTCTATTTCTCCACAATGTCCTACTCTGGTTTTAGTCTGTGCTACTTAAGCCACTTGATATTATTTATTTTCTTACTGAAAGAGGAAGACAGTCAGTCCTGAATTTAATTTTACTGGAAGCTCAAGCAAAGGAGTGGTGTTCTTGCATTTTGTTTGGACTCTGAAGTTATTCCCTTCTCGGCAGAGGTTGCTGTGAAGTCAGTACGGTGCTTGCAGCTCTCAAATGTGGGCCAAGCAACAACTGTGACGTAGCAGTGTTGCAGTGAAGCTCCCAGGATGGGTTGTGCAAGCCCTGCTTTTCACAGCCTGTGTGCACAGGGCTGTGGGATGAGACAGGAGGAGCCTGTCCTCCATCTGCCTGTACTGGGTATGAAAGAACAGAATGATGCAAACGTGATCTTTTCTTCCTTAGTTCACAAGAAGGCCTGTGCAAAGTGGGGTCAGATCCTTCAGCCACTGCATCAGCAAATGTGACAGAAGCAGCTTTGTCAGCACCGCATTCAGGAGCTACAATGAGCAAGGCAGGGTGAACTCTGCTCTCTGCCTTCGTGCACGGGGGATGCAAAGGTGTTGCTCTGATGCTGTATATAAATTACTGCCCTTAAGCTATTCATACTCACGTAAATAAGAATCTAAAGCAACTTATCTTTATTCTTGGCACAATGCCATTCTGGTGAGCTCTCTGCTGGCATATGTTGTGCTGAAGTGCTGGAATGATTCAGCGTAGCTTTTCAGGGCTGAGTTGAATGTTCTTCTTGCACTGCTGTTCCCTGCATGCTGCTCTTCTTCCCCGCTGGGAGCCCTTTTCCCAGAAGGGCCTGGCCAAGGAGCCTGCCTGCCTCCTACAGTCGTGTCATGTAGCTTGTGACAATCTGCTCTCTTGACTCGTGCTCAGCCTGGTTCAGCTGCTCTGTGCAAGATCTCACTATTTTCCTTTGGCATTTGCATGAGACCAGCACAAAAATGCTTCTGATCATGAAAATCCCGTGTATGACTGTGAAGTAGCTGCCATAAATTAAAAACTGGGAGAGGAGGAGAAAAAGACAGAACAATTAATGAAAAACATGTTAGAGAAATGCTGGTTCTTCTGAAGATGACAATCATTCTGACTTTCTTTACTTGTGTTCTGGCAGTTTCTCTACACATGAGTTTTTGCTTTGTGATTAAGCAAAATCTCAGCTTTTCAAGTAAGCAGCAGATAATTGTGAAATGAAGAACTGCCCCTTCCTTCTATTCCTTAAGGCTCTTAATAAATGTCAGAAGACAAGAGGGATAAAAACAGGAATTTTTTTTCTATTAGTGCAAAATGTAGAAGTAGCTTCATTACCCACATGGTCATGAATAATCTGTGTGAAGAGCCTGAGTTCATCCTGGTTTTGCTTTTGCACATTTCAGTGCTGTCACCACAATGGCTTCAGTAAATACACTGTGATTTTGTATCAGTATTTCCAACAGTGCCGAGGCTATTTATGAAGTCCTATGTATTCCTGTGCTTAATTTTAAAGATTTAATGTTTGATTCTGTCTTTACTCTTTCAAACTCACTTTTGCCTTCTCTGTGCAGAGTGTGAATAGCTTTAGTCTTCTTCAGATCCATTAGAGTAGAAAGCTAACCCAGCTGAGAGCCCATCTGAGAAAATGTAGAAGTCAGTATGTTTCAGTTGACTTCAACAAGAGTGACATTGGGTTGACTGAAGTTAGGGCAGAAGACTATTGTAAATGTTGAGATACAAACCAGGTTTGCTCCTGAGCTGGAATTAGAAGCTACTCGAGCTAAAATAACTCAAATAATCCAGACTGTGCCTCATAGTCCTGAACTCCCATTTTGCATCTGACAAAACCAGTCTGAACTTTTGGGAAGACAGGATGTTGCTTAGTGTCCTATTAATTACTGAAACGGTCGGATAGTGGGGCCTGGTTAATTATGTTCTGGTGTATCTCCCTGTAAAAAGTCAAAGACCAGCATCTGTAATCCTAAATGGACTAAAAGGCAAAAGGGAAGAACTATGACAAATAATGATGAATGATGATGAAGAATGACAAGGGAAGAACAAGATGTCTGGATTTCTATAGCAGAAAGAGGAATTAAGTTATCCTTTGGTATAGGAATTTTGAAGATGACTTGGCTGAGTAGTAAATAGGAAGTAAGGTAGCAGCACTTACTTGAGTCACTATGTCCAGTCCCAGGCCTCTTGAATCTACAACAACTATTGTGAGAATGGTCTGAATCAGCAGGGCAATGAAGTTATTGAATCCAAACATCAGGGCATAGCGTTCCATGCTCAGATTGACAGCGATCTGGAACCTAACGGGAGACTGGCAGGTCAGTGACTTCCCACTGGCAACGTTATTGTTGTCTATCAGTCGATTAAGAGAAAATGATTCATGGAGATGGTGCATCAAGGAAGTGGTGCTTCATTTGTTTGTTTGCTTCCTTGNAAAAAAAAAAAAGCAAAAGTGTACCATAGTGTATTTTGATGGTTTTTTGAACTGGCATGGGCTTCTTTTCTAAACCCTGCTATCAGGTGATCAGGCAGTGTCAGTTCTCTGTACCCTTCCCCTTTGTTCCTTCTCAGCCTGCACAGACTGTGCTAGACAAGCTGTAAAGTGTCCGTGGCTGGAAGCTTTCAGAAACCTGGCCAGGCAAAACTGTGACCTGCTCTGGCACTAGCAGCAGTTCTGCCCTGGCTGGGAGATTGGACTGGAAGGCCACTGTGGGTATCTTCTAACCAAGCTTTCTGTGGTGATGAGTGAAGTTTTGCTTTGTGACTTGACACTGGAGGTAAATGCTGCTTTTTTCTGTCAAGAGCCTGTAGATCTTTGTTGGGGATTCTTTTAGAATATATTGAAGTCCAGGTGTAATTTGCTATAATGTAGTAACAGTCTACCAAAATGAAAATAGAGAGTTCACTTGGCTTCCTTCAAGATAGGCATAACCTTGCTAAGCATTATAATTTTAGCAATTTTTTAAAAATGGTATCTGATTAATTTTGGGGTTTGACACAAAGTGCATCCAGTATTTTTTTAAATGAAATAGTGTGGTATGTCTAAAGACATTTCAAGCGAGAAAATGACTGGAGCAATAACATTTTGTATTCATTACATAGGATAAAATATTTGGTATTAATATTATTTATACATTTCTATTTCTGACAACAATAGCTTGGTTTCCTATGAGATCTCATCTGAGTTTATATGTCCGATGTTCCCTTTTATTCCTTCTTTACATCTTAATATCATTAATGATTATATGTATGAAATTATGGTGGGGAGCACTCTATGTTGAGTCTTTTCCTGCATTCATACTGTTCATGGCATGCTGAAAGGTTTATCAGTAGGGGGTCTAGGCATATGATGATCCTAAAGGATGCTGTCAAGGTATGCTTGTCCCTCTTGCTCACTTTGCATCTTTCGTGCCAGGAAGGAGGAAAACGGCTTCTACAGTTTGCTGTTACCATTGCCTTTAGTAATAAAGTTACCTTGTACCTTGTTTAATTTCTGCTTAGGTAAACGTTTGATGTCCTTTTGACAATTTTTTTTTCCTGGTTGTTTGGAAGAATGAAAACAACATAACCAGACATTTAAGTGTCCTTCTCCTTAACTAAACAGTTATGTCTAGCATTAGGTCACCTACCTCTGAGGAAAAGAATGCCCAAAGCAAACTCAAAGTAGGGTCAGTATGCTGTGCATGATGGCAGCACTGTGATCTTTTGTACTTACGTTGCAATTGTCAGGAGGAGCACATAGCAGGCCTTGTAAATGAGATAGCCAGCATAACATGCCCAGATGCTGGTAGAGAAGTGCATGAGAAACAGACAGCCAGCATCTATTGCAGAGAAGATCCCTAAAGCCAGTTCTCCAAAATGGTCCCAGTTAATCTTCATATATTGTACTAGGAAAGAGGTTACTGAGCCTAGAAAAAGAAAAAAAATACGTGTAAATATTATATCTATTCCACAACCTGTATGAGCAGCAAGTCTTGCCACTCTCACATGCCAAAAGGCAAAGCTGAATAATGAAGCAGAGTAGTCTGAAGTTTGAAAGCATTTCTGATGACTTTTGCAACCGTGCAGATGACTGGTCATTTTGATACAACTGCATAAACCAAGTCTCTGCCATTCCATTCTTAGTGTTTTATTCCACTTCACAGGATAAACTGTAATGTAGAAGGATTCATTATTTAGGTGTCTCTACACAGCATGTATCTCTGGGGACAGAATTAGGAACATGGTTTGGAGTTCAAGAAGGAAATTCTTCCAGCTTCTCCTAACTCACTTGCACTGTTACTCGTAACAGTTTAGCTCTGTGCATCTGAGAGAGGGGGAATAAACTGTCAAAAAGTGAATTTTGAGACATCAAGGAAGTATATCCAAGGAACTGAGAAAGGATAGGTTTGCTTTTTGTAGGCCTCCTGGAAGATGCATTTGTTGAAAAGTTAAGCCACCTGACTGCCCATCTTAGGGATCCCAGACAATTTAAAAACTTCTATACTTATACACTGAGAAATAGGCAAGTCCACGAAGAGAGAGACATTCATGAAAGAGTAGATACTACAGGAGTGCTTCTAGTTCATGGTTCACTTGGTCTATATAGTTGCCTACTTCATGAGTAGTATCTGTTTCTCCTTAATGACTGTAAAGGGGAACCTGAATGATTGGGTGTGGTGTGGACGTGTTTATTTTTCCTGGTAGAACACCCCCACACCTTGTGCAAGTTTTTTACAGCAGCACAATGTGAGCCAAGGCAGGGTGGTATCCTCAGATGTTACCTTTTGATAACCTCACTTTGCTTGTGTGGTATAAGCATCTGCTCCTGGTGCAAAAGTGGAATGGTTCACATCAGTATCATAAGGATTAAATAGGGTCTTTTCTTTTCCCTGCAAATCTTTGTATTTTGCAATGACTAAAATTTTTCTTTTTGTCTGGTTGTTCAAGGGTATTTCACTAGAAAAACATCTTAATGAGAGGATTATGTTCTTTTTGTGTAAAATTTTTATGCAAAACTTCTTTCATCTGTGTAAGCTGATAGCATTGCTATGGGAATAGTGCAATACTTGTTTTGGGGACCCACCCCCCCACCCCCCCACCCCCAATAGCCTAATCCAAAGAAACATGGGTGCTTCTGAATGGATTTACCAGCAAGATGTAATGTCTATGTGACTTGCACCCTTTCTGCTTACTGGTAAAATACAGTTATTTGTCTAGTCCTAAAGAAAAACCAAAATAATTCCCATTTGAACTGTTGTACATCAGAGACATAGGTCTGGAATGCACAGAGTGTGCACTGGTTCCCTGGAGCACCTGCAATGGAATGGCACTTTAAAAGTTTACTGAAGTGAAACCAGAGACTTTCACTGTGATCAATGTTTAAACATTAACTTACTCAGAAAAGTGGCTATTGCTTCGACAGCTCCGTTGTACACTGCAGAGCTGTGCGAGGGGGCTCGCAAGTCCCACAGCACCTGGACATAATTCACGACCTGGTTAAAGCCGGCCGTGGCCAGAGCCCACCACAGGGACCAGTAGAGGAGTTTGCGGGAGCTGTAGCAATCCCTCAGGTCCCTGCCCAGCTGCAGCAGCACGCTGAGCATGTGGCTGTGGGGCCTGGCATTCCTAGCCTGGGGCTGGGGGCTCGGGCCCCCGGCAGCAGGATCGTGGCTCTTTTCCTCTTGGCAGCTTGAGGGCCTGCGGGGACCGCCCGCAGCCAGCCCTTCATCAGGCCCTGGCAGAGGCTCAGAGGCCTCTTTCCTGTGGAAGAACATGCTCCTCTGGGGCATGGGCAGGAAGAATGCGCACAGCAGTGCCAGCGACACGGAAGCCAAGGTAATGGCGTTGAGGTAGAAGTAGGAGACGTGTGCTAAGGACACCAGCAGCTGTCCCAGCACGGCGGCCACGGTGGCTGCCACCAGAGTGACACTCCTGCAGTAGCTGGTGACCCTCTGGTAGTGTTGGGTGCTGACCACGCTGTAGATGTAGGCGTAATAGGCCACCTCGGTGGCTGTCACCATGCCATAGAAGAATTCCACCAGCTGCATGGCCACCACTCCATGTGCAAAGAGCAGCAGGAGCCAGGTGACGATGAGGCTGATGCCCTGCAGGAGGAGGACGGGCTTGTAGCGCACACAGTCTGTGAGCAGGAACACTGGGAAGAGGAGAGCGAGGTAGGAGTATGTCCAAACTGGCAGAATCTGGTTCGTAACCTAGAACAGAAGAGCAAATGTCAGTGTTTTTATTGTTGAGGAAAGGAAGTTCATGTATTTTAAATGGTGTTGGAGAGGGGAGTTTTTTCTCTGAAAGAATTCATAAAATATATAACCACATTGAATCAGCATGGGACTGTTGGGCAGGCAAATGGATCTTGGATCCATTAAATGGATCTTTTATTTATGCAGTCTGCTGCAAACTGTAACCTGCCAGAGCTGGTTAAAGTTGTACTTTTTTTTTTTTTCTTTTAATCTTTGTTTAAAAACTTTAAACAGTGTTTTCCATTTCTATTTTCATTACTTCAATTAAAAGAAATCATAGACTAAAATCGTACCTCATCGGCAGTCAGGTTTTTGTCTGGTCCTGTTAGATAGGGCATTAGGAAAGGTTCTGATGGTTTCATCATGTAGAGGAATCCATAGAGGCAGAGGATCAGGGTAGGAAAAGCCCAGGTATTGGTTTTCTCTTGCTTCCAGCAGCCCATGGCCTCTGCAGCAAAGCTGAGGAGAAAGTTTGTTAGAATGATGATACTGCTCATGCCAGTCCAAAGAGATCCTGTAATTCATTTTTGTTTTGTGATTTTTAATGCCAAGGAGTGCTCTTTAGAGGCTGACAGTCCAGAATAATTTTTATTTATAATATTAAAGTGACCAGCTACTCCTTACATCTGTCTGCTGCTCTCTTTGTACAAAGTGCATAAAAAATGAACTGGAAGATCCTTAACTGGGAGACAAACTGCCCTGTCATTCCATCTGCACTGACCAAGATAAACATAGGAAAAACCTTTCTAGATAGAAGTGGCTGAAGACAGCTCAGCACTGAGATTTCCCTCGACACTGTGACCGATCGCAGCCAAAGCACCTCGTTGAATGACAAGGTAATAGTTCACGATTGCTGTTCTTTCTCCTTTGCCTCCTAGATGTGCATGGCTTTCCTGTTTTGGAGAGCTCATAACTCTGGAGCCTAGCAGGGTGGGAGCTGCTAATAAATACAGAAAGCATGTCAAGCCAGACTCTCATCTGGAATTATCTGCATGGGAAGTCCATTTTGGATACAGACATCGTATTTTCCATGTATAAAAGAGGCCACAGAATGTTAACAGTCCATGCTAAAATGAAATTAAGCAGACATTTTTGTTCTGGTCACTAGGTGAGATGATGAGATAAATTAAAATTTGCAACACTGCTGGACAGAGCCCAAACAGAAGTCAAAATGGGTGTAATGGGGGCATGCTAAAGAAATAGACAGTAAATTAATATCCATATTCCTGTTAGTATAGAGAGTGCCAATAATCTTAATGTGTGCACTTTATCTGTTGGAGCCCTTTGGAGTTTGCTTTTTAGGACAAGGGATTTTTATCACTCAACTTTTGATTTTTATCTACTTCCCTCCCTACCCATCCTTTTTTTTTTTTTTTTTTTTTTCTTTTTCTTTTTTTTTAGGCAAAATCGAATCTTAAAAAAATTCTTAAAAATGAAGTTGTGTTTTTTCACAAACGTTTTTGTAAAAGCTGGAAGAAGGTCTATTCAGCCCAAACCAGTCATGTCCTGACGACTACATCACTCCAGGTTGGATGGGCAGAGGGTACTTTCTTATAGGATGTGATATGTATAAGGCACTAGGCATTATACATCCTCTTTTCTTTTCTAACTTCATGTTATGACAGCACATTTTACTGACATACTAAGAAATGGGTGCAGATCAGAGGGAGTATGAATTACTTCCTTTTCTGCATAACGGCGAGAGCATGGCCGTGTCAGGACTTCAGCAGCAAAGAGCCCGTGTGTCAGCTCTGCAGTGTCAACCACTAGGTGGCAAGGTGACCCCAGCAAGGCAAAACGAGCTCGGGAGGACTGTGAGGCACCGAGTGCTCCAGGAAGGAAGCGTTTCTGCCCCTCCCCGACTGTTGCAACATCAGTCTGCTGCGAACGTGGCTTTGGCAGGAGCAGGTGGTGCCCTGCCCAGGATCGTGCTCACTGAGTCACCATAACATCCCCTGGCTCTCCTCTCACGTGGTAATAATCATTAAAGCCACACAGCACCCCAGTGCCATGAGAATGCTTCCATGATTCTGAGAAAGGCATCGAGAAGAGTGGGGTGGAGAGCATCTCTAGCACTGTAATGAGAAACATTTGTACAAGTCAGCTTTGGGACGCAGCCAAGGCATATTTTTCCCTTCCCAGCCTAGATTCTCTGCTCTGGTCTGTTTGAAGTCCTGCCCTGTGTGCTCAGCCCCCAGCAGGCTGTGTGGCACAAGGGCAGCAAGTCTCATGCAGCCTGTCAAAATGTCCCAGGCCCTGGGAGGTGAGCGGGGCACGCTGCTGCCTCTGCAGGGCTCACAGGGTGCTTGTGCTGCCCCTCGGATGCCGCCCGCCGGTGGCAGGGATTTGCTATCCTGTGCAGGAGTTCATGGTTTCAGCTGTACACAGAACTTCAGGTGTGCCCTGGTCACTGCATCCCTACGGTGCCAGCACATGGACTGTTTAGGGTTTTGGGCTAGACCTATACCTTTAATCTCTAGTTTTACTCCTTGAGGTGCCTCTGTTAGGCTGGGAGTTAAGTCAGGTGAGAAGTTTCCCACTTGATTTAAGGAGCTGTGCAGAAAAAAACCTGTCACTGGTGCTGAGCTGGGAAGGGCAGTGGGCTGAGGGCTCTCAGGGGCAGCCCACTCTGCCCTTGGGTAGTGGGAGATGCTGTCATCCCACCTGCCCTGGGGTTTGTGTTCCTCTACGCCCCCCCCAGCCCTAGGCCAGTGGTGAGCCCCCGGGCTCTGCAGATGCTGTGCAGCCCCTCCTTTCTGGATTAATAACCACAAACCTCTGACAACTAGAGCTCTGCCTTGGTGCTTGAAGGGGAAGGATCTAATTTGTTCCTGGTACAGTCATCCCATGTGGTCAAATTGTCTTATATAAATCTAGGTTTTTGTTCAATTTTTAAGAGATTTTAGGATGCCTTGGTGTTGTTCTGCAACAAAACAATCCTCTGTTTCTTTTTTCCTTCAGCAAGTCTTGGTGCCAGAGCTGTCAGCTCTTCTACACACAGCCCCCCAGTTCCCCATTGGATTCTCTCTGCTTTCCTCCCACTTTCCCTTGTCATTACACGATTTCAGATTTCCAAACTTCATATATAATCATACCTTCTGTGCTGGAGCTCTTCCTTACTTACTTCCAAGGGAAAAGCCTCCTTTTCGTATTCCCAGTCTTACTTCTGGTTGTCCTGTGTGTATTGCAGCTACTGGACTCTGTTTGGGTTTTGTGCTTTTCCTGTTCTTCTGGTATTACAGCTTGCTCTGATACTTCCTTTGGAATGGCCTCCAGCTGGCTTTCTTTCAGC
Organism: Chaetops frenatus; assembly: GCA_013400775.1. NCBI lineage: Eukaryota > Metazoa > Chordata > Aves > Passeriformes > Picathartidae > Chaetops > Chaetops frenatus. The sequence goes on along the minus strand of VZTR01008208.1, from coordinate 594,539 downwards.
ATCCACATTCAGCACCCTTAAAGCAACAGCCAGATAATTCTGGCCTGTCTTTGCCCCAAGGCAGCAGTAAATCAAGACCCAAATTACAGTTTGGTGCCTGACTGGCACAAAATCAATAGAGGTAGTTCTGTTCCTAAAGAATTTTGGATCTATTTGACAGGATATGTGGCTTGGGAGCCATCTGTGCCTCAAACTGGCCTGTATTAAAGAGGGAGCAGTAGCTGTGCGTGGGTAGTGACAGAGGTGAGGGCAAGCAAATGCCACTGCTGTAAGATTGGAATGTATCCATGCCACTTACATGGGGTTTCAAACTATTCTGACAAATTTTAAAAAGTAAAAATACCCTGCTCTGCTTCCTCTTGACTTATTTGCAGGCAAATTTGTCAGGTCTTTTGCTTAGGCAGGTTCTCACACTGCTGCTGAAGATGGGGATAGCTGCCCTATTGTCAGCTTCAGAAGATTCTGTGGGACTCACAACAGCAGAGTTTACTCTATGAAATGTACAGATTTTCACAAAAAGTATGTACACAAATCTAGATCCACTCCCACCCTGGTCCCATAACATCTAGGTCTGGAATGAGGGATGTAATAATTATTTAGGAATATGACCAATACAACAGGAAATTTTGTAAATATTTGTCAATAACAGTGAATTATCCAATCATAAGAAGGTGGCATCTTGGTTCACACACAGTAAAATGGAACAGTAACTTTATGAACTTGTACATGAATAGGAAAAAGAAATGACATTCTTTGCTGGGTCAGATGAGTGTCCCAGCCCAGCCAGTCCTTTGCCTTCACTCTTGGCCAGATTTTGCAGCCTTTTTGCCTTCTACCCCTCAGAAGTCAATATTACAGGACTAGTGATGTTAGAGGGGCCATCCCTGCCTCTTGCCTTTATAACTTGTTTGTTGGCCCTTGTCCATGAAATCATCTCCTCCTGCCTGGGATAGTGCTGTGCACTTATGGAGTCATAGAACATCTTGAGCTTGGAGGGAGCCATAAGGATCATCACGTCCCACGCCCAGCTCCTCACAGGACTATCTCAAACTGAACCATGGGACTCATGGTGCATCATCCAGACACTCCTTGAATGCTGGCAGCTTCTGCTATGTGTGTGAAACTAATGCATGAAAGGAATGTAATAATTTCTTTGGATCCTTTCCCAGCCATGGGTCTCTGTCTGACACTGATCCCAGAGCTATCTTGGTTCTGCCTGTAGCTATAGGAGGTGACAGGCTCTCTGAGAGAGCACTGTAATATCTGCATTTGGTTTTATTTTCATGAACTTTTGCTAAAATGCAGAGAATTCTTGGGGTTTGCATTGACTTACTGAAGAATCCAACTCAAATTTCTTGACACTGATAAAAACTGCAAAATTCTGCTTTTCCTGGAATGCAATTGTGAGAAAGAATGATTTAAGTAACTTCCAGGCATGGATGTTTGGCTTCTCTGCTTTCAGATCTTCTTTTAGCCTTTATTATCTGTTCTTTCCATAGTCTTTGGTCCATCTTGTCTTTAGTTAAAATTTCATGCTTTTTCACTGATTGACATCTGGACGCCAAATGGAAGACTGTAAAACTGCAATGAACCTATGCAAGTTTTTTGTCAATTTGAGCCCTACACCATAAGCTGCCTGCAGCAGAGCTTGGCTGCTGGGTTTGAAGGGGATTATGCTCTTTTCGTAAAGTGTAGTCAGATGCAGAAATGTTGTTCTGCTTGGAGGGTGGGCTGGGGGATCTGTTTCTAGCTGACATCCCAATTCTGTTTAATTGGGAAAGAGAAGATTCTGTAAGAGTGAAGGAAAGGTGAGTTTTATGGTAGAAGTGTATCCTAAAGAGTTAATCTAATATGGTCTCTAATGAATCAAGGAGAGGAAAATTCTGTGAGGGGAAGCAGAGGCAGTAAAAGAACAAAACTGCAAACCTTCTGTCATCCTTATACTTTCTCCTGCCTCTGCTGCCCCTTGGACTCAATCCTGATATCATCTCTGGTGCTCTACAGGATGGCACCAAGGCTTAGAGATTCATTTTGGCAGTGTGAAGTGTCTCACTGGTTGGGCACTGACTTTAAGGTCACAAATCACATCTGTTTCTTGACACCTGCCCAACTCAGACAAGGAGACTTCAAATCAAACTGAAGGCTTATTATTTTTGAAGAATGTGTACTATGCTCTCTAAAGCAAGAAATAGCAAAGAAAATTTTCTGTGGCTAACACTGAAGATTTTTCTCCATTCGTGGCCAAATGCAGCCTATGCATAGAAAGGTTCTGGTGGCATTTATAAAGAGTAAAGTGTATTTTGTTCAGATTTCTCAGACACTAAAGTATTCACAGGACAAGGTCACCTTCTGACTTATGGATGAGCTGATCTTTATCTTTTCTCATGTACTGCATGCTCACTTTGGGAATGAGCTGCTCTCTGCAGTTTGGCCCTCAATGTGTGGGTCAGGGTTTCCACACCTTGCTTCTCAGCTGAATCTTGCCCCAGGTTCCGAAGGTGGCAACACATTCACATCCTGGGCTCAGGTGCTTTTCATCTGAGACACAGAAATGAATATACAAGCTTTAGTTTGGGATATTTAGCTAGAAGGTGCTAAGGGCATTACTCCAAGGGGTAGGTTAGGAAAGATATTCAATCAAACTAACTTTTCAGGTACTTGGTTTAAATGTAGACTTACAGCTGCTTTCTTACAAAAAAGTAATGCTGTAAGGCTATTTTTCACTGTGCTGTACCTTACCTAAAGATAATGCCTGCCATTTTTATCTGTTTACTCTTCTTAGTCTTGTGACTGGAATGCCCATTGCCACATGCACCATGCAGGCTGCTGGTAGCAGTGCAGGAACTAGAACAAACAATTGTGCCATTAATCANGGGAGGGTGTGTGTGTGTGTGTGTTAATTCTTTTTTCTTACAGGCAGCATTTTTGTGGTGGCACACTTGGGCACAAACAAGGCCTGGGTCTCTTGTTATAATGTGCTACCAACATGGTATGGAGCACATAGAAGTCCTGTGATGGGTTCATAAAGACTGGTTGAACCTACTTTGGCCTGCAGAGCCATGCTTTATATCCCTTTTGTACACAATGAAGTCTGGGCCAGTGCTGGGTTGAAAGGAGTGATTTACCCTCTTAATCTCCTGTTATTGGCCAGGGAAAGTTAAGTTGCATTAACTTTTTGCAATATAAGTCACTGGCTGGTTTGTCTCTCACTTTGGTTACAGTTTCATTGCTGAATTCATTGTAGGTGACAGGTCACTGATGTAGTTGTGAGAGGCTGGGCAAGGAGCATCCTATTACAGTGGGTGTCCCTTTGGAAGCTTTGCCAAGACTTACAGGCATCCTTATGTGCATGGCAGTGACCTGCATTGCAGCTCTCTGATTTGCTCTGTGCCTCTTGCAAAAACCTCTGAGGTGCCCTGGGGAGGTTTCCAGAGAAAGGTGTTTCCCAGTGTCTGATAACTGCGTTTGTTGGTTGAGCAACCTTTTACTTTCTCACTCTTCCTGGCACAAAGCACACTCTGCTCTCCCAGCTGAGGACTGCCAAGCAGTGAGGTCCAGAGGAGCTGAGCCAAAAAACAGTCCAGCATGTGAAAGTATCTGCTGATCTGCTGCAAAATTAATTGTTCAAAATGAAGCTGTGAGCTTTGTAGTATCTTCGTCTTTTCTTCATAGGTCTGAGAATGCTGGACAATTCAATTTTATTTCTGTCTGTTTAGTTTGTTTTGGTTTGCTGGTGGTGTAGTTTTTTGGGTTTTTGTTTGTTTGTTTTTGTTGTTGTTGGTTTTTTTCTTCTCCTTGTTTGTTCTGTTTTGTTTTTGGGGTTTTTGTTGGGTTTTTTTTGATGTTCCGAAACTACTGTTAAATAGGAGCTACAAAATAAGTCAAGTTGAATATATGGTAAAATTTCCAGAATTGAGCAGACAGATCATATCTCATGTATCAAGGTCTCCCTCTTGGCATCAGAGGGTATTTTGGCCCTAACTGCCAAAGTTATTTCTGCTGTAATTGTACCAATAGCAAATTACTGTCTTGAGACTTCTAAAATAGAGAACTGAAATTCCAAAAAGAGTGTGATCTGACATTTGCTGTAAGGTGGAGAAAATCTTTCTGTTGCATTCAATGAACATAACAGCAAGACAGAAAGAAGACAGAAGAATAGGTTATACCTTAATTAGATCCTTTACTTTTCCTTGTACTTTTCTTCCAGATCATCAGTGGAGGACAGGAACTACTTTTTTGTCAGTAGAATTCTCTGAGGATTTTCCTTTCTAACACAATGCTATGAGATCACTGCTATAGGTTTGCAGCTGACTTTTGTGCAAGAGCTGACTGTGGCTGGATGCACTGGGCTCTGGTGTCCCTCTGTCCCCTACACTGTTTGTCAGCTCTTCTAATGGCATAGAAGCCATCAGTATTTAAAAGAACAGCAGTTTTTTGTTTCTCAGTGAAGTGGGGTGAGGTGATTCTGGTAAGAAAAGTGGCTGAATTTTGCTAAGGCTGCAAAGTAATCTTTCACCACCACTTTGATGTCAAGATTGTCTGTGTGCTTCACAAGCTGGTTTTGAGCTCTTCAATTCTGCAAACCGTGATTGAGGGAAACAGATCTATTGATTGTGGCTAATAAGAACATTTTGCTTAATAATTTCTTGATATGACCTACATGTTACATATAAGAATGAGACAATTGCTTTCATAAAATATCAAATGCTACAAAAGTTGAGGCCTGTTTTCTCATCACTGCCAACCACAGACCTCCCCCACAACAAGTTGCCAATGATGAATGAGCCAGCCAAGGTCCATGAATCCACTCTTGCCTTTTTTTTTTTTTTTTAATTGTGGGGGAATATTTTGGTTTTTTGGTTTTTTTTTGGTTGGTTGGTTGGTTGATTGTTGTTTTTTGGGATTTTTTTTAGAAATGAAAAAACCTAATCTTTTTTATTTAGTGTGCTCATTGTTCCACATGGTAACAAAAAATGAGCTAAAAAGCATTGCTTTTAGGAGATGAGGAAGAATATAAAGGACTCTATTAAGCTTCACCTTTAGAATTTCTAACTACAGTTAGAAACAGATGTATGTAGGATGCTTATCTCAGCACCAAAAAAAACCTCCCCTATCTCCAAGTTTGCTACTTGATGATTTGGCCTGGTGACTTTAACATCTTATTTGTAGTTTTTGTAATAATGCCATACAATCCAATTCAATGCCCGTGCTTTAGTCTTTCTTGGATTGCATACTTTTAAAATCTCCAGTTACTTAACAAAAGGGAAGTGATATATAGGTCAAAGAAATCTCATTTGAATTGGTTAATACTTGTAGTGACTAAGGCTCACTTACTGTGGATTGCAAAAGAGAAATGAGAGGAAAAAGCTGAAGGGACTTCTAAGGCACTTTCCATGTTGAAAGATCACTTTCCAGGGCGTGTTCCCCTGCAGACTTATCCCACAAGCCTCCCACTAGTGGCAGATACTGTTCTGTCGTCACGGATGGACGTCTCATTTCAGAGATGCAAATTTACATTTGCACAATCTGTGTATGTAGGAAGTTTCAGCCCACACCTCCTCTCTACCTTTTTTTTTACCCTCAAGGTGGATCTCATTATAGACACCATGAGAGACTTTGAATCATTGCAACAGTCCAAGTAGTGTAAAGTCCTGCTGGAAGAGCATTTGTCACATTTTGACAAGTGCTCATAACAAGCTGGATGCTTCCTTTAGTGGTAAACCTCTAATGACACCTAGAACAGACTTAAAATAAGTCCGTTATGGTGCTTTAAAGTAAAAATTCTTGCTCTTAAGATGTCCTGAGTTCTTCTAATATCTGGATTTCTTGCCAGCTCCAAAGAGTTCTGATCATAGAGTCATCACAGTACTTAGGTGTTGGTTGGTTGGTTGGTTGGTTTTTTTCATCAGCAGTATGTAAGGTTTTATCCCTTTCATGAAGAATAATTATTTTTTTTTAATGTGGTCCAAGTTTTTCCCCATGTGCCTTCACCTTTCTGTGAGTTCTTTCAAAGGCAGAGCAGTTACAGTGTATGTGCTGTACCCTGGAGCTCTGGCCCTGGTCCCATGTCCCTCGATGTCCTAGGTCAGGTACAAACACAAACAGAAAAAGGACCAGTCTTTGATCTGAGGAAGGCTGAGACTACTTAATGGAGGAGATGTTCTTGTAAAACACAGGTCACTTTGAAATAGCAGATTTCTGTCAAGCCCAGATTGCTTGACTTAAAACATCTTTTCTGGCTTAAAACAGTTTTTCTATCTCTGGTTCTTGCCTTGTTGTTTACAGAGGCCCCTGATGGTTGTGAGCAGGCTTGTGTGGTTGGAAACAGCACCCCCCTCTAAGCCCCAGCCAAGAGCCCAACCAACAGTGCACTTTTGGGGCTGGCTGGAGTTGTCTGGGCAAGCAAAAAGCAAGAAAGGCTTTGAAAATGGGGAAAAGCAAGAGAATGCCTGAAGCAGCCAAGGGAACCCTGCAGAAAGGAAAAATTACCCCAGCAGATGTTTCCTTAACAGAGAGCTAGAGCAAGGCTTTCCTTTTTAGGGCCTCCAAATGCCTCTCACAGAAATCAAGAGGTGAGGACCAAGGTCCAGAAAAGGGGTGTAGTGTAGGAGGGTAAGAAAGTCAGTGATCTTTGTTGTGTTATGCAAAAGAACCTGTAAGAGTCAGGACAGAAGGGATGCAATGCTGTAGTTTCCTTGGGAAAGGAGCAGGCCTCTTGGAAAGAGCGAAGTCCAAGCCAGCTGGTTTGGGCAACCGTGGTTTAAAGCTCCTCACAGGAAAGTCCCTATAATGTAACTGTGTAGGGCTGAAAAGCTGCAGTGATTGCAGCACTTGCCTTGAGAGGGCCTGTGTCCACAGCTGCTCTGCCAGGCTTCATGACACAGCCACTCCACAGTGTTAACTAACAGCTATTTAAACCAGTCTTGATTAGTTTTTGTTTGGCAATCTCAAATAAGCAGATATTACTGGGTATTTTTAAGCTGGTCTTCCAGTAACATATGACAAATCACATATAACATATGGCTTTGATGATAATGGACTAAGTAGCCCAAGTAATCACAATGTCTATATGTCAAGTATGACTTAGTAAAACCTTAATGAGTTCTCTTGGTCGACTTAAAACTTTACCACTTCATCTTATTTAGTTCTTCTTTTTTCTCTTTTCTTTATAAGGTTTGTTTTAGGTCTTCCTAAGGAAGCAAAGAGAACACAAGAAAAAAAAAAGGCTTCACTTTTTAAAAATGATTCTCTTCTAAATTTATACAAAACCATGTTTCAACTGAATTAACAAATAGTTTCAGCCCACCTAAAACTGCATTTTAATGAAAACTTTAAGTCCTAGATTTCCCCTCTCTCATTCTTGTCTATTACTTTTCAAGATTCAGAAAATGTCACATATATCACTTTCATAATTGCCAAGGCATAGCATCTTTTTCTCTTCTTTCTGAATTAAATATTTTTGAAGTGCAAGGCCTCATTTTTCAGTATTGGAAGACATTTTCATGTTCAGGCTGTGGATCTTGGCTCCAGCAATTTTCCTTTTCCAAATCTTCTTTGGTATCTATACATCTTGGGGAAACTCTCAGCCAAACAGGAGTAATGGAGAACCTCTGACTTATGTAGAAGTGGTGAGGGTCAGGCTCAGTTTCAGTGGGGTTGTCTGGTCACTCTAGTGCTGAAAAATTGCCGATAGCTTTTCTTGGTGAAGATTTTGGGGTGTTAAACACATCTGTGTCTAACATATTTTTGACATCCTTGCATTAAATTCATTATTTACACTAATTACCTAATTAATCACATTGCTACTTTTTGTAATTAGGGTTTTTTTGTCTGCAAATGACGCTTGGTGGTCTCAGTCCCCTGCAGGAGATAGTGTAAAATAATCTCAAGTAATTCCTTCCTTTCTTCCTCGCCTTTGTAGAGGTTATTCAGAAAATCCACACTTCTGGACTACTTTAAGGATCAGAAATGTACCAACCAAAATATTTCTGCTGTTGTGTTTACTATAACTAAAGGCAAATACAAATTTAAATTCGAATAGAAATAGGATTGTAACAAAGAAAACATATTGTTAGTTAGATCCCGGTTTGGTGGACAGCTTTTAATAGTTTCCTCTTGTGACTATAGGGTGTGTTGCCTCTGGCTGGATGCCAGGTGCCCACCAAAGCTGCTCTGTCTCTCCAGTCCTCAGCTGGGCAGAGGAGAGGTAAATAAGGAAAGTCTCAGAGATCAAAATAAGGGCATGGAGAGATTACCACTAATTGCCAACACAGGAAAAACAGATTCAACTTGACGAAAGTCATTTAATTTATTAGCAATCAAATCAAGGTAGGAAAATGACAGGTTAGATCAAACCTTAAAACATCTTCCTTCCTTCTTCCTGGGTTTAACTTTACTCCTGATTTTCTCTGCCTTCTTCTCCCAGTAGTTCAGGGGCATGAAAACGGAGGTTTTGGTCAGTTCATCCCATGTAACCTCTGCTGCTCTGTCCTCCTGAGGTGGGGAACTCCTCACACCATCTCCCTGCTCCAGCATGGGCTCCTCTCTCCATGGGGCCACAGGTCTGCCAGGATCCTGCTGCAGCATGGGCTTCCCAAGAGGTCACAGCCTCCCGTGGGCATCCACCTGCTCTGATGTGGGGTCCTCCAAGGGCTGCAGGTGGATCTCTGCTCTGGCACCTGGGACAGCTCCTGCCCCTCCTTCTGCACTGACCTTGGGGTCTGCAGAGCGGTTTCATATATCCCTCCTCCATACAGTCACTCTTCTCTCTGGCTGCAGTTGCATAGAGGTTTTTTTGATACTACCACTGTCAGTGATGGGCTCAGCCTTATCCACTGAGTTCTTCCTTGGAGCCTGCTGGCATTGGCTCTGCCAGACATGGGAGAAGATTCTAGCAGAGAATCCACCCTTGGTGCCTACCCACTACCAAAACACTGCCACACAAATCCAATGAAGACTATTTTTTCACTCTTCTTTTAAATTATAGGCTTTGTCATCACCTTTGAGAGGTCCATTTCTGTGAAAAGGTGATTGGCTACCCCAAGGGACTGTAGACACAGTAGAATTAACTTTGCAGAGAGAAATCTGACCTCAGAACACAGGATATTTAGCTTCTATATGTAGGTAGCAGCAAGACATCAGCAGGGTCAGGATGGCTGCCAGGATTTTCATGGCAGGTGCACCCCATCTCCTCCTAACCTGCACTATTGATATATGGGAAGATAATTTCTCCCAACAGGCACATATCTTGTCTGTAATTGCATCAAAGCAATGTCATTCGATAGTATTTCTAGATCTATAACTTATGAAGTGCAACCTGTAATTAGTGAAAATTGGCTTCTTCCTCAGATAACAATTTTTGTCAGTCATACAGGCACTGAATTGCATGAAATCACTGGATTGCATCACAGCCTCTAAAGCTCCAGAGCTATTGAGCAAGTTACCTCTGGAAATTTTGTGCTTATTACATGTTTGCTCATTAGAGATTATGCAATGATTAAATCCCCATATTCAGCCATGTTCCTTTAGCTACTGCCTTCTCATGCCCTTTGCTTTGTCAAAGGAGTCCTAAACCATTGGAAATTACAGAAGGGAATTTCCCCTGTCTGGTTCTGTGTTTCCTGGATGATCAGCTATATTGCTGTAAGGCTTTATTTACATCAATTCAGAAAAGCTACTAATATGCAATAAAACAATATCTCTTTGTGAGGATGAAAAACATGGAAACTGTTGTTAACTGTCAATTGATTAACAATTGTCAGTATGTTTCTCATCTTATTGTAGGGCACAGGTAAAGATATTGACAGTGTCTGACATTCAAGTCGACAAGAGATGGTTTGGGCTTCTTTATTTTAATCTTTCATGTTTAATGTGAGACCTAAACCCATAAAATGAAAATAATCAAGTGGTTACTGATTATAAAATTCTTTCTCTTGCTCTTGAAAAGTTAATGAAGTATTTTAACCCTTGCATGGAAACCAGGTGGACTGCTCCTGTGCTTTTTGTGATGGGGAGAGTGATGTGGTAAGCACATTCCCCTCAAAATGCCTTTTTTTTCTCCTGCATAGGGGTGTTTATCAAGGGTGAAGTATTAAGTCATATTCAGCTCTTCAGACTTTTAGCAGGTATTTCTGTGAGTGAAGTCCCTTGGAATATAAGAGAGGAAGCATATTACCAGGATGCAGCAGCTTGGTGACCAGAGAAAGTTGCATCTGGCTGTAGATTTGCAGATGGTGTCTGAGAGAAGTCTGATTTCCCAGCTCTCCTCTGTAACATCCCCAAACTGCTCAGAACTATAAATTCCCCACTATTACTTGGGAAAAGGCTCTGTTTTCCCCATGTATTTCCTCTCTTTCCACAGGTCTGATTGGATGGCTCTGCAGCACTGGCACCTAGGTTGTCTTTGCCTTATCTTTTGTTACACACACAGGAGGGGTTTGTGCCTGTTTTCTCTGGCCCCTGGAACAATGGAAGAGGAAACTTAGGAGAGGATGAACAGTCTGTCAGTGTGTTCTGTTGCTCTGCCTTGCTTTGAATGCAGTTGTGAGGGGATCTGAGGAGGCTCAACAGGAAGAAGGGAAGCTGAGAGCTTACAGCAAAGTCAGGTCAACTAAAATAAGACACAGCTAAATATGAAAAACCCAGAAAAATACTGTGGGGTTGATTGTGGCTTGGAAAGGAACCCAAGTTTAAGATCATGCTCAGAGAAGGGCCATATCCAGCTTAAGCATCTGTAAGGGTATTCAAGCTGGGCTTTCACATCCCATCCTGGGCAACCTGTCCCAGTGCCTCGTGCTCTTGCTGTGGAGATGGAGTTTCCCTACGTCTGATGGGAATTTTCCTTTTCACAACTTGTGGCTGATACCTCTCATGCTTTGGCTGTACCCTCTGAGGAGACTCTGGGCACAGCCACCCCACACAGGCCCCCACCAGGGCAGGGTTAAGGTTAGGCCTCCCTTGACCTGGCAGCCCCCTCCACATGCAGCTTTGAACTGCAGCAGTATTAACACTAAACACATTTTTATGGCACCTGCAACAGACCCAGGAACAGGTGTGAAGGTGCCAATGGCCACCCTGGGGCCTGGCAGCCCCATCTCTTGCTTGTGTGGCAGTCCCTGGCCAGATCACATGGTCCCACTTGGTCACACAGGTACCAAAGGAAACCAGGTTGAAAGTCTGTTTGGGTCAGATTGGACAACAGCCACTGTCCCCTCATTCCCACTGAATTATGAATAACACTTCCCTGGAACATATAAGCACCTCCCTGTTTTTATATATTTTTCACCTTCCATTTGCATTATGGGTTTGTGAAGGTAAAGACTGTTAAGATACTGTTACTTGTCATATCAGAACCAGCAGAGCTTTCTTCAGGTGTTTGCATTAAACCTTGTTGGATTGTTTTAACTACTTTGTGCAAATAAACTGAAGGTAGTTTGTACACACCAAGTACAAACAAAATGACAGCGCTCCTGAAGTTGGGGCCCTCCTTGTGGCTATTGTTCTAAATCTTAACCTTATTTCCTAAAACAAAAAAAACATGACGTAAAAGGAACACCATGAACATGAGTCCAGCTGTGATGAGGCACATCACCAACCATGGTCAGTTGTGGGAACCAGTGGTGTGACGAACTGCCTGAGGGCAGGAGTACAGGGTGAGCACTGCCTAAATAGTGTTATCACTCTGGTATCCAAACTGCTGGTGTTTAGGTAGAAGTGTCAAGGCTCAGATGGGAAGACTCTGTCCAAGAACACTGAATGGAGAAGAAATAGAGCTGTGGAGTCACATGGAAGACTTGAGGTGCAAGGCCACCTCCATTTGGATAACAGCATGGCCTAGGAAATAGCATAAGAAACGCCAAAGGTTGGTATAGGTGTAGTAGATTTGGGATCCATGAAATCTGTGTGTAAAAGAAAAAATTACCATTGTAGTCAGCTGTTTTGAGGCACTGCCTAATGCTGACAGATAATCTTTAAACAGTGCAGAGATAGCTGCTCACTGAGAGCATTGATCTTTTTGTGTTTTTGTGGCATTTTGCTATGATCCATAAGCTGCATAACCAAAAAGCTGCATACAGCAGGGCATGGGTTTGTTGCTGCCTCCTCCCTATCCTTTGGCCAGTTGCTGTAGCTATGCAGAAAAGCATGTCCAGTATATGTGATGCCATGCTCACTGCAAGGTTGCTCATGTATACCTCAGTCATATGAAATTCCCTAAATTCTTGCTATTATGTAGAGAAATTACTTTCTCTGAATAACAATCTGTTCTAGAGTTTGAGCTGTTTACATTTCTACAAAGAAATAATAAGAACTCACCCTTTGAGAGAGGTACTGGCACTGTTAAGGATAGAAGTCATGTAACTATGAACTATGACTGTGAGCTCTACCTTGAGAGAAGCCACTTGAAGCTCAGGTTACTCTAGAAGCACCTGGAGCTGGCAGCAACTCCTGTGTACACTGGCTGGCCAGGACATGGCCTGCAGCCATCACAATAGTTTCACACAGATCCCTAAACAGCATGGGAAAGTACCATCCTTCAGTAGCAGCTCAAACAATGTACTTGGAGTGGTGACAGAGCCTCTCCCTGGTGGTTTCTCTAGAGCTGTGCAAGGCAATTTTAAGATTGTGTGTATTTTTCTTGAATGTTCAGGAGTCACAAAATACTCTGGTACAGTTTGGGAAAGCAACAAATTAGAGCTATTTTTTTATGAAGCAACATTAATGCATTCTAGATAGCACAGATTTGGAGGAGAATATAGGGCCCATTTCAAGTTTCTCTTAAGCTCACTCTGTTTCAGATGAAATAGTTCAGATGTGTAACAAACCAGCAGGAAGTCATGGCAGGGAATATATGGTTAAGGAAACTAAATAAACCTATTTCTATGAATACTCAATGTTGCTCATGTGTCCTTGCCAATATTACAGTCTAGAGCTCAGAAAGCACTCATCTGGAAAGCCCAATGTTTCTGTGTTGGCCAGTAAATATTAATGTAGTACTTTGCTGTTGGTGCAGCTTGTGACCCAGCTCCTGTGAGCTTGCCATACTGAAATGAATCTGGCTAGCACAGCCCACCTCCCTCTGCCCCCAGGTTGGGTTTATTAAACTACAGTACAGGAGACACAGTTTCTGTAGGTAATATTTACCTACATTTGACTTTCCTCATTTCACAACCCACACTCCTACCCCTAAAACTACACGTGCTTCACCCACAGAACCATTACCTCACAGCCTTTTATTTCCTTTTCCTTTAGACTGAATCTTTTAAGCTACTTTAAAAAAAAAATATTCCCCAGCACACTTTTTTCTCTGGTTGTAGTACCAGGAAGGAGTGCTGGGGCCAAATCGGGCACGATGGAATCTGCTGTGGGGAAACCCGCTGATGACAGCGGAACCCGCCCCTGTGTGAATTCCCGTGGCTCCTGCCACCCCTTTATAAGCAGGTGGAGGTGCAGCAGGGCTGGCAGGACCAGGAGGCAGCAGCAGCCAGGCACTCACCAGAGCCAGCTGTGTGTGGAGAGGGAATGAGTGGCTGCAGCAGCAAGAGCATGGTCCTGGTTTCCCTGCTGGGGCTCCTGGCGCTGCTCCTGTGTGGCACCTCCGAAGGTGAGTGACCTCGGGCGTTCCGCCCTGGCGAGGCCTCCCGGTGCCGCTCACAGCCGGCAGCAGCATGAGGCTGAGCCGAAAGGGAATGGTTTCAGTGAAGTGTGCTGCCTCATCCTCCTCTTCTGTCAACAGGGAGCTGGCTGGTTGGGGTTGAACAGTGAGTGCCCTAGACAGCAGGGCAGTGTGGGCCAAATGGGGTTTATTTACTTTGCTGTTTTCCTTCACTCCAGCACAAAGCAACCAGGATTGCTGCCTGTCCTACACCAAAGTGCGTCTGCCTCGGTGGGCGCTGAAGGGTTACACTGAACAGCTCTCCAGTGAGGTCTGCGACATCCCTGCGATCATGTAAGTTATTTTCTGAATTTCCACTGGTTCTTCTGACATGTGTTAACCTTGGGCTGCCTGTTTGGGCTAAAAAAATTATTTGAATGTTTTAAGGATGATTTTTTCTGCTGTTTTGAAAGGTTAAATTAACTGAATAAATAGTATATCATACCTGTAAACAAAATACACAACCTCTAGTTGATAGGGATATCTAACTCAAGGGACAATCATACAATGTAAATAATAAATCTGATTTTTCAGGCATCACCTGTGCAAACAAAGTCAGGTTTTGTCTCCAGCTAAGGGCCACTGGCCAACACAGAGTGCTCCCTTGCCAAAACCTGTGGACAGATAAGTGACAAGACTACTTCTAATTCACAGGGATCAGATTTTTTTTACAAACTTTTGGCCTAGATATTGATCTGTCACCTTAGCTTGACAGCAGCTATTCTCTTTAATTTTACAAATTGTTTCTGGCATCTAGCAAAGGCCTTTGCCTCAGTAGATCAAATAAATTGAACAAAATTTTATGGTGCAAAAAATGATCCCTGAGACTGAAGTAGCTATTACATTTAACTTTCTTTTTGTACATATAGTATTGGAGGAGCTTGGAGCATTCAATGTCTAACTGGTGTTTACAAAAGCAGTTTCTGTTGGTCATTATATAGAGTAACTGCATTCTCCACAGCAATTATTGGCAGGGATTTCTGAAGATTTACTGATTTTTTATCATTATTTCTTTTCCAGTTTCCACACCTCCAGTGGGCTGAAGGCCTGTGTAAATCCTAAGGAAGGCTGGGTGAAGAAACATCTCCTTTTCCTGAGGTAGGAATCTAAACATCTAAATACTACCAGGATGATGAAAACAGGGCACATATGAAAGCCTGGCTCTTTCTTACATCTCCTGAATGCCACTTTTTACAGTATCGGTGAACACATTTGTCTTTCCATCTCCTGCCAGACTTAGCTAATCCTTTCTAGAGTCTTCTCAGGGACAGTCATATCACATGTCCCTTTTTCCACCTGAGCTATTCTCTCAGGGAAGAAGAGAAAACTATAATGGACTGGTGGCTGAGGTCATTATTTATGTGCGTCCTCTCTTCCTTTTAACAGCCACAAGCTCAGGAAGATGTCAGCCTGACATGGTTTTCAGAAAGGAGCTAAACACAGACATGGCTGAAGAAGCACAGGGTTGAGGCTCTGGGCTCAGGAGAGGTGCTTTGTACACTGTTGTGTGCTCACTCACCTCCAACTCTGGCTTCTTTGGGACTGATGAACTTCTCAAGTTGATTCATATTGCATCGCTTGTTTGCTTGAGTTAAGCATTTTGTTAATGTTTATATTTTTACTAATATATGTATGTTACTGATAGGACATGAGTACTGTTTAGTAAGGACTACCTTAAGCTGTTGTACAGAGTGTGAATTTTTTAAAGTTTATTGCATGTTATTTTTGTTTTCTTCAGCATGTGTAAAGCAGGTTATTTATTCTGTTTATTTTGTTATTGTCTTGTGCCAAAATGTTTCTTTTAAGTTGTAGTTAGCATTATAAAACCTCTTGAACTACTGTTAAGCAAAGTCTGTTTGTAGAAAAAAAATGGTAATTGGAGTTTAAAAAAAAATAAATGTCAAAATTGGCACTCTCTGTGATAGGTTTATTTCTTTTTAATTGAAAATGTGACTTGCCCTTAAAATTAATTCCTTTGTTAAGAACCTCTAGCTGAGACAATTGCACAGGTGTGTTGACACCTGTTAAAGCCTCTTTCTACCTTGCTCACTTTGCTTGCCCTAGGGGTAGCTATGATCTTCCATAGGATATAATTCCTTCTTCACCCCTAGACAGCTGCTATATATCAAATTTTTGTTTAGCATAAAGACTTAGCTTCATCTTAATCAGACTTAAGAGAACTCCTTTTGCTAGTTTCTCTATTCATTCAGGAGGAACCTTACACATTGCTACCGGGCAAGCCTCTAGCTTACCCACCGAGGAGGATTCACTATGGTAACACAGTCTGCTCTCAACTTAAAGGGCTTTCCTGCCCTGTGTCTGCCTATGGTATCCTATGGCTTCCAGCATAATGAGGCTTTCCTGATGCAGGAGCTCTTGATGGAGGCCAGGGATGCCTGATAAAAGTAATGAGACTTCCTGGAAGAGATGGGAGCCAGTGGACTGGAGAAGACTGCTCAGTTTTTTGTGCACTATTACACGGCCCACATGAACTTGAGGAATGTAACCATGTAGGATGTGCAGGTGTAGTCCTCTCACTGTTAGGACCAGAGTCCTACAGATAAATTTACACCTTGCCTTTTAGCATCTTTTAGTCATAGAAATACAAGCACTAATTTCAATTTAATTTAAACTTAAATGCAAAGTATTTTTAGTGCCCTTGAGAGAAGAGCTGAGAGGTATTGGGTTTTTTAAATGGTGTTCATGAGTGTAAGGCTGTTATTTTCTGGCTTCAAAACCTGCTAGAACTTAATCTGCCTGCAGCTCTGCAAATCTGGGAACTGTCTGTTCCCTGCGAGTGAAGCACTGAAGGAGGAAGGTATCTAAAGGAGCAATATTAATTAGCTTTAATTTCCTTCAGGTGGATTCCTGATATTGCAAACACAATGTATTTTCCAGCCAGAATGAATTACCCTGCTTGTTTCCTGGGCATTCCCCTAACTTCTGGGCTGAACTGCAGAGCTGTCTCATACCTGCTAGCACTGGTCTGGGCTGTTCAGGCTCAAAGAGTTTGTAGGCTAAATCAGGTATCAACAAAATGGTAGAGACATGATGAATGGGGTGTGTTAGAAGTATTGGAAGGTGAGGTTCCCCAAGCCTACCCTGGGAATCAGTGTTAGGAACCAGAGCTGTAAAAACTTGGTGCAGAAAAGCCTGGAGTCAAAGGGTTGAATTCAAAGCAGGGGAGCAAAATAAGGAAGTGAAGACCAGTGTGTGGAATTCCATGGGTGGCTCTTTACTCCCCGTTTGGGCCTCTTCAAACTTCTGTATTGCTTCTGTAACTTGAGCTTCCTCTGGTCATCCATGGTTCCATTGCTACAAAACCCCACATGCTTCATCCACAGAGCTATGACTTGTGGGATTTGTTTTTGATTCCTCTTATCCTGGTTGAATTTTTTATAACCAACCCCTTGGGAAGAAAAAAGCTATTGAAAATATTGGTTTCTGTGCTCAATATCAGAAATTGCGAAGGTTGTTCTGTTATTGGTAGGAAAGTCTGTGTAGAAATAGCATGTCCCTCCATGCCTCCCTGAGGATACAAACAGGTATTATAAGTGAGTGCTGTGACTCCAAAATCATCAGATCAGAGGCACATTTTTGTATGCAATCTTAAGTGGTCAGTTGGACGTTCTGACAGCTCTGTAAATCATGACCCTTTCCAGAAAAACCTGAATCCTGATTACTTTGGTGGGACTATTCTGCATGTGAGTAGGTAAGTTTCTGTCTCCTCTCTATCTCCGGCCTTCAGGTCCTAATTCAGCCTGTGCAATTTTGTTGAATAATTTGAGATGCAGAATTAAATGATCATTTGGACACTTTTTCTCTTCCATTTATATAATTTTTAAAAAAACCTCTTTTTTTTCTTGCAAAATGCTTTTTATTACAGCTTGGATACTTGGGAAGTGGATGTGAGACCTTTCCCTTCAAATTCTGAGCGCTTTATACTTCATTTTCAAAGTGTCCTATTTTCTCTGTATTGAAACCAGTCCTTGGTGATTCTTGTGCTAGATGCAGTATTACTATTGAATCCTATTTGTGTCTATTCTTTCTGTGGGCTTTTGTTTGGTTGGTTTTTTTAATAATTTTTATTTTTGCTTCTTTTTTAATTCATTTTTTTTACCATAAAGCAATCTCACACCTTTCCATCAGGAATTGCACACTTTTGTTGTGTTAGGATCTTTGACAGAAAATTTTCTGTCTATATATGGAATCATAATTGAATTTAATAATTTCTAAATTTTTAAAAAATCATATTCCAGCACAAAGCAACAAAATAATTTAGCATTGTATGGTCAGGGATTTTTGTAGGGAATAGCAAATCTTTTGTTGATTTAATTTCACTGTTAAAATATAAAACCTGCCACATTTCATCTGCTGAGGAAGTACTAACAAGTTATTTATTGCATTTCTCTTCAGTTGATGGTAGCTCCCATCAGTTGAAGACTGTTTTGTTCCTTCTTTGTCTCCCGATTTTTCCACCAGAAGGGGAAAAATGCAAAGGGGGTTGTAAAACCCTTGCAAATCCAAGAGACAAATGGGTGAATGGCCTCGTCCTGCCCTGTGCAGCTTTCAAGTATATCTGAAATTCTAGCTTTAGAAATGGGTGTGCTTAGTGACAGTGACACATTCAGCTCCTCCATAGGGATGTGGATAATTGGTCAGTTATTTTCAATTACCAACAAGCCCATGTGCTGCCTAACTCCACTCCTGATGAATTGGAATGCACCATTCAGCTGCTATTTTGTTGAGAATTGAATTGGGGAACTCATGAACTACAAAGGGCTTTAAGTTTATGACACTGTCACTTGGTTCTAATGGCATCCACCCAAGTGGATGAACATCAAAACAACAGAAATGGACCAATTGTAACAAACCTTCTGTATCCTGAGTTCAGCTGTGATACACCTTGGCAGTCTTGCTCCAAATACCAGGCTAGAGGCAACAGCCTTTGCCAAAAAATGAATCATAAAAGAAGCTTTTAGTCTTCAGAACAAACTCACTGTGTTGTGCATGCTAAGTGTACTAAGCAATTATAGCTGTATGACTGTACATAAATGAAAACTATGATTTATCTTCCCATGATCTTGTGGCTGCTCTGTTCTGGGAGGTGCCAGCCTTAACTGTGCAGTGTTGCAGTTCCAAGTCTGTAAAGGCTTTTGAATTGCTGTGTTTATTCTTTCTGTGCTGTCAAGTGCAGACAGCTTCCAGCCAAAGCCCTCCTAGAGCTGCTGGTGTTAGAACATTTAAATGTAATATACAATAGCTGCAGTCCTGTGGCTGCTATTGTACATTAGCCATAGAGTATTGTTCATCTAGTTGCTACTGCAAATAAACCCAGGCACTCATTTAGTATTTTAGCTTTCTTGAATTTCTAGCATTATTCAAAGATTATGCAATACAAAATATATATTTAATGTAAGAGCAGCAGATGAAATTTAGCATACTGTATTGATAAAAAGCAAACATGCCACAGGAGAGTGGAGACTATAGTACTTATTTTTAATTTTTGTTTTTGAATTTACAACAGCATTTCTATAGTTTTGCTTCTATGACTTCATTTATACTCCCAAAATAAAGTAATAATTTTACTTGTAAGCACTTGCATTTATATTTCCATGTTCCTGAAATTTTGCTGCTCCTAAACTTTAAACTGAAAATTCTATTAATTTTTTTACACTCTCTTTGTATCAAGGAGAAAATTTATAATCTGGATTGAAACTCATTGAGAATAAAGATATTCTCTAAATAGTGCCCATATATGGAATGTGCTGGATATACTTACAAGGCATGTCCTATATGAGAGGGATTTTATCTACCATTGTGGCCACACAGCTGATGTACAAAAGTGAGGAGAGAGAGACTGTGCATGGCACATTTTCCTAGACTGATACTGCCAGCAAAGGGATATGTGCATCCAAGGAGAAAGAGCTACCACTATTCTCAGAAGTGGTGGCTGGTGCAAGTGGGAGTCGACTTTGTATAGATATAATGAATTACCACACATATAAATCTAAAAACTCAAGCCCTTGATTAAATTTGTTTGTATCCAATGCATTTCAGTGTACCAAGTTTTCAGGATACTCTTTCTTCTGAAGTATCTTGATTTACCTAAAAATCTAAGCCTCATAATGATTATTTTTTTCTGGCCCTCAAAATTAACCCCGACAAACCACTGGAAAACAAGTGATGAAGAACATCTCAACAGCTTTTCACACCCAAGCTAGTTGCGTGATGTTTCGACACCCAGCTCATATTTTAGTGTAGCAACTGTAGTAGTGGAATTTAATGGGAAGGTCATTGCCATGTTTCTTTCAGTGAACTCTACTTCCAGTAACCAGAAATTATGATCTTGAGCCCATTTTTCAGTGAAAACAATGGCTATTCTAGCGGAGGCTGAAGATGTGTATGTATGTTCTTTCTATCTGTTTGGTTTGTAGGGTTTTTTTTCTCCTTGACTTCTTTACTGCTGGAGAGGAATGGAATGGCTCACAGTCCTTAGAGACACTTCAGCAGGCCCAGGCTATCATTGGCTGTCTCTGTGTCACAGCACATGACAGGACACACACAGGAAGTTGTAATATCAGAAATGCTTTCTGTTAGATGACACTTGGTTAAGAGACATGCTCATGATAAGGAGGGAGAGAGAAATGAACAAACAAACCAGCTTCTGGAAATAGGAGCAGGGTGGCCCATCACTTGGGCTTCCTGGTGAGAAAGTCTGAGTTATAGGATCTATTTAATAGATAGCTACAAGATAAGGCAACTCAGGAAAAATGAAACATTTAAATAGCATAGCTGGGGACCCATGGTTAGTGTAGGTATGTACCAAAATGTTTAAAATAGAGCACAAAATATTTTTAATTTCTTAGCCAAACTTCAGGTACAGTGATTCAAACTGTAACTGTTTTCGCTCCTGGCCACATGCCCAAAAGCCAAGGCAAAACATTTATGTGTAGGCAGAGATGTTATGTGTAGGAGGGTCTAGTACAAGTACTTGGCTCTTCCTATATCTTATGGATAATAAAATTTAATCAAAACATATGCTGTTTTTTAAGGAGCTTGGAGCTTGGTTTGCAAGGGGATAAACTCTGTACCAAGAATTCATTTACACAAATATGGAGGTGTCAGCAGATAGCAGCATTAGGTGGCAAGGGCAGAGAAACATTAGAAATCTGTTAGGAGCTACGGCCTCAGACCGGCAGGGGAGCAGACAGCTACGCACTGACTGAGCAAGCCATCTGATTAGAGTGTGCCAGTGGAGATGGCTTCAAGTAAATGGTCCCATTTGCAGAGGAACTGTCAATTACAGTGTGAAGATTAAACTACTAGTTCAATATCCTTGCAGCATCATTGGTGAGGCACAAAGCCACTGATAACTCTGTAAACATTCAAAGTAGGCAAATGGGAAATTGAGAATGACAAATTTAATATGGCAGGTAAATCAGAGCCATAGAGTGGTCAGTGTATAAAGTGACTTCAATTGTTCACTCACTTATGAATTGTACCTCATGTATGAATAAGCACTGTTATAAACCTGTGTTTAGGGGATGAAAATCAAAATGCTCACATAAAAGTTTGTCATGCATATCTGAAAAATAATAATGTTTTGGCTATGTGTCCTACCACAGTGGATTTCTTTTTTTTCAAATGTACATTTAATAGAGCTGTTTCAAAAAGATGATTGTGTGTTCCTGTGAGCATCTGAATGTTTCATGTTGTTATGACTAGGAATAAATGGTCAAAATATCTTTCAAAGATGATGCAAATCTCAGATATCTGAGATATCTGCAAATATCAAAGACTTGCTTACTCTATAGCATTCCCCAAATTGTTAACAAGAGTAGGCGAAAATGTTTCATGAATATGAAAGTGGGTAGTGCTGTATTACTGCTAATTAGAATTAATGGTTGATAGACAAGCAGCTTGTTTTGCACATCCATATGAAGAACATCAAAATGATGGTAAAGAAACGTAGAAGAGAAGACAATGTAGTAGGACTACCACACTTAATAAAGGAATATAGAATCATAGAATGGCTTGGCTTAGAAGGGATCTTAAAGATCACCCAGGTTCAACCCCCCTGACATGGGCAGGGACACCTTCCACTAGACCAGGTTGCTCAAAGACCAATCCTACCCCAACCCACCTGGCCTTGAAACAGATATGGAAAAAGTAACTGCTTAAGTGAAATGCTTTATAAATTTCAGAATTATAGATAATAAATATGAAATCACAAACTAGTTATTTTGGCTTTTTTTTTTTTAAATTACAAACAATGGTGAGATGAACACACTTCTACTTCAGCAAAGATGTGTTTTCTAAAACAAAGTGGCTTTCACTACTTATATTTTCCAGTTCTATTGCAGACTTACTAGAAATCTTGTTATTTGTCAGGAGTTTTTCCTGCCTCCTGGTTTGACCTAATTGTGTGTTATGTATATGTAGAAGAGCTCCTCTCTTTCCCTCACCGGGTGTGTCTGCAAGAATCACTGACCACAGAACACGTGCGTTATTACCCGATAGCCTCAGCTTTGCCGTCTTGGTGGGATGATGCCGAGCTCAACCTACAGATCTTCAGCCCCCATGGTCTGGGCCATGGAAAGAAAGATTAAAGGCATTTCTGAATTCTTCTCAAAAGCGGTAAGATAAATACCTCTCACTGGGGCTTTTGCACTGAGGATTTTTTTTGTTGTCAGGTCAACTTACAAACTTGGCAAGGTTAAGAGGAAAGTCATAAAAAGTGGACAGCAAGGAAAAATTTCAGCTGAGTGAAAATCTGACTGAAGCAAGTAAGAATGTATGGAATTCCGAGACTGCATGGGATATGCAAGCAGTTTGTCAGAGATGGAAAGGGGAAGAGAAGAGTAGGGAAGAGAACTACTGTTCCTTTCTGCTACTTGTTATTATCTCACTGTAGGTGAACATCACAAGCAACTATTTATGTGAACAGAAGTTTGTTGGTGACACACTTTCTCAGCAAATTGCATCTATTTTTTTTTAATTTTATATTTTTAAATTAATGAAAACAGCCATGCAAAGAAAAGCAATCTTTGGGTAAGAGAACACTTTGTTCTACAATGCACTGTCACGTCTTCCTCCTAGAATAGCTCTTACCTAGCAAAGGGTAAACTCCCAGATCACGTCCCTTATATAAGTAAGAGTTTCAACATTTTTCATGGCTGTGGTGTCATGATTAGCAATAGAAATAACAGAGCAGAAGTGAGAAGGAGCTCTAGCAAAGCACTGAGAAGTGTATACATACACAGAGTCTGTTTCAGCAAGAGGAAGTAGAACATGCCAGAGTAAAACAACCTTGGGAAAAAAAATCGTGTAAACCCATTTAATTCACCAAGCAGAAACAAGGAACTATCAGAGCACTATTTCTCTGTGTTTTACAGATCTGACAATTATGAGAAAGGACAGCACTCAAAAACTCCCCTTAGTAAAAATTCACTTCACCCACTATTGGAATAACAGAAATAGGAAGTGGCTTTCTACATCTTTCCCTCAACTCAGACTATTCTTGGGCTGGCCTTTCTGATTGAGTTCAGCATACCACAGGCTGACCTACTTCAGAACAAGTGGGTCATGATGCAACTTTAAACCAGGAAGCCTAAACCCCACTCTTCTCTGCAAGCATGTTTGCGTCAGAAACACTTGATGCTTCTTATCCTTAGGATGGTACATTGGCTCAAGAGAGGATTTTTCAGAACCTGTGTTGGCAGGAAGATCCCAAGGTTTTCCAAAGGTAGTTCTTCATTGTAACTGCACTGATTTTGCTTCACATTTCTTAATATGGTTTCTTTCAGCTCTGTAGATAAATGTATGCTGAAACCTTTCAAAGCCCCTTGAACAGAGACTGATGAGTTTTACAGTATCTTAACTGTCTGCCACTCCTGGAAGCTGTTGACATAAGCACAAATGCACAGGGGGCAACTTATATATAAACTATTTTTCCAGGTGGATATCATCAATACTTTTGATGTCTGTACATAAAAGCTGATTATCTCATCCTGGACGTCTCAGCATTTAATTTTTCTTTCCAGTGTAGATAGTTCTGAACTCCCTACAGTGTGCATTCTTTGAAGTTGGCCTTTCATGACTCAGAGGCTCAGTGTGTACACTTTAGACAGTAAAAAATATCAAGGCAACAATTTTGCCCCAGAAGTTCTGAAAATTTTCCTTCTAAAAGTATACACTAGTGGCTTCTTTCCGTGAACTTGAAGAAAAGGTGCATTTCTCCTTAACAGCCAAAATTTAATGGTATGGACATGAGCTCAGTCTGCTGTATCATCAGAATCCCTGCTCAACTTGTCTTCAAGAAGCAAGTCCTTCCATTCACCCCCTCCCCACAGTTTTCCCCTGTCCCACCTAAAGCTTCCTCAGGTAATTCTACCTGTGCTACAGCATTGGTTCTGTTTTGTCAGAAGGACACACTTTCATCACTGTATATGTATTTTGCACCCAGGCCTGTCCTGGGTGGCACTATGGGAAAAGATTTGTCTTGGCACATTGTTAGTTCCTTGTCCCCACTCAGGTGGTCAGCAATTTATTCTAGTGACTGTACAGGAGTGGGGCAAACAAGGCCATGACACCAGTGCCTCTCTGGGTTGGCCTGGAGAGCAGGCACAGGGCTTAGAGGGAATGACTTCTGCCGTGACGCCACTGCTCCCTAATCTTATGCTTACAGAAGCAAGGAAAGATTTAGGACTGATTTATCATCTTTCGGTGTCATTATTGCATCCTAATCCCAGGTAACAACAAATTCTGAGGTGTCTGTGTTCAGATGAAGATTTGGAGCAAGAAAGTGAAGGGAAAACATGCTGAACAACAGGTACTGACGTCATGGAGCTTTGCAGTCTTTCCACTTCCCTCTCCCCTGTTTTGACTGTTTTGTTTAAATATGACTAAAACAATTAAATGTACTACTTCCAATTGGTGTTAAGTTACTGAAGGTACCAGAAAGGCTGCATGAATCTGTGTTTATGATGAACAAATTAAGTTTTAAGGTAGGAAGTAGTGCCCATGCCACGGTTGTTTGTTCATGTCATTTAAGTTAAAAGAACAGAAAAATATTTATATTCTGAATTCATAATCTGAGTGCATATATATTATGCAAAACAAATAAAAAAAGTTGTTCAGAAACTGGAGACCACCAAGAGTTGGGATTGTTCAAAAAGTTATTTTTGAATAGGGTTGGTCCAAGTAAGTCAATTCAGTTGGAAAGCTGCTAGGATTGTTTTCAATAAAAATACTTCTTATCTGCCTCAAGATTTTCTACATACAAACAAGACAAATGACTTAAAACAAACAAATGGGAATTAATAACTCAGAGACCACTTTGTCCCCCAGCCATATCCTGAAGTAAGTCTGGAATTGGCCATTGTATTTTATTTCCTGGCTTTCAAGAAACCAAAGGACTGTCTTCAAAGTGAAGCTGTAGGGAGCCATATGCGTGTTTTTGGAAAAGTCACGTATTGTTAAACACTGAGTGGGACACTGTCTTTTATTGATCCATTGTCAACAATCTGGGCTATGAGATTGGCCAGATGAGAATGTGTTTATTGCTTCTCCCTATTGATGCTCCACAGCCATTTCAGCATAGAGCTTGACTCAAATTTTTAGTGCTTTTAATGCATTATCTTTTAATGATCCTATGTTGATTATCTCTTTTCTGTGACATTTTTTCTTCTCTTTTTGATGAAATGCACATCCAAAGAAAGGCAGTGAAACTGGTACAGGGTCTGGAGCACAAGCCTGTGAGGAGCAGCTGAGGGAGCTGGGGGTGTTTAGTGTGGGGAGAAAGAGACTGGGGGGGACATTATTGCTTCCCCAGCTCCCCAAAAGGAGGGTGTAGAGAGGCGGGGTCGGTCTCTTCTCCAGGGTAGCAAGTGACAGGATGAGAGGAAATGGCCTGAAGTTGTGCCAGGGGATGGTTTAGATTGGATATTGAGAACTGCTCAGGGAATTGGTGGAATCACCATTCCTGGTATTTTTTTGTCACACACAAAAGGCATGTGGCCCTCGGGGACATGGTTTAGTGGTGAACATGGCAGTGCTGGGTTAATGGCTGGTCTCTATCATAAGGCCTTTTCCAGCCTTAATGATTCTGTGACTCTAAACTGTATTTTCATACTTGTGTTTTAGTCCTGAGTATCTATTTAAAAAAATTAAACTGGTTAGGTTTTTTTTTTAAATTTAATTAACTTTTGCCCTCTTTCCTTAGTAAGTAACTATTCACTTTCCAAATAGCTTTCACCCATTTGCTACACCGTTACTCGTGGCTCTTGGGCACTCCGAATTTCGTGTATTTTTTTAGTGCACTCCTTTCCAGATCCGCTTCTTTCCTCTCAGTGGCGCAGTCCAGCAGGCCTCGCAGCTCTGTGTGGATTGTGCAGTGCCAGTATTGGGGCGGTATCACTGACCCCAGAGCCGGCTCGGCTGCGCAGCCATGGGGCCGCTCACAGCGCACCGCCATGGCGGGCCCGGCGCCCTCAGCCCGCAGCCGGAGCGGCGCATGCGCCCCCGAGCCGTTGCCATGNGGCTGGGCGGGCCCATGGCGCACCTGCAGCCGCCTGCAGCCGGAGGTGCCCATGTTAGTCCCGGTGCCTGCGGGAGAGGCTGCAGCTGGAAGCGGCTCATCGCCCATCGCGGCTGTAGTTCGTGACTTATTGCAAAGTCAAGGCAGTCTTATTCACATCGCTGTAAGGAGTTCAAAAAGTCAACAGTTGACTGTAGCTGACACGGAAAACAAAAATTATTTGGGTTTTTAAGTGGATGTTTAGCAAAAAAGTTGCCACTCTTTCCAGCTACCTGAAAGGAGGTTGGAGCCAGGTGAGGATCGGTCTCTTCTGCCAGCCAAGCAGGGAGAGGATGAGAGTAGGCTTTAGCTGTGCCAGAGGAGGTTTAGGTTGGGTATTAGGAAGAAATTCTTCACAGAAAGGGTGATCAGATGTTGGAAAGGGCTGCCCAGGGAGGAGGTGTGGTCACGGTCCTTGAGGTGTTTAAGGACAGGCACTCAATGCCAGGGTTTGGTTGACAAGGTGGTGGTCACTCGTGGGTTGGACTTAATGATCTCAGAGGCCTTTTCCAACCTAGCTGATACTAATTTTTGTTTTTTGTCCTTGATTTATGAATTTTCTGAGTGGAGCCATGCTTTGAAAAGTAGTGCTCCCAGACTGTCATGGTGTATCCTGTGATCAGGTGACTAAATGAAATTTCGGAAGTGAACTAACCTGGAGATAACCAGCTCAGGAAATGTATGGGAAAAACAGATCTTCCTTCCAAATTAAATGCTTTTCCTATGAACTTTGTAAAATGCAGAATGACACAGAAGGTCATCTAAATTATCCTTTCCCACAGAAAATCAAGGAGCAGCTGACCTGTTTATCAGCTGTTTCAAAACAGGAAGCTATGTGGTTAAACAGTTTGTTACTCCAGCTCAGTGGAAGTTGCAGAGGTGCCAGGGAAAACTTGGAAATGTAAAGTGTTTTATGATTTTCGATACATTACTGCACTCAAGCCTTTGAAAACAGTAGAATAAATATAATGGGTTTTGTAAAATGTGTTTTCCAGGCTTCTTAGAACACCAAACTACAGCAAGTATCTACAGAACAACTTCTTTGAAATTAATGCTGATGAAATGATGCAAAAAGTTGTTGTAAAGAGGAGCTTGTTCATTTCCAGAATAGAAAATAGTTCAGAAATAAAAGTATTTAATATATTTTTTCATATAAGCACATTAGAGTTGTTCATCACCATGTTTACTCTCAGTGAGAACAGCCAACCTCCTTCCAGCTCCAAGAACTGGAATTGGGTCTCCTGAAGTCAGTGGAGCTATAAAAGTGGAAGTGTTGCTATCTAAAGGGCATGTTATAAAACTCCAGAAGTTTAGTTATGACCTGTTTATCACTTGTTTTTAAAGGAATTATTTTGGAATGTGTAGAAGGTGGTGAGTCAAAGACCAGATCAATAGATCTACTTGATCTTAAACCTGAGTAAGTATGATATTACTTCAGATAACAGCACTCTCTACCTTCATATAGCATGTTCATGTACAACTCTATTTGACTGTTTTGGGCATAATTGAGGTCAGTTCTTATGTAGAGCCTACATGCTCTACTTAGCCAGCTCTGGTAGGAAGAGCTTCAGAAAAATATCAAAGTGCTACCATTAAATAAAGTTGCCCAAATCCATGGAGTTTATTAGGCAAAAAGACATGGAGTAATATGGTTATCTTAATACCAACACTGATATGGAAGAGGCACTGCATGTAAGCCAAAGTCAGAAGACAGTGTAAGCTGCATATGCAGGTTGAAAAATCCCAATTTAAAAATTAATAAATTTTGTATACCTGGAACTGTCCAGTAAAGTGTTGTGGATAAAACCTATAAAGTCTCTTTGTGAAAGAAAAAAGTTCTCTGGTTTTACTGAATGGGAGTATAAACACTGAGAGGATACTAATTTATGGGATGTAGTGGTTCCCATTTAGAGGACTGAGGGAGAAAATCCCCTTTAGACTTGAATAATTCCCATGCTAGCAGAAATGCTTGGCTTTCTTGCTAAACTGATTTTAAGAGTGTATCGGTGATTTGACTGCTGGGTATTGCCAAGCCTTAGTTTCTCATAGAAAGCCAGAAATCAGTAGTTATCTGATGACATGGAAAGATGATCCAGTTCCACAGACCAGCTGTGACCCCTGCCTGGGAGCTCCTGGGACATGAGTAGAATGGATCATGTTGTGGTAGTTACTGTCACAACTAAGAGTTGTTGAAACAGCCATGCATTTTTGAAGCCACAGAGAAGACAGAGATAAATTTCAGATTTTGCATGTATAATTTATCTTGTTACTACTTCATGGGCAATTCGTTTGGAATTTATGAAATTCCAGTTTAATTAAGGTATTTAAACTGATGGTTTGGGACACACATCTCCCATGCCTGATTTTCCATGGAAATGGTTTGAAAAGATAGATTTCCTGCCAAGCCACAAGTTTTAAAAGTTGAATTTTACTGTACAACTTCAGTAAGAGAGGAAAGGAGGTGTAAAAGCCAAGAAAGATTTATCCATATTCCTTTAGGCCTTTACAGAATGAGATAAATGCATAATATTTAATTGCTTACTTCAGCTTTTCTGTAAGTAAATAATATTCTTGGGTTTATATTCATAATTATTGCCAGAGAATGGAATGTGGTGGGTTTGTGTTTAGGGTATTTTTTGAGTTTGTTTTCATTCTTTTCTCATAATTAGCACAGATGTCACAGCCTTAGTAGAAGAAATCCAAAAAAGAGAACCTCTCATCACAGCTTCCTGCTTGGAACATGTCATACATCTAGTACAAAGATTGCAGGAGAAGCTAGGGGAAAAACAGAATCACAAGTTCTCTCTTTTTAAGGTCAGAACCATCTTCAAAATAATTTTGGGCATTTGGGGGCATTTAAGTTGTGATACTGTGAATATGTTTTTAGTGCTGTGTATTGTTCTCTATGACTGGTTTCTTGGCACTTTTCAATCCTCTCTGCACTTTTAGAGACACTGAGCCTGGCCTGGTTTTTCTGCCCTGAATTCCCCCAAAAAGGTTGAGAGGTACAACTGTCCCTAGACGTTGTTTACACAGGCTTATGCACCAGAGTATGTTTTGGATGGAGAGAAATCAATCTTTTGTTTTTCAAATAAGAGTTTGTGGGCCAGCAACACCCATAGTTACACTTAAACAAAACCTGTAAATAGACTCCAAGTAAATTAGCTGTTGGGAAAGGACCAAAATATTTTCATACACGTGTCTACTTGTTCTTCATTTTGTGAAAATTGTGGGATTGATGCTATTATTTTATGGGGGTTTATGCTACATGCAGTTGTCATTACTAATCCTGGTTTTCATTACTCTCTGTTATTACTATTATCTTTGAATATTGAAAAATTGATCTTTGGCTTGCAGACAGCACTCGAAATACCATTTCAAACAAAAAAGGATTTTTAAGAACAATGCTTACAGAGACCTTTCAGAAATCCATATCCAGGATTGAGTCTGTCAGAAGAGAATAGGTTTAATTGTGTTTAAATGTGGAAACGAAACTTTCCTCCAGAGACTGCCTGCTGCAATCTGACACAGTTAAAGGTTGTATCTTTATTGTGTCAGCAGATGGCAATGTGCAGCTGTTAAAGAATGCTGGTCAGCGCTATGGTGTTTATTGTCACCTTCAGTTAAGAGAGAAAAAGAAGTTTTGTGTTTGTTTGTTCAGCTAAAAAACCCCATACGTGTTCCTAGGTATAACTTTGGTTCTTTTGACTAGCAGTACTCATCTGGGTGAATTCTGCAAAGATATATGTATTTAACCTTGGAAACAGAGCTATATAGAAGGGCACCTTAAATTGAAAAAGTTTCTTTTCGGAGTTACGCTCTCAACTGAGATAATGCCTTGCTTTTCAAAAGCTTTTAAAATTGTTTGTTCATCACAGAGACTGACAAATCTTCAAATGCTTGTTCAAACTTGAGTGTAAATAATATATTTGTTCATTGTTGAGTGTAGTGCTGTGTTTGAGCTTCTGTATTTGGAAATAATAGAGGCAGGCAAATCCAATCAATGCTGGCTTATTTCCTTTACTTAAGAGTGGTTGAAGTGTGTGTAAAGAACTTGTTTGATGTTTCAGTTTCATTTAAGGCTTCTAAATGAAAAATGAGTACCAGGTCCTTCTAAGATACTAAAAAAATACAAGAGTTGGGTGGGAGTGAGACTTTTGTTTTTCTTTTCCCTCAAAAAAATATTCCATGTGTGCATTGTTTGAAAATGAACGGTTTTTTTCCCCTGCTGCACTGGAGTATAATCTGAAACAAGTGTATAAACTCATCTTTTTGTTATTTCCAGTAATTGTGGTGGTGGGGTGTGTTAGACACCCTGCAGAGAAATGAGCTTTTATAGCAATTTCTCAGGTTTTAAACTGTTACAGAGCATGGCATGCTGTAGTGATTTGCAGATTTTTATGTTAGATACAGCTGTAGCAGATTTTGCAGAACTGAGGTGCATTTGAGGTGTACTTTTTCTAATATTGCCTTAGGGTTTGATTATTGTATCATTTGCACAGGCAATTCTTGCTGTCTCAGAGTTCTGTGGATGAAGCAACTGTGGCACTGGGCATTAGAAGAACAGAATTAGTATCATAATCTGAAATTACACAAAACCCCATCTCGTTTTCCTCCCTTTTTTCATAATTTCAAAATACCTTTGTTGTTCAGAGCTGCCTGCATGTAGTCCTAGAAATGTTATGGAGGAGATTTCCATAAATTTCCATAATTATTGATTCTCATATGCAGATGGATATTGTGGCTGTTTTTAAAAAACTGAATATTTTTGTAAATTCCATGTCTTGATTGCTCATTCCCACTTCTGTAGCTGAAAGTACAGCTTGTGTTGCTTTCTCTAGAGAACAGAAATTGCTGTTTTTTTAACATAAAATACATTTTCTGTTTCTCTCTCCCTCTCAGTCCTTCACTTACCAATTGTTATTTCTATTTTGATGAGTCCCTACTCTTCTGAATAGAGCATCTATGAGCCTTTTTTATTTTCCTTTGGAGACAGCCAGCTTGGAAAGCTTGAGATAAGAAAAAGAAGTTGAAGCTCTGGTAATATGTCAGTGATTAAATCTCATTCTTCATGTGCTACAGAAAAGACCTAGTGAACCAATGGGGTATTTTTAACATCCCTTTACTTCACTGTCAGAAATTGCTGTGATTTCCCAGTTTATGATTTTATTATGCTTTAGACTTGAGGGGAGGGCAGCTTGTAATATGTGAAAATTGTTCAAGTGCAAACCAAGTTTTACAGCAGCCAGTTTATTAAAACACCAACCAGATTATATTTTTTTGGTCCTTTTAAAAGTATCATGGCATGGTGACTTTCACTGTAGTATCTGAAACTATTTTCACTACTGTTTAATAAACCTTAGTATGTATTATTATGGTTATGGGCTCATTCACATGAATGATCCTGTACCACCTGATTAAAGCACCTTAGAAACAATAGAAGAACAGTGCCCTCCACAACCTGCACAATACATGCAGGCATTAAAGCTGAAATTCTGTCATGGGATTTTGTCTTGCTGAATATCTTGTGGTTTTGTACACCTCGTCTGTAGGACAGAGCTGTAGCTTTTATCTCTTCTTCCTGTTTTGTATAACAAAGTAATGTTCCTGCTGGAAGCATCCCATACCCTAAAAGCCTCAAATTTAACTGGATTTCTTGGTTCACTGGATAAGGCTTAGTATTAGTTGGGATTTCTTTCATTGGTGATCTTAGCAGTCATGGTCTCCTCTCTTGTCTTGCCCATTCAGCTGTGGTCTAGGGTTGCCTTGCTGGTCTCGGAGAAGGTGAAGAAAATGCAAATGTGGGGAAAAAACCAGTTCATTCAAGTAAAGTATAAAATTGAAATTATTAGTACTATATGACATCTTCAGTTGATAGCCTGATGATTAATGTGGGATTTCTTCTCCTCTAAAAGGAGGAAGAGAAAAATTATTCTGTTGAATATTTTGGGCAATTTTGTTTATTTTGTTAGCATCAAATGTTGCTCCTCTCACTGCCCCCGCTTCTATTTCAGGTGCTTAGAACACACATATTGCCTCTGACTAATGTTGCATTTAACAAATCTGGTTCCCGGTAAGTTTCTTTCAAAGTCAAAGCACATAATTATTAATTGAAGTTTTGTACTTGTAAATTAAATGGTAAGGAAACTTCGGTGCTCTTATCTTTCTGCAAAAAGAATTCAGCCCTGCTGCTTATAAGCAGCTTCAAGCATAATTGGGGATTATGATTCAGGCCTCTGTGGGAAAACCAATGGGAGATGTAAAAAAAGTAGCAGGTGAGATTCAATTTATGTAATTCTTTTGTTCCACAGCTAGTTTGTTGACAATTAACATATTGCAGAAAGAAGCACTTTTATGGCAATAAACTAAATATTGCTAAAAGCTAAATGAGTCTTTGGCATAAACTCATTTGGGAGTTTCACTGTAGTAAAAGTGTAGCTTTCATGTTAATTGATTTCATTGTGGACATACGTGTTATCATATTTTCCTTCATGTCTTGAAAGCAGCAGCATGCTTTCTAGTTGAAATGCATTAAAGATTAGAAAAAAAGTACGTTTATGAATAAGATGTTAAAAAGAAAGAAGAAAAGGAACCTCTATGGTCATTAATCTGTATTTTTGAAAGAAAGAGGAGATTTAGGGTCTGAGACAATGCTAACTAAAATCTGTGGAAATAAATAATTTGGTTGTGCATTGGGACCAGTAAGATATTTGCTGTATTCAGAAATTAATTTCTCTTTGCTTTAGCTTTATCACCGGGAGCTATGACAGAACCTGCAAACTGTGGGATACAGCATCAGGAGAGGAGCTGCATTCACTGGAGGGACACAGAAACGTTGTCTATGCAATAGCTTTCAATAACCCCTATGGGTAAATAAATTTCCTCTGAGATTCTTCATAATTGCCAATAATGTTATTTTGCAAATACTCTAACATAGAATAGACCATTTCAAATTGACAGAGTTCAACTTCTGGTTTTGTAGAGTGCAGCTATAGCTAATCACTGTGGGATGACACTTATTATTTGTACAAGAGATACATTCAAACGTGTTTTCTGCTATCATTTTTTAAAATAAAATTTAGAAATTCTAACAACAAACTTAATTAGGTATTCAGTCTTGAAAAAAATATGAATCAGTTGAATATATTGAAACACAGTTTATTTCAGTAATATCTACATGACCAGATTGTGTTCTGAATGTTAATCATTCTCTTCTGCCTCCATGTAGTTGTATGTGATGTAAGATATAGATACTTTTGGCAATCTGTGTTGCTTCAGCTAAGGAGAAAGAAGTGGATTTCTCCATTTGCCATTAAAAATTTAATATTCTTTAGGACATGATTTAGAAATGTCACAGCTTTTGAGTAATGTTTGTAAAATCCACAAGGTGCTGCTGTGTGAACGTCAGATATTAATTTTTGCACCTTTTGTTTTCTCCAGTAATTGTTTGCCCTAGGTTGGAATTACCACCTGTTAGGTGAAGGGAATTACATGTTAGCTACTGCATTTTCATTGTCATTTGCTTCCTGAGGAAGCTGTCATGTGTGAGAAAACCATTTTGTTTTTCTGTAAAGTAAGATGAATTAATTCCTATTTTTCTACTGAATCACATTACTGTCATATGTCCTATTTATCAGTTGAACAATACACAATTAAGATCAGGAAAGAAATGTTAAAAGATTTGTTCTTACACTATTTGAAGCTTTGTCTCTTTCTTCTATATGAAAAGGAAAACTTAGACCCTGCTAAGTCAATGTCTTATATTCTGGTATTATTCTTTAGAAAAGCATTTAGTGAAGTTCATTTATATAGTTTGGTGAAACAAATGACAAAAATCCGTGCAAAGATCAATAACTAGACTGTAACATAAGAGTAGAGAAGCAACATACAGCAAGACAAAACCTGATGAGAACCTTGAACTACTTTTACACTAAAAATTTCATAAAAAAGAACGTTTTTCTGCTAATCTTTAGGTTTCAATACAGTGCCCCTTGGTACATTTCCCGGGTCCTTCACTGTAGTCTTGCTCTAACTGCAGATGGTCACAACACTTCCACTGACTTCAGTGGGAGCAGAGTTCAACTTCTGAAATTTGGGTGAACTGCATTAGTATTTGGTGATAAACAAATGTTATCTGATAAAATGATATAATTTCTTAATAAATCTGTTAGTACAGCACAACATCATCCCTAAAGTAAGTCAGTCATCAGTTATGAACGCTCCTGTGCTAATAGATAGGCACAGTATCTCTATTAGAAACTCAGTGTGTCTGCTAATTTTTTGTCTTGTGTTTGTGAAATCCTGCTGCAGAATCTTGTAATGTGGCAGCGAGCACCAAAGCACACGGGAGCTTTCAAGGCTGGCTAGTGTTTCTCTGGCCTCTGCTGTCTCTGCTGTCAGAGGGGTTTTCTACATAAAAATGATAGGATGTTTTTTTTTTTTCTATTTAGTGACAAGATTGCCACTGGATCCTTTGATAAAACCTGCAAACTGTGGAGTACAGAAACAGGAAAATGTTATCATACCTTCAGAGGACATAGTGCAGAAATAGTGAGTAATGATGGATCCTTCTTATTCCTTTATGTTTCCTCCCGCCATTGTTGATGACTGTGAATTCCAATGCCCTGTGGGCTCTCACTAGGCACAGTTATTGTGGTACATCTATTCATACATCCAGGTCTTGTTAACATTTCTGCACTGCAAAGGAAGATAGTCTGACAGTTGTTGAGATAGAATAATCCCTTGTACACAGTTTGAAATTATATTTTTATTTTTACTTTGTTTTGATTTCCCTTGTTTGCTAAATGTTAAAACATTGAAAAGTACCATAGCAATTGGAATTTTCAGTTTATTGTACATACTTTTGGCTTGATTACATATCACATGTTTTTCTAGCTATCTTGCATTGCCTCTCATGTTTGCAGAACTAAATACACAAGAACATCATTGCTTGTGTTGTTGCCTTTCACACAGAGATCTGTACTTTGTGTACAGAACCGATTGGAGCTGTAGAAGAATGAATTTCTGAAGTGTAAAGTGTGTTAACTGTGAATATGTGGGATGCTGAAATGTCAAAGATCTATGAAATTAAAACAGCTTAAGCTTAAAAATTCTTGGTTTCCTCTCCCATGCACTAGGACACCCTTGTCAGTGACAGCAAGTACCTTGATGCACAAATTTTGTTTTAAAAGATCAGGGCAAAGACAGCTCTGTATTAAGTATAAAGTAAAACTCTGAATTTCAATGATGAGTGGGTTTTTTGAGATTTTTTTTAACAGCTATGCAATCACTGTTCAATAAAATATTGCTGAAAATTGTTTCAAAAGAAAATTGGAATTTAACTGTAGATTGAGAGGCCTTAACTAGAGAAAGAGAATGGTGTTTTACCACACTGGAATTTGGGGTTTCTTTCAGTGTGGTTTTGATTCTCTGGATACTCTGAGTTACCCCTTACAATGGAGAATGTGTTAGCTTATTGAGAAAAGCTTCAGTGATTTTGCTTCCACAAATCAGTCAGGTAAATGATAAAGGCCTCTCCATTTTTTCTGACTTCCTAGGGGTTAGATTAGACCCAGAGTGTTATGAGTTGTTCTAGAAAGTAATTAGAAGAAGATAATTGTCAGCAGGAAATTATGTGTTTTTCTGAATCAGACCTGTGTTTGAAAGGCCATTATTGCATCTGATACATTGCTGGCAAGGGCATGCCCATAGTTATTCAGTATGAAAAAACTGAGCTGCTGTTTTCCTTTTTTCATGACACCTACTATTCTTTATTTGCAGAGCAATCATACTGAATAATTACAGAGAATGGGAGGATGACTACATGATTTTTTAAATGGGAAAAATGAATTAAAATAGTTGTTGAGCTTTTGTTCTTGCTTTTTCTTAAATATGATGTTTGGCAAATGACATCGATAATGACACCTGATAGGGTAAGAGTGCAGAGTGTGTTTGTGGGTGCACAGAACTGCTTGGGTGATCTTTGCCCCAATTTCATCAAGTAAGAGAGAAAACATATCAAATGATAGTGCTAGGGAGGACTGTCAGACTGGACAGTAATTGGAGGATTTAAAAGAGAATTTTGAACTAAAGAAAACAAAGCATGTGCTTGCAAAGTGTCCACTTATTCTGAGTACTTATCCAGAGTTATGTGGTAACGATTTGTTGCCATTCTAATGAGCTTTTGGAAGAATTCTGCAAGTTTTCTGTATGCCATAAAACATGATGAGACATTTGTCCTATTTAAAAATACTGATTCTGACCATTGTTTTATTTTTTTAGGAAATATATATATAAATGGACGCCTTTAAACTTTTTCTATCCAATGTTTCTTGCTACAGGTATGTTTATCATTTAATCCTCAGAGCACACTGTTGGCAACTGGAAGCATGGATACCACTGCTAAACTCTGGGATCTAGAGAAAGGAGAAGAATTAGCCACTTTAAGTGTATGTTTGCATTCCTTATGTTTTCAGAGGTGTTCCTTGCTGTCTTAGTTTTCCAGCTGAGCTAAATAACAGTGTAACCATTACAGCTGTTTCAGACTTTGCAGTTTCTTTTACCAGGTGGTCCCTTAGTGACTGCAGTTACAAAACAGAGCAAGAAAATTTGAAGGGAATGAGAAAGCTGTGGTATTTTATGAGTTCTATTTATCAAAAGACAGATTTTCCTCATTGCAGTTGACATTACTGCAATAGATTAGAATGCCTTCCATCACTTGTTAAAACCTGCTGCTCTTCTATCAATTGTGACCTCCTCTGTATGGATCTTCTTCCTGTAAACACAAGCAGAGGACAGCCATCCAGTTACCTCTAGATTGTCATCTCTCTTTGCTCTGCATGGCTTGCTGGCATTCCCCAGGGTCAGATAGGCCTCTGCTGCTTCAATGCATTTCTCTCACATAAATCCTAAGTCATATGTAGTGAATAAGCTTCCTGCTTAAGCAGTGTGCCTGAGTTTTTTGCATTTGTGGTGATATTGACTATTCCACAGTCGGGTAGATCTTTCAAAATTGTGATATATTGGGCAAGGCAGTAAATAAAATAGTGATGAGTTATGAAAGGATTATGCTGCTGAAAAAAGACTACATATTAAACTATATTAGTGGAAAAGTCATAATTTGTATTCTCACACTCCTTTTTAAAAAATTCTCTCAGGGACACTCAGCAGAAATTATTGCTCTGTCTTTCAATACCACTGGAGACAGGATCATCACTGGCTCCTTTGACCATACAGTAGCAGTGTGGGATGTTGGCACTGGCAGGTACTAAAGCACTAATTATCATAACTTTACTTTGCATGATTTCAGGACAAATTAAATAGAAAATGTTGAGCTACACATTAGAGAGCTTGTATTTCATTAGAGTATATGTTTCTTCATCTTGTAATTTGTTACTCCTATACTCTTTGTTCTTCTGAAAAGGAATGCTGCTCATTAAATGCTTTTGTGTGTGTTCTTTGTTTTAAATTTCTATCTTATGAGCACTAAAGAGGCAGAAGGAATGGACAGATGCTGTGCTTGTTCCTCCAAACAGGAACGTATTTTATCAACATGCAAACTCATGACTTGCAAGGTGTCTAGGATTTCTAGACTGTTTAAGTAGAAAGAAAGTGTATTTTATGTTATAGAAAATTATTCTGGTTCTGTTATCTTTAAAAATATAGAGGGTGTATTTTTCCTTCTCACAATCCTTTGTCAGTATAAATTTAAAACGTGTTCTTTGACTGTAGAGAACAAAATCTCTTGATTAAGATGCCAGTGAATAATAATGCAACAGGTAAATATGAACTTGTATAATACCAACAAATCCACTTGTTTTCTCAATGGGAAACTCAGTGTAAATAAAACAATAAAAGGATCACCCTGGTTACTGACAAAGTGATTTATGAAGATAACCATTTTATTTTGTTAGAGCAAGGGGAATCTCTCTGAAATTTATATATAAAAGGAAAGTGTGTGTATAGTGATATCTTGGGGTTAACAGACAACATATATATAAATGAGACTAACTGTGTGATTTCTAAGTAGTGTACACATAGTACATCATTTAAGGCTTGATCCTATAATCTTTGAGCTTACTCAACACCAACACTCATTCAGCCAGTTGACCTTTGAATTCAAATTCCTTCAGCCTAATGTTCTTGCAAGTATTTTTGTTTGAAAACAATTTTTTCCAGCTTATTGTCTGAGCCTACAGAAATCAAAGTCTGGGGATTTTCGTATTGCATTTTTTTTCTATGAAATCAATATGGACTTCACATCAGGACCAATACCAGGAATATGAAGGAGAAGATTCTCATTTAACCACTGGCAGCTGTGGTGATTACCTAGTGGGCAAAAGAATTGTTCCAAGGCCAGCAGTCAGCCTTTCAGATAGCACTTGGGCATGAATACATTTAGGAATAATGGAAAGTTGCAGTCAGAAAGAACATGAGCAAATAATTTTCTGTAGACAAGTTCAGGTATATTTGCAAAAATCTGGTAGATGAGGTGGTGTGTGCTTGTTTTTCACCATGTGAATTACATGAGGTGCACAGCTTTCC
Source organism: Chaetops frenatus (assembly GCA_013400775.1). Classification (NCBI taxonomy): domain Eukaryota; kingdom Metazoa; phylum Chordata; class Aves; order Passeriformes; family Picathartidae; genus Chaetops; species Chaetops frenatus. Next base: position 555,765 of record VZTR01008208.1, on the reverse strand, counting down.
AAATTTGAGTTTCTTCTGATTTTGCTGGCTGACCCTGGTGAGCTTATGTGTTCCTGGGTTTAATTCTGGGTAGGTGCCCTGAACTGCCCTGAGGGAAGCTGATGTAGGGACATGAAATCTGAACAAAGTTCAAGATTTTCTTCATAAAATACTACAAAAAAGGAAAAAAAAAATGATGGAGAAACACACTTTTGTAATCCAGGTCTGTATTTCCATGGCAGATACAGTCAGTTGTAGTTCACTTGAAGGTGTCTGCAGAGCTTCATTTGGCAAATTAACAGCCTGTACCTGTACCTGGGGTCAGGGGAGCTGGATACCAGGGTGCTGAGGGAGAAGCAGTTTCTCATTTGCAATTATGGTCATCCATATATCAAATTTCACTTGGAAAATGAAGGCTAAGGAAATAATACTGTCATGACTAAAGCTGATTGTTTTTAATAAATAACTTAAATGGAAATTTTTAATGGCGCTTCATAAGCCTCTCTTCTGTGTTCTTTCTGTGTATCTGAAAATGTTTTTTGTGAGATGTTCCCCACATTGCTATTTATTCTGTTTATTGATCAGATTTTTATGTCAAAGCTTGAAGCCCACACTGCCTTTTTGAAAATTGGAAGTTTAAGCTTTCAGCTTTTAAATTAAAACCTTTTTTCTAGGTATTACTGGGTGTTTTGGGCATTGGTATTACAGTAACAGCAGTCTTGGTGGTCAAATAACTTAATTTTACAAATATATTTTCCTCTGCTATCTGCTTGTTGATTTTTGGTTTTACTGTAAAAAAAAAATCTACACATTACAACACTGTAGACCTCACAGTGTTAGAAAGTAAAAGGAGTAATTCTGTAAAATGCTAAGAATGTAATCAAGTTGCTGTTATTATAAACAAATAGAAAATTCAAATGCTTAGGAAATTTTCTTTGCTCTTCATTTAGCACATATATTAATTTAGCTACCCTTATGTATCTTGTAGAATGAATAAAAACATTTCAGTCACTTAAACCCATTTAGTTGTTTTTCTGGTCATTAGTTTATCTGTTGTTTAGTCTGCTTCTATTAACGATGCAGTGATATTAGCATTCTGGTAATAACCAGATTTGCTAATCCTTTAATACGTGTATATCTCAATTAATCTTTTTAAAGTTTTGTTGCCTTATAGGCCTTTAATTCTTAGGAAGCAGTATCATTACTAATTGTAACCTCTCTACTCAGATAAAGCTGAAGAATTTAATGGGACTTGTATTGCCAGTCTTCTGCAGCGAGAAGTTCAGGATTAATGAGGATTAGAAATCATATTTCAGTTGGGCTGTCATTTGCCTGTTATTTGGGAACATGCTTGCATTAAGTACCTGATTAACGTCCGTTTGATCTTCAGTGGATTTTATAAAAGGTTTAGATTATATGGAGTTTTAAAGATGTACTGTTTACAGTTCATTGAAGTAGGATAATGGGAGAGTAATGTGGAAAAACTTGCTGTGTATGCTTAGCATAAAGATGAATATAAGGAATCTGTCACTGGTACTGAAAATCATCGCATTTCACTGGAAATAGATTAGCTAAAATATTTTTGAAAGAGAAGGGAGGAATTTTCCATTTTATTCCTTACTGCCTCTTTTTGCTAAAGATAGAAAATGGAATTGATGTAGTACTAGAATCCTAAGTGAGCTACACTGCTCCATTTAATTGCTTTAGTGGTGAAGACTTGACACCTTAACTATACCATTTTCTAAACTTACAATTTATATGTGTATATAAAAATACACCCTATAAATGTAAATTATAATTTTTAATTTTTTTTTGGTAGGTTGTTACATACTTTAATAGGCCACCGAGGAGAGATTAGCAGTGCCCAGTTCAACTGGGACTGTTCTCTCATTGTCACTGGATCAATGGACAAAACATGCATGGTAAGCTGGTTGAGCAGGTAGTTACTACAGCTGCTTGACATATAAAATGTATCTTTTTAAAATTAAGGAGCATTATTTTAAAGTAGTACATATAATGAATTAGAGAATGTAAAACCTATAATCTTACTCATTTCCGTGAAGTCTAGCTAAGTCTTGTTTAATCAATAACACTGAACTAAAAAATGTATAGGACTTCATTAAACTAATTAAAGAGTGACTCATTATTGATTTGTACTCAGCTTTCATGACACTACATATCAGAACAGGCCTCTTTGAGTTGCTTTATCAATCAATAGATGCATATAAAGTAAATTAGTCCCCGGAAGGAATCGAGTGTCCCTGTTTGTGTGCAGCTGTGGAACGCTGGGACAGGGACACACATAGCGACGCTGGCAGGGCACAGCAGGGAGGTGCTGGATGTGTGCTTTGACTACGCCGGGCAGCGCATCGCGACAGCCTCCGCTGATGGTGAGTGAGGGGCCCGGCGCTGCTGGGGCAGCTGCAGCTGCAGCACGAACACCTTTGTCCTTTCCCTTTGGCTCTGCTTTGGATGTAGCTTGATAGGAGGAGGACTTGATTCAAAACTATAGATCAAGCAATGTTTGTTGCATTACAGAAATTAGGCATTAAACTTCAAAAGTTTGTCCAGTGACAAAGTTCTTATTTTCATACTTCAATCAACTCAACATGTTTTTCCCATCTAACTTCAGACTTGAAAGGAAATATTTAACGTGTGACTGGAAATACATTTAAAATGTGTACATAAATAGCTTTTGAGGGGTTTGATTTGGTGGTTCAGATTCAAGCTTAAATGGAATATGTAATTGGGATTTGACTGGTGGGTTTGCTAGCAGGCTTTTCTAATGCACAGCAAGAGAATACACAATAAAGAGGTAGTGAAAGAAGCAATTTTGTTTTGTTATTGGTATGTGGAACTTTTGCATGCTGTTTGTCTAGGAATCACAATAAATAATTTTCTGTATTCACCTGCTCAGTTTTTTATATTAAACTGCATAATAGCAATGCTATACTAGTTTTAGACACACAATTCCAGAAACAGGATGCCAGACTGGATGAGGACTACTATTTGTATCTATTTTCCTGTACTTGCTATATTATGACAAAAGGCAATGTAAAAAGTTTACTCATATTTAATCAATATCTTATTAAATATAATGAATGGATTATTAAACAAAATGAATATCTGAAATGAAAACTTTCTAAACATGTACATGCATTCTGAAACAACAGGCTTCGGTAGGCTGTGTTCTATATGGACGTTTGTATTAATATTTTAGGAGTTTTCCAGGAGAATCCATTTCTGGTTAGGAAAGAAGTAAATCTTTTCCAACCAGATTACAGATTCTTTTTAACATACTTTACCCTTGGAGGAAACCCTGTGAAGTTTGCCTTCTATTTCTTCCAAAATTAAACCTGAGGATGAGTTCCTTCTGACCTTATTGAAATGTTCTGACTGAAGAGCCTGCTTAAGCATAACAATCACATATGGTTCCTACTGCAACAGGGTCAGTAAGAGTCTATAATGCAGGAACAAAACAGTGCATTGCAAAGCTAGAAGGGCATGAAGATGAAATTTCAAAGGTAAGTTGTGTTGGTTTGCACCATTTTTTATTTGACTGTGTGTGACATCCAATCCACCATTTATTCCATGACACAGGAATACTGTTAAAGAATGTAGTGATATAATAATTAATATTTAAGATTGATAGGTCTGTCTAGAAGTTATCTTTACTAAAAGAACATTGCTTTTGGCTAAAAGCTATCAGGCAATGATTGTTTACCAATTCCCCACTTCTGAGCTAAGGCAATACTGGGTGTACTACTCCTATGAGTTCCAAGAGCCACCTCTCTGTATTGTCATGTCATTACCATTTGATGCCTTAGAATAGTGGCAGCTACTTAAGTCCACACCTCCAAGGGGTGGACACCTGGCTTTGTTGCCATGGAAATGACTGAGTTTCCTTAGCTTTTTCCTTTTCCTGAAGCAGTTTATCAGTTGGGTCTGCACACCCACTTGGTAAAGAACAGGGGAGCAGAGTGTCCTTTCAGTGTGATCATTGTTAATAGAGCTCCTGTCTGACCTGCCCTAAACTGTGCCTCTGTCATTTTGCCATTGGAGCCCCACGTTCTCTGATAGAATAAGCATCAGGTTTTTACTCTCTTGTTGATACCTTAAGGCTGTTGCCTCTAAGGCTTTTACCATCACCCTTATTCCTTGCCTCTACCAGATGTACTCTTTACTTTTTGTCATTTCTCTGCACATCTGATTTATGGAATGGACCAGAAAAACCATATTTTCTGTGGGAAAATACATGGAGAATCTTATTTTCAAAAGTGCATAAGGGATTTGGAAGTACAGAGTCTGTTTCAAGAATCACTTGGTCGTGAGTAGTGTGCTCATGGGCTTTGCTGGAAGTCTTATCTGGCTCAATTTTGAACACCAAGGTTCTGTTCCAAATACATTTAGTTGCTTCCAACATTGTACATATTTTTCAAGCTTTGTTATTTATTGCTTGTAGCTCTTTATTATTCTTTCAAATAGATATTTCTCCCTAGCTTCCAGGCTAGTGTGCTGTTTTGTGGATGTATTTTGAGGTTGAAATATGAATATTTTGAATCTAGGATGGTTCTTAATGAACAAAACCTAAATGCTTTTGTTCTATTGATTTGTCTATTGTAATCATTTTGCTGAGAGAATAGTAAGTTCAGAAGGATTGGTCTTTTCTCAGTTACTAAAGTCACTGCATTATCTCACACTTGGTGTAGGTGCACTGAGGACAGTCTGAAGCCCTGCTGCCAAGAGGGTGGGTTAGAGACAGCTTCCAGCAGGGGCCTTGGTGCCAGCATCATTTCAGTGCTGGAGGAGACAATCTGCTCTGGGAGCATGAGGAAAAGGCCATGTATTTCTGCAGATATTCTGTGGAGATGTGACTGCTTAGGAATGTTATTACTTGGAGACTGGATTTCTGGGGAGCAGACATTTTGCCCTCAGTGATTAAACAATTTTGAATTACATAATAGACTGGTATTTTCAAGTTAGTGCTGGAAAAATGTACCTGATTATCTGGAAATCCGTGCAGTTATGGCAGTAAATGTTTAACAAATATCAAGACTTACTATAAAATTAATTGTTTCCAGTTCAGATTCTGGTACTACAGAGATGTATGTTGTTTAATGTGGAACTCTATAAAATACGTATAAAGTTTACATTTGAATAATGATAACATTTAAATAAAGCTGCTACATTTGTTACCAATTGTGATTTTGGTGCTTGATATTTGGAAGTTATGATCCTGTTGTAGGGTCATGGTATATATGACCTTTGTAAATACACAAAGCTTTCAGCCACAGAAATTTGCCAGCATGACTTCAGGGGAATACTATCCTTGATTTTAGCTAAAAAACTGAACACAAGAGTTGCTGCTTTCTATTTTCATCTTCCAATCACTTTATATGCTTCTTTCTCCAGGCATACTGATTTGCTAAGTAACATAACTCATTTCTGTATTTTTTAAAGGTGTGTTTCAACCCTAAAGGTGATTGCATACTAACAGCCAGTTCTGATAAAACAGCTCGGCTCTGGGATGCTGCTACTGGACACTGCCTTCAGATATTAAAGGGTCATGCTGATGAGATCTTCTCCTGTGCTTTTAACTACAAAGGTGATATAATCATTACAGGTAACTAATATATTCTGTTTTTTTTGTTTTGTTTTGTTTTGTTTTGTTTTGTTTTTTGTGTGTGTGGTTTTGTTTTTGTTTTGTTTGTTTTCTTTGGTTTTTTGTTGTTGTTGTTGGCTTGGGTTGTTTTTGGGTTTTTTTTGAGAAACATCTGAAATCGTGTTACAGTAAAACAGAAATAGTCTGAAATTTTTCCCGGGGCCATATGCCAAATGCAGGTACCAGCAGTGACTTACAATATAGTCAAGAAAATCTAGAAGTTCACTTTAGAACTGAGCTTAATGAGAATACAGCCATGAACAAATTTGAGCACAGGCATGGGCGTGCCATCCCATCTCTCCAGTGGGCACATACCAGCACCAGAGCAGTGACTAAACCATTTTCTCATAATGCATTGCCATGAGGGAGGTGTGGATGAACAAAAGGCAAAGGTTTTTAAATGGGAGCACACCTTTTGTGTATTTGATACTGAACTCTGATCAGGTTTCCTTCATTTTAATCATGGGATGCAGGCTGACCTCAGCTAAAAATATTGCCCTAGATTCTGCTGCCTGTTGCTAGTTGTGGAGAAAAAAATATTTATCTGTTTCCTGGGTACATTGTTAATGTAAGTATTAACAAAAGTGGATAGACTGTGCTAAATTATTCCTTCACAATGTTTGTTTATTACTAGGGAGCAAGGATAACTCCTGTAGAATCTGGCACTGACTGAAGAAAAGGAAGGATCCAGTTTCATGCCTGCCTACTTTGTGAGTTTCAAAGTCAATAAATTCAGCCTTTCAGATCTGTTTTTTTTTACTCTCTTTGCTCACCTTCTGTTGAAGTAGAACAATTATCTAGATTTGATAGGTTTGACTTTGATATGGCATCACAGAACTGCAGAAGTTGGAAGGGACCACTGGAGATGATCCAACACAACCCCTTGCCCTGCTCAGCACCCTGTCATCCAAGCAGGCTGCTCGTGACTCATGTGGGTTTGAGTATCTCCAAGAATGGAGACTTCACAGTTTCTCTTCACAAACTGCTTAGTACTTGAACACTTGCATAGTAAAGAAAAGTAGGGATTTTTTTCCTCTCTTATGTTTAAGTGGAATAGTTTCTTGTATTCAAATATAGTGCATGTTTCCTCTTGACTGAGTAGCACTGAGAAGAATCTGGTCTGTTATTTCAGTCACCTCAGAGAAATCACGGTTAGTTACAATGATAATTCCATTTCTTTATGTGTCATTTTTAACTTGTAACCTTTTTAATAAAAAAAAAAGTATTATAGTAACCTCAGTTGTGAAATGAGTGTTGGTATACACTTGCTTTGAGTACTTTTATATTAATTCTTTTTGTGTGTGTAATAAAATACTGAATTAAAATACCAGTTTTGTTTTTTTGTAATATGATGCCCCATTCATATTTCTGGAGAAAACCAGCAGCCATTTATGAGGCCATTTTTAAGGCTTAATAGCCTTGCTATTTAGTATTGCATGCATGCTGAAGTTAAACTCCCCCCTTATCCTTGCCAACCAACATCTTTCCATTCAATCAATTCCTTTCTGCTCAGTCCTCATTCTCCTATTTTGAACTGAGGTAAAAAAAAATTATCAGTGGTGACATCAACTTGGTATTGTGGCCTAAAGATTAAGTCCAGCATGAAGAAACTCTGCTTGCCAAAGGTTAGAAGTGAAGGATCCTGACATAAACTGAGAAGTGGATGAGAAACTCCTGCAAGTTATTTACCAGCATACAATCAGCTTTTAGCCAGGGTTCCTGCTCCCAGCAACTGCCAATAGGTTTCACCTGTGCAGAGCTTGCTCCAGTTCCTGAGAGCACCTGGAAGTGCAAGTTGGTCTTTGCAGGCTTAGTGAAGGAGCAGAACTGACTGGTCTCCAGCAGACTTGAAAGAAGGATGAAGAGGCAAAGAGGGAGAAAGAAAGTGCACAGCAGAGAATTAATTTGGAGGTATTTTGTTTATATTCTGTATCTCTGGGTGATTGTGGACTGATGCTGTTAAATTTAGTGGGAAGTTACTAATGCTGATGTGTTGTGATTGCCTCTGGCTGCTTGCCAGCATCCTTGTGTGTAAATGAAGAAACAAAAGTGCCTGTCATCAGTTGGCAGATTTTCTGGTTATTTCAAGTAGTGCTGTGTTGTGGGAGAAGTGAGTAGAGAGTTGCAGATCATTTAAAATGAAACTTTCACCAGTAGGCAAAGTGGCTGACACAAATGTCTGTGTAATGCCTGTGGTGCTTCCTGGTTTTTTGTGCAAAACCTTCAGATGCCAAAAATGTATCTCAGTAAGTTGGAATTGAAAGGGACAGGAAGGGCAGTGCTGTTGTGTTGGTTTAAAATTGCCCAATGTACCTAGATTGATGGGCACCTGTAATCTGGGGGATTTACAGCTGACAAAAGTGGAGGAAAATGACTATAGTGAAATGTATGCAATTACTGCTACATAGTTAAAAACTGGAATTTGACTTGCTGTGAACTATCACAAAGTAGAAAATATTCTTTGGACTGTGATTAGGAACTAGATTCCACCCCCTGCCCCTTAAATTTTTATGTTGGTTTTCCTTCTATTGCTTCTTCTTTCTGATTTTTTTCTTATACTATGCTAGTGAATCAAATGTCTGTAATAGCTCTTGGCTTCAAGCTCTTGCCCTATTTTTGCAAGAAATTGTGAGTTGAGGTTTCATACAGGAGGCATTGGACTGGGAGGCCATCTGGGTTCCATTTCTGATTCTTCCGAGATTCTTGAGTGTGTAGAACTGCTTTTCAGACTAAGTTATCTAAGTTTCCTGCTCATATATGAAGCATTTTCACATCTGGTGTGATTCACACCCCTGCTGGAAAGGGTGCTGGCTTGGCACCTTGTAAGAACTTTAGTAGTGCCCTGGATACTCTGTATGAACGCTTTGATGTTAGGTTCTCTGCACCCACTCTGTTAGGTTCTTGGTTTACCCATGTGTGAATTTCATAAATTATAGAGGTACACATTAGGAATGCATTGTATAAATGTATCTTCCTGGAACCATTCTGTGGGTCTGGCAGCATCTTTATCCCTTTCTCTGACTCCACTTTAGTCCCTTGGCCAAAATGGTGAATAGCTCTATTACCTGGCACCTTTTAAACCTACATACCTTATACTATCCAAGTTCTACTTTAATCACTGTGGAGTGAGCTGTGGCTTTCAACATCACCCTGAAATGCTGACAAACTTGGCTCCCTGTGACCTTATTGGAAAGGATTACCTCAGGAGAGCCCTGAAGTGCTTTAGTAAGGCTTGTCACCATAGAAATCATGTTTGCTGTATTGTTTCTGTCCTTTAGACTTTTGAAATCCTTTCAGGATAGACCTCTTCCAATATGCAATTCTGTTTTTCTGGGGAAGAAGTTTGTGTCATGTAACTGTTCTAGGACAAAACGTGTACTTCTTAAGGATGGGGATTTCCATGTGAGCACACGATGTGTACTTGGACTTGTGACGTGTGAGATTCAAATTCTTTCTGAGTAGGTGATGACAGTAATACTCACACCCACTCATGTTTTAAAAGTAGCATTTTGTGTGAATTTCTTAGTCTCCTTTAGTGGGATCACTCGCATTTTCTGGTAGTTAGTGGAAGAATGTGGATATATATCCTGCTTCTATTTTCCAGTTGGCTGCACTTTACTGCCCAATTCTCAGCTGAAGCTGGGAGGAGGACACAGTACCCATCAGCCAGCCCTGTCTTTGCTGCAAATTGCTTTAATTAGTTTGATAGTCCAGATGCCTAATATAACTGTCTGTCCTGCTAAGTGCTGCACAGCTGCAGGTTGCTTTCTGAGGGCCTGTTCCTTGTGATGACTGGGTTCAGAGTGGGTTGGGAAAACTGAAATGGTGGCATTATAGGTTTGCTCTTATGTGGTGAAGGCTTAGGAGCGGCTCTGACTCAAATTCTTAAATTGGCTAGTATGATGTGCTTTCCTTCTGAGCTGCAATTTGTTTTATTTAAATAGGTCATGTGGGTTCTTTATTTCATGGACTGGTGGGTTTTATCCATCTGTCATTTGGAAATTTAGAGTTCAGGATTCAGAGTGACATTCCTATGCTTGTCTGTCATGCAGCTCTCCCTGAAACAGAACAGAAGAAACTGTAAAACTGGCCTCTTCAGAAAAGTTACTTACTGAATTTAATAGGTGACTATTTTTATCATAGACCATAAATCGTTGAAGACAATAAAAGTCTTCAGAGGTATGAAAAACATTGAGGTAGATCAGTTTTTCAGCTTGTAGTAATCTCAACATTAAAAGAACCCTAAACACAACAAAATCAAGAACGAGGTTTTTAAACATCTAACTCAAACACAGTAGAATTGCTTTTTGAAGACTAGCAGGTCTACAGGCCAAGTGTTGCTCTTCATTAAGTGGTTGGTAGAGTCAGCCCTGCGGTGGCAATGCACCTTCCCCTGAAGCCGGGAAGGGAAAGGGAGCACTGCAGCCATTGCTGCTGCTCCCATCGAGGGCCTCCGATGGCCAGGGCAGCTCCCGAGAAATCTCCTGCAAGAACTCCTCCAGCTCCCACTTGAACCTGTGTACAAGTCTTGCATCCTCTCATTTGGTAACTTCTCATCTCTTTTTGTTTGCTTTGAATCTCACTCATATGAATTTAATTTGTTGTAGCCTTGTTTTTACTGTGAAAGATAGTGAGCAACCATCCCGTATGTTGTTAAAAACCTGCATCATGCTCATGTAGAGAGACTTTTACCTAAGGCTGTATGTTGTTCTCATTTAGGTGTATCTAATACCCACTTTTAAAAAAAAGCTGAGAAAAAAAAAGGATGGACAAGTCCTTTTCTGCTTTAGTCAGCAAACTGATGGTTTCCTTTTCTGTGTAGCAGTAGAATACTTGTGGTTTCTAGGCAATATTGCAGTAAATACCTCTGTGAACTTAGACAAGGAGAGGAAACTCCTGAATTTTTGTTTCCCCACCCTCCTGCTCACTTCTGCAGGTACTGAAAGCAGCCAGAGTGAGCACTGATAGAGATTTGTGTAGCAGGAGTTATTCTGGGCAATCAAGGAATCGTTTCTCTTTATTTTATTGTAATACTAAGAATGTTATGTTTAGCCTTTTATCTCTTGAATGAATTGTGGAACCCCGATTAGCTTTGGCACTGAGGTAAGACCTGGACCTTGCTCTGACTTGTTTTGGTTGGAGCCATGGATCAGATTTATCATTGAGAAGCTCCAGGGGTGGCACGCAAACATTTAATAAGTCAAAAAATACACAGCTCATTCGTGAACTTTTAAGGAAGGCAAAAAGGACACACATTATAACATAAATTTATTTCTGAATAAATTGCAACATTAAGAACTACTGTACAGAGAAACTGCATCACGCTGCTACAACTGTCATGATATTTGTGCTTTGTAAACATTTATTCTATCACAACAAAAAATTGTATACTGACAACTAACTGTATTTAGTTTAAAAATAAATACACTTTGCCATTGATTAACTCAAACAAAGCACTTTATAATTCTTGGTGCTTTTCATTAGCTCTCAGCCTCAGAATTGCTGAGCATTCAGAGCTGCCACTCATGTTTAGTGGAAGTTACAGATGTTCAGCAGTTCTGAGGGGCTGGCCCAGTGACTGCAGTTATGTTCAGTGTTTGCAATAAATTGACCTTTATTTTGACTGTAAAGTGACCTCTCCTGTTTTGTTTACACTTCAGAGTAGATGGAGAATTACTCATGTTATATAATGCTCGACATTAGATTTTGATTCACTAACAATTTTATTTTGTAACAAATGAGTGATGCAATCATGCAAGTTTCCTATCGGTTTTAAAGATAAAACTGAGAATATGGCTCTTTTTCATAAATTATTTAAAACGACTTCAAAATTTTCAAAAATATTTAGTGCAAAAGGATACAGTTTTTTTCTCAAGAAATATTAAAGAAGCATATACTGTTATATGGAAAATAAAACTTCTCTTAAATATTTTTTTGGAGGAAAAGCAGGCAAGTATTCTATTCCACTATTTGGGTAGGAGAGATTAAAAGTATCTAGTTTCAAAAAAACAAATTGCAGAAGCATTGTGACATCATAAGTTATTTTTGCCTTTAAATTCACACCCAGTCTCTTTGGCAGAGTTAAGAGAATGTATTACTAAGTGCATGATACCAACAGATCATCTCAACAGGATGATAGCAGTGTATATCTGACCAAACAATTATAGAAATGTTATAGGAATGTGAACTCTCACATATAGTCCAAACAGTTATCTTCAAAATGAACACATATGTCTGCTGAAATTGTAACAAACATTTTGCTTTCTTGTAAGATACAAAATTAACATTGAGATTTTTAGGACAAGATGGTGCTGTTTTCAGATATGCATTTTTTCACCTCGTTAACAATTTATTCAATTACACTAAAACTAAAATAGTACTTTTTTCACTGCTTGTAACTGATATGTAGAATGTTACATAGTGCTTTCAATAGAAGCAGTTTTGGTAACAATTGTACTATCATGATTCCCTTTTGCCAGGCAGGGACACTGAGGCACAGAGGTGAAATGACTCGCCCAAGGTCACAGGGCAGGGCTTGCGAGCTGCTGCCCTGGCTCACAGAGCTGTGTGCAGGAACCTAGCAGGTGCAGCTATACTGAACTGCACTGCTTCCTAGGGAAAAGGAATCACATCTTCAAGGACAGTAACTGAGAGACTGGATTTTATTTCTTTGGGAAGATTGCAGGAATCAGAAACAGCTATGGAAGAGAAATAAACCCATGGGAAGAAACTAAAATGTGTTTTCAGCAGCTTTTTATAGTGTTGTCTAACTGCAAAGGTGTTAAGTGTTCAAAAGCTTTTGCCCCTTAGCAGATTATGGGGATTTAAAAAATCCATGAATATTACTTATCTAGGGACAAGGGGGTCTCCAGGCATTCTGAAACACACTCTGCTTCTAACAGTTAAACTGTACAAATATCAGTGTTGGTTTAAAACTGAATGTTAGGGCACTATCCCATTTTACCTGGCCAACTTAATCAAATTGATGAAAATTGAATATATTAGATAATTAAGCCTTTACTGTGTAGCTCATTCATCCATCCCCTCATATTACAGTGCATCTTATAGCACAACATGTCAAGAGTCCCTCATGACACAGAAAGACACAATAAATTCAGGTTCAGTTTGCTCCTGGGTCAGTTGTGGCACAGACTTGTGCTGTTCTTGTAGAGTTTGTACATCTTTGCACATTTTATTCAGTGATGTTCAGAAATCAGAGCGTTACACAAACCACTGCTTATTTAAACTGGAATAAAACAGAAAAGCTGAACCACTGAAGTTTGTTAACCCAATTCAAGCAGCCAATCAAACAGGCTGGGTGTGATCTCTCTGCCCTCCTCGCTGAGCTTGCAGTACTGCACCACGGCTTGGAAGATATCCCCCACCTTCCAGGACTTCCGCTGAACTAACTGCACGACATCTAGAAACTAAATAAAAATAACCACAATGAAACACACTTGGCATTTTCTCAGGTTTTGTGAAATACATACACACAGACTCTTGTTAGCCCACCCTTTGTAAATAAATGCACAGCTGTATGAGGGGAGTGGACACCATTCATTGCACAGCAACATTAACATTCTTTCTATCTATAGAAACTTCATTTCTCAAGTCCCATAGCTCCCCAAGGACTTATGGGCTCTCATGACATTTTCTAAATCAACTGCTTCTGTCAATTATTTCTTATTTATTGCAATTAAAGTAAGAACAGAGAAAGGATCACTATTTGCCATATTATCAACAACTCATTGTCAAAATAATGGAAGTGTGACTATCCATCTTAAATATATTTTTGCACTAGCTATATTTTAATTTATGCTTAATTTTCTGTATTTCCATATATGCATCCCATAGTATTTTAAATATTCAAATAGTACTGGTGAGACGGAATTCTGTGTAAAATTTTGTCACATGAAGACATTTATCACAGTTGTGTTTTAAACATAGACACTATCTGTATTTGACTTTTGTTTTTAATTTCCAGAGAAACCAGAGGTTAAATATATGTTCTTAAGCAGCTGTAAAAAAAAATCCTGAATTTTGTCCACTTTGTACTTAATAATGGGCTTCACAGGGTCATGCATCTGGTCCCTTTTTCTTCTGAAGCACATAAATGAAAATCAAATCTTTTCACTTCTTTGAATTTCACAATAATTAGTTTACTCCTTCTGTTTCTAGTTTGAAAGCACAAAAGAAAAGATTATGTCTCTAGTTAGTGTAGCTGTTTGCTATTTACATACTGCAGCCTAAACTTTTAATATGTATTTTAATGATATTTAATAGGCACGTGATTTCCAAGAACGCTGTTGTAGGCAGGATGTGCTTCATTATTCTCTAGTGTATTTTTGCAATTGAATTAACTGTTTGCCAAAGCACATGGGTAAAGCTGACAGCTGTTTCTTTAATTAGATGCAATTTGGACTGTTGCTGTTGAATGAATTTTAAATTATGTTTATGATTCCCAAATGCATGTACTCAAGAAAATCAAACAATATCTCTGCCACTCAAAATGATCTTCCCATAAGAGACCAAAATACTGATTTGTAATAGTTTTTTCATTAATTGACTTAAATACAAACATATTTTTAAGCCTTAAACTTAAGCTCTCTTGCTGATCTTGGAAATGGGTCTCTTTTGGTCTTTCCTGTGGTTAGTATTTGATGATGTCTACAAAGGAGCACCATCTGATCATTCAGGAATAGAAAGAGTCTGTACTTCTTGTGGCTGTTTTGGACTTCAGTGTTGCTCTTGGCTCTGGCTTGGACTAACACCTCAGAAGATTTCTCAGTGATCTGTGTCTGTCCACTTCTCTCTGGAAAGAGATGTCTGCTTTTAAAAGCTGTATCCCCAGCTGGAGCAATTTATGAACAGCCAGGCACAAGTTCAGACCGGCCTCAGGCTGCCTTCATTGGTGTTACAGGCTAGGCAGAACCATCATAAAGACTGAAAATATAAGTCCAAAAGATGTCTCACATTATAGTGACCCAGTAGCAGAACTTTGAACATGTGATGTCCAAACACAAGTGGTTTTTGTTTTTATTTTTTAAAGCTTTGGACTTAAATTCTGTGTAAACCATGTGCAGCCTTTCAAACGTAGCCTCGTAAAGGACTTTGTTAATTCTGCCTTGGGCATTGGTATTTCACATCTCATTGATATGAAAAAGTGAACAGATTTGTCACAGTGTGCTATAAAAACCTTGGAGGAGGTCTCATGGTGACTTTTCCTTGTGCCATAGAAAATCTACTGCATATTTCACGTACCTTAAGTTCTGACACACTTGTCCTCTCATTCCTTTCTCTCATGAACAGTGTTGCCATCTTGCTGTAATGAAGATGTTTTTGCATCTGCTTTTAAGCTCAATAACTTCAATAAATCATAACTGCTATGGTTATGTACACATTAATAGTATGCCCAATTCTGTAAACACTACCTTTTCAATTCTTTTTTCCTGAGATTTCTTAAAATAGATGGTTGGAATCCCAAGTTCAGAAGCAGCTATCCACTGCAGGGTGGCTCGCAGCTCCACGTCAGGGCACTCTGGTTCCAGATCAAAGTTTATCACCAGGAGGTCTTTCTGACAGTTGGCTGTTCCCACGGAAAGCTCAGAAGTACTTTCTGGAAAAATAATCCCACCAGTTATTGTGCAATTACTTGTTACAGTTTTCTTCGAACTGTATGTTTTAATTGATATGGTTCAACTTACCCTCAGTGTTTTCTGTCTGTTCTTTAAGGAAAACCTTTTCTTCTACTAATTCACTTAGAAACAAACAACAACAAAGCTTATTAGTCATACTTAGGAACAGTCTACAACATTGCTTCATGATGAATAAACTTCTCCCTTAATGCAAGCCCTAGAAAACTGCAAGAAAACAGTTATGCAGGATGAAACAATAAAATGCTGAATATATTTTATTACTTAATCTGTGATTCAGGAAAAACTGAATTGCAGCATTTGTAGCAGGATGAAGTACTTGCATTAGTTATGTCATGTATTACGTTTCACCAGGATCTGTGTATCTTTACAGTTCACATAATGACAAGCAAACGACATTATGGTAAGACAAAGCAAGCCTCATAACCTGAGTGGAAATGCAGAATTTCCACTGTCCGTATTTTGCTGTGACAATTTTCTGATGTCACTGACTTCAGGAAGTTCCCATGTTCGGTATGTGATGTACAGTTCATGTGTTTCTGCACTGGGTGTGCCCTGGCTGCATAATGACATTCACCAGCTGGCAGGTTGTACCAGGATCTTTAGGCAGGATGTACTTGCACATCTCTTGATAATTGAATTGCATGTTCAGGAGAAACATTCCCAGAAACAATAGATAAGATGTACTGTGGACCAAATTATTATTGTTATTATTATTGGAAAGAATGCTGTTGGGTTTTTTTAAATTGCTTTTAATTGATTCTTATTTGCTTGACCTTCCTTGGTATTACAGTAGAGTTTTGATAGTATTTCAAGTTATTCAGAGAAAAAGGTTCAATCACAGAAAACTGATACCAGAGAGAACTGTCTTTTAGACAGGGTGGTTGATGCATCTTGGTTCTCCAGAGGTCCACCTGAGGGGGGTTTCCTGTAGTCTTTCACTGTGTGGTGCCCTCACTCTGCACAGACACCTGCATGTGCTTTTTTCTGAAACCATGGGCAGGCACAGCAGCAGGTGCAAAGCAGGGCTTGGCATGGTTTTGGTGGCATAAACAATTTGCAGTTAAAATTGGACTAAACATCAAGTCTCACTTCAGTGACTACTTACTTAATCATAGGAGAAGATGGCATGTTCTCCTGATAAATTTCCAGGTCCATAATGCCAAGACTGCTAGTTGTACTGCTGTTGCCATTGCTGACGAAGCAAAAGTTTGAGTATTAGTGCCAAGCTGTGCTGAACATGTCTCCATACATCTTCTAAAAATTTATTTCTGTACAAAGCAAAGTGGGGAGGAGCCCTGTTCCATAAAATCAATTGTGCTCAGCAAGTGGTTCCCTGAATGAAGCACATTAGTCTGCTCAAAGTAATGAGGCTTTTATTAAAATAGTTCTAGATGCAGCATGTATCAAGTGCATCAATGCATCATGTGATGCTGTAAATTGGAGGAAAAAAACTGTGGACTCTCTTCTAGTGAGTGGCTTATGCAATGAAAACTTGGCCTCAAAAAAACCCAAACCTGCTGGAGTCCTTGAAAAGAAGGATTAGCAGGTACAGAGATGTCCTGCAAGAAACCTGCAAAGATCCAGCTCCCTCTGAACACAGGGAGTCCAAGCAAGCCACTGGCTGCCCATCATACACTTACCTGTAGGGTGAGTCCACGCTGCAGTTTTAGTGTATCACATCATACCCCAAATACCATTTGGGATCTGATGGAACCCACAGGTACAGAGATGGCCCCTCATGTTTATGACTACTCTGAAAGACTGAGATTTTTATCAAAGCCAGTGCTCATTGGGACCACAAATACACAGAAATACTCTTTTTGGCTTCTTCACAAAGGTGAAGTAGCCCACTTGAGGATATTTGGAAAAAATATTACTGGTTCACTTTATAACATCATTATAAATGTGACAGTGAGTGTTTATGCAGATACTGTAATAGTCTTATGGACAGGTTGTGAATTTGCTGGCTGCAAGTCAATTACCACAAACAAATTCTGTGTGGCAAGTTGTGTTGAACCACTTAATTTTTGCTGGAAAACCAAATGTAATCCTACATTAGAAGGATTGATTAGACAGTTCCTTTCCCCATCAGGGTGTTCTGAGACATTGTCAGCATGCCATGCATTCAGACTTGCTGTAGCAATTTCTGTTCCAGTGCTGAGCTGAAAGGCACAATACTTTAGCTCTCTCAGACCAAGGCCTTTGTTAAAAGGTTGATACTCTAATAACAGGATGAATATTCAGCTGTACTGACAACCATGTTTTGTTCAGTAATTTCAGCCAGCCAACAGTGCTCTCTGACAGAGACTCTTTCTTTTCCCTGCTTCATTACCATAATGTCTTCCCTCCTTGTCATCTTAATACTCAAGAGAAAGATGTAATTAGTTGATAATATTTTAAAACATAGTCTAAGAGCATGTGAAGGAGAAACCTTACTCAGTTTGATCCTGTGAAAGGGCTGAAGTCAAGCTATCATCGCTCTGTATGAACTCCAAGGACTAAATAACATTTTCAGACATTTGTCTTGACTTGAATTGGGACAAAATCAGCACACAGCAGTAAGAGTTCTTGCATTTATGCCTACTCAGGTAAAAAATGGTCATCTCCTGTTAATCTGCACCCCTGTGCTAGTCTAAGCAGATCAGGGCTCAATCTTTGTTCTCAGTGCATGGATTTCTGCTGGGAATGGCAGTCTCCTCAATCTTGGCTAAGGAGGTGCCAAAATAAACATTATGCAAACAGTAGCAAATAAATCAAAGGAAAGACTGTAGCAATTAACTTCTCCAATGGCCTTTTTGCTGTAGGACTAGGCACTTCAGTGGTGCCAGGAGGTTTTTTCTTTGTCTGAATGGAGCTACTCACGAATAGTAAAAAGACCTGGCTGAGAATCAGAATGTGGGTAATTTTTTTCCCTTATTAAAAAATAAGGAGATAAAGTCTGCCATTAGACATTCTTTACAGTATTCTGAGTAAATCTCGAGCTGTTGCCTCTCACTGCTGATGCAGGGCAGGCTTGGTGGGCAGACCACACTGTACAGAGAGAAGAGACTACGGGGGTACCTCAGGGAGCGCTCACTGAGCTGCAGGTAGCTGCTTGTGTCATCAGGATTGTCCTCATCGTTGGCAAGCTGGGACCAGCTGCCAGTGCTTTCTTCACTGCTGCTGAGATGGGCTGGGAATTCTTCAGCTGTTTTCATCTCTCCTATGATTTCAGCATCCGATCTGCTCTGAGGACTGTTGCTGACAGGGTGATAGGGAAGGCACATTGATATTGTAATACAGGCAAACAAACTGGTGTCACTAATCTTCAGGCAATGCTGCTCATTAAAGTTAACCAAGCTGCAGAATTATAGACATGCAAAAGATGGGACAAGCTTATAATTTATACACACAGTCCATTAGAACATATGGCCTGAGATGCTCTTAAAAAGGACTTTCTTATGACTGCTGCAAATAAACACAGACCCTAGATTTAAGTACGTGTAGAAAAGTTTAAGCTTGTACAAAAAGTTTTAACACATATAAAAAACCTGATCACTGTAAAGGTTTATTGCTTAATGGGCTTCAGTCAATCAGTGATTGAAATACGTGGTGTATGTTAGTGCACAGTGACAGCATTTCTTGGAAATATATATTGCTGCTAAACCCCTGTCCTGCTAGTTGGTGAGTAAGTTTCTTGACAGGGTTTTCTACTTAGTGAAAATTGTAGATCCAAAAGAAGTGAAAGTAGGGAAGTATTGTGGGCTGTGAATCACTAATGACTCTAAGCCTGCCATGTCCTTAGGATCTTCACTGCTTAGGAAGGACAAAATATTGCAACAGTCAGAAGCCTGGCTGAAGATGGAGCCTAGACTGAGTTTGGAAATACAAAGTAAAGGGAGAAATGCTTTCTACTTTGGCACACTTGAGATATGCCACACATGTGTGTGTCATATATATATATGTACACATGCTCCCACAAACACAGAAAAAAAATAAACTATATTTTTGTTCAGTTTTTAGAGCTAAACTGGGCTTCCATACAAAGAAAAGTAATAATCAATCCCTCCAATAATTATATCACTGTAGTGCCAGAATAACAAGTAAAGCAAAACTATGGTTTTGTTATATTCCCTGGGTAGTCTGCATTTGCAATTTAGAGATTAAAGCAATGTACTGACAATCCTCTGCAGGATCTCTCTAGAGAAGTTCCTGCCTTCAGACCTTTGTACTTATGGCTGAGGCATCTGCTTTCAGTTGGAGTAGGAGACCACACCAAAAATTCTATTGCTCCTGAGTAATTACCTTGATTAGGCATATACTGAGACAATATCATTGTGGATATCTCTTTTTGCCAAGCTCTCACTCTCAGAAGTTGCTGCATTAATGCTGGATGACAGAGATGCAGCCTGTGCAGGGAGAATGGGCTTTGCTTGCCCTGGCAGCCAGCTCTGGCAGGCCCCTGAGCCCTCAGGCCCAGCACTCTGCCCCTGCACTCTCTGGCACATGGGCACTGAGCAGCCAGGCTGCAGGGCAGGGGTGTTAGTCAGGTTCTTAGGACAGGACAGGTAGCTCCTGACACCTGGTCCAAAACATAAGAGATTTGTGTGGGTGATGTTTCTTGGCATTTTGGGTTTTGTTCGATTCATTATGCAATTACATCTCACACCAGCGATGCTTTGAACTGACAGTTCCCCACTTGTGAACAGTCACTTGGAACAGTTTCTGTGTAACTGTGACAGGACTGGCTCTGTTGCACTGCCTACGTACAAGAAACAGCTTTTTTTCATTGCTGAAGGCCTGCATGACATTTTTTTTTTTTCTCCCTAATTGACTCTATTTCTGCTTGATATTTTGCCTGGAGTCCTATGTGCCTGTATCTGAACTAGCAAGTAATTTCATGCAGTAGGAGTGGATCAAAACCATTTCTACTGATGCCTTTATAGCTACATTAGATATATTTTTAGGTTTTCACTTCAGCCTAGACTTAGTCCAGACAGCCATGCTACAAATGCTTCAGATCTGTGTGAAGAACCACTGGAGGCTTTGTCTTCTCAGCAGGGATATGAGCACATCTGGAGAACACTTGGGCAGCTTTTATTTGAGATTACTTTGAAGGAACCCTGCATTTCATGCTGCAAATAAGGCCAATGGACAGAAACAGAGGCAAGTTGAACCAGAACTGTGGCGTTGCTGAGCCAAGGTGCTCATGCAAGTGTAGCTTCTTTTTTTTTCTGCCCTAACAATCCTATTGCTTTCACCATGTCATAGCCATGTTGGGAACTCCACTCCAAAGGCAGAGGAAAAGTTCTGAAAGGGCTCATAAACTGCCAAAATAACTTCATTTTCAAACAGTTAAGATTCCAAATAGGTGGATTTGTAAATTCACCTTACTAAAAGCAGGTTGCATTTTAAGGAAGAGGAAGGTTAGCGGGGGAGAGTCAGTATGAAAGACTAGTGACACCATAGTAATTATCCACCTAATTGCTGCCATACACAGGAAAGTACTTACAATCTATGTACTTTCTCACTTCAAGCAGAACTTTGTCAAATGCCAAAACACAGCACTGCCTAGAATAAAATGAGCTACAAAATGGTTTCTAACACCAGCACCTGCACTCTTTCTGCCCCTCTGAGATAATGGGGTGCTGCAGTGCTCCAAGAGACTGGCAGTTTAGATACCATTAAAGTAACAAATACGATGAAGTACAGTGATAAAGAGGCAACGCCTTGAGAGAGAGCATTCCCTTTACCTCAGAGCACCCACAGCAATCCTCTGCATTTGCACTGCACTCTCATGCTGGCTCACACTTTACCTTAACCAAAGCAAGCTGCCGATTTCCTAACTAAAGGAGCACAGCTGTAAGGAGAGGGTGGTAAGCTGTGATGTAAACTCCATGAAACGACATTAAAACAAAATGCTCTTCTTTTCCTGATCTAAATTCTACCAGAGAAGTCTTGAACTAAAAGAGGTGAGGGCTACTTTTATTCTTTTATTTCATTCACTAAAGAATTTTTATTACTTGTAACTCCAGACTGTAAACATAAAGTTGGACTTTGAGCTCTCCGAAGTCTGGTCTTGTTTCCAGGTACACAAAATGTTACTTGCAACAAGCATAGAACAGAACTACAGGTCAAATCCTGCTGTCTTCTGCTATACACTAGCACTCATTTTCATTTATCTGTTTTTTAGTTCAGATATCAGCCTGCACTAAATAAAAGTTTAAGCTTTTGTCCATCTTTCCTGTCTTGATTATGGGAGACTTAAATGTCTATAGAGAGAGAACTTGTCAGTGCAGTATTAGACTTAAATCTTAAAACCATTGTGTTGTATTCAATATAAGCTTTCTCCAGAAAGTAGCATTGTGACATACAGTTGGGTGATTTTATGCCAATAGAAACCTGTAGTCAAAACTTACCCTGCTTATTTCTTTAAAAGTACCACTCTTATCTTCTTCCTTTATCAAAATAATTTTTTACTGGGAAAATAAAGCAAAGACCAAAGCAATGTGCTGATTTGCTGTTTTGTCACTTACCTATTTACTGGGGAAATGGAAACCATGTGTTTCCCATCCAAAGCTTCTGGAGACTTATCTTTGCTTTGATGCCCCTTTCCAGATGGGCCACATGAAGTTAAGGATTCTGAGTCATTATCTGGCTCATCTCGTTGATCAGTTTCTATCTGAATTAAAGGCACTTCCCTGTGCTGTCCTGCAGGGATGCTTCCAGGGATCTTCACATGCTCTTTTTTCCCATCCAAATTTACTTCCTCCATTTTGGGTTTGGACTGTATCTGAGCTGTGCTTTGGGGATGTTTGCTTTCCAGCACATGTTCTCGGCTTGTATAATCAAAGGAATCCTGCTGGACAACAATTACACTTTTACCACTTTCAACAATATTTGCAGCCAGTCTTTTTGCATATTGTTCCACATGTGGTGGAGAATCACTGTAAAACTGGTCTGCCTCTGCAGCTTCTGCCTCGTCTGCTATGATTTTGTTCTTGCGCATCAGAGACTCAATAGAACTGGCCCATGTCTCGTGGATCAGCATGTCTGTGATCTGGTCAGTCTTGCCTCTCTGGTACAGGCACGAGTCAGATTTGCAGAGCCCTGCAGAAGCCACGGTACTGACAGGCTGCACACTTAAAGAGTCTTGGCGATGGTGGGCAAACCCATCTAAGGAATTTGCTTTAATTGGGACGTTCACTGTAAGCCTAGAGCCTGAGGATCTGCTGTCGGGCATTGACGACTGCCTAAAGCAGAAAGGTGACCGTAGAGAGGGTGCCAGCAAACTGCCACACCAGTCCTTTGAATTCCGAGAGGATGATGAATTATCTTTATTTTCCTTTTCGATTTCTTTTAGCATATACCTATAAAACTCTTCTGTTATACTTTCTGTGCTGGACTGCTTGGATGGGCAACTTGGTCTTACATTAAGATGGCCATTTTTCTTGGCTACCTGTTGCAAGGCAGAAGTTAAGATATTGTTTGCATTTTTTCCTGCATAGTAATCCAGTAATAAATCAAAACCTCTTCCTTCATTTTCCATCTGGTTCACCATAAATCTTGAAAATTCATCTGTAATGCTTTCACAACTTGACTGCTTTGAGACAGAACTTGTCTGGCTCAGAGAGTGGCCAAAGCTGTTCATTAGGCCTAGGGTATTGAATGAGGCTTTGGAATCTGAGTCCTCCTCTGGTATGCTCTCACAACTTGAGGCCTTGGCTCGGCTCCATCTTTCACAGTGCAGTCTGTTCCTGGAGTGGCTTGGACCTTGCCAGATGCTATCAACCATGGAGAGTTCGGTGAGGTTCATGATCTTGGCAGCCACTTCATTTGCAAAGAGATTGACTGAATCTGGTGTGTCCTCAAGGTTTATAGATTCATCTACTACCCGATTCATCAGTTTTTCCTTTAGCTCAGGATGCTCATCTGTTTTTCTTTTGATCTCACTGAGTCGAGGTGCCCTGTGCTTCCGAACCACAGAACCATTGGTATGGGTTTCCTTCTTCCTTTTCATGGTTCTGCATGATAAACTCTGGGTCACCAGATATTCATTGCCTCTCTTCCATGCACAGAACCAGGGTTGCTTGCCATTTGAATTTTCTAGACAAATGGCAGCTATTTCTGTTGCCATAGAGACAACTGTTTCTGCCAATTCTTCTGCAAAATCTGTTATACAATATTTTTCCCTTGAATTTTTCACCTGTAGCACAGGCTGAGAAGGAAGCAAGACATGGTTTCCTAACAAAGACAAGCTAAGTTGAACATCGTTATTTAGCACAGAATCACACTTAATCTTGACTTGGTTTTCTGTATTTATGGTGGCACTGGAAGACAGCTGTTCTTGAACACGGTGCCTGCGTTCACTGTTTGCATATTGTTCCACATGTGGAACAAAGGTATTTTCAAAGGTATTTTCCCTGTCTGAAAATGATCTGTAGTCTTTCTTCTGATGATGATTGTTACTCTGATTTGGAGATTTGTAACAGTCTCGTGCCATTCTTTTCAGATATCTCTTCTTGGGAGATGTTTTTGCACCAAGTGTGTTGTGCCCTGTATCTTCACTTGGTTCTGAATTCAGTGTGGAACCTTCATTGCGATTTACATCTTTGATATTACTCTTGCAAGTGCTTGTGACCTTTTCAAGATCTTTGCTAGTACTGGTGCTGTAGGATGTACCAAATGGCTTAGCAGCAGAGTGATCAAGGGGGCTGTGTGAAGTTTCACATGCTGTTGCCAGTGCTGGGCTTCCTTCTGCTCTGGTTACTTTCTCCGCTTTTGTGCCCTCAGAAAAGAGAGGAGAACACTCATCAACTTGCCTTATGTCATTCATCTTCTTGCAAGTGAAATATATTATATTAAAAAGCAACTGATTTGCAGTCTCTGTGAAAATGTCTTGTGTATTTGAGCCATCCTCTGAATGAGGGTGTCGCTGTCTCTTCTTCCTAACCTCTTCCATAGAATGTCGTAGAATAATATTGGATAAGTTTTGCGCAAGCTCATCCCTGATTACTCCATCGGCACGTGGAATACATGGTCTTGCTGCTGTTTCAATAATTTTCCCGTTTATGGATTCCATAAAATGCCCGACACTTTTGTACGTGTTGGGTTTTGTCAGAATTACGGATGCCTCTTTGAGAAGTGCCTCTGCAATGTTCTCATTCAGCTTCTCTATGCTGCTTCCTACAGCTATGCTGCAATGCAGAGTAACGGCTGCAGAGGCCTGAGCAGCAGACAGAAGTCCACTGGAAGTTGCAGGGTACTTCTCCTTCGTTTCCCCCAGGCCACAGATGGCTACAGCACTTGCTACTTGAGTCATGCCACAGAGTGCAGACGGGAACGAGTATTCTGTGCCAGCACAGTCATCAAGGAGCTGTGAGGATGCTGTGTGCATCTCTTCATTAGCAACCACTCCACTTCTTGAGTCTGTGACTTCTTGGTCCCGGCAGAATTTTTCTGCAGCCTGGGGACTGGAAATGGTTCCAATGACAGTGGCTGCGCAAGCCAGAGCCACTTCCAGTGCACTTTGCTCATGTCTGTTTGAATGTGCTTCTTCAAAGTAATCTGAAACTTCAGCAGAGCTTTCTGCCTCAGCCCAGTGGCCCAGGCTGGGGAAGGCAGACCCTGGCCAGTCAGGTACACCCTCAGAGCTGTCTGGACTTTGCACTATGACGATCTTTGGAAGTTCATTCCATGATCGGGAAGCAGATACGTCTTCTGACTTACAGGAGTTTCCTACAGAGATGCTGACTGCAGCCTCCTCACTGAAACTGGGTCGAGACTGTGCCAGTCTAATGAATGCATCCTGCAGAACAGATTCTGCTAAATTTGTGGCATACTGACCTGTGGTGGCCTGCTCATTCTGGGAGGGAGGATCAGTTTTCCTGATACCTGCACCATCTTCCCCATCTGTCTTGCTCCTGTGTTTTGTTGTGGGATCACCCCGAGGCTCCTGTTCCTCTTTAGCCATTTTGGTTACAGACACATCTTCTAACATGAGTGCTGAGTTTTCAACCTCATTAGTCAAATTAGTAGTAGTAAATGAAGAAGTACCTTTTCCAGCTAATTCCTTCTGCCACAGTATTTCCTGGTCTGACTTATCTTCATGTTGTGAGATGCCATCTTCAGCCACAACATTCACAATTTCAGAGACCTGAGTAGCTGCATTATCTTTATTAATGCAGTTCCCTTCAGAAATGAACGGCAACCTGGCTTTTCTATAGTGAATGTTTTCAAATCCCTTTCCTTTATTTTTTTTGACATCTGAAGATGCTTCTGAAACATTTAATTTTTCATGGCCTATTAAGAAAAATAAAAAATTAGTTTTTGCTGAGTAACTTGTGACTTTTAAAAGAAAAGAGCTGCACAACTTTGTAATGTATTACTGCTCTGTAAAAGTACTGCACAGCCATGTACCTTGTCTTTGAACAAAAATTAAAAAACATGAATGGCTGTCCATTTTCTAAATTACATATGCATGAATTAACATCAAGTGCAATTTCTGTCAGCATTGCTATAGCTGTTTTGCAGTGTGAACAACAGCAGAATTATGCTCAGTCCCCCTGCTTTTACCAGCTTTATATTCATCAGCCTCGTTGTCATCCTCGAGGTGCTCAGAGGCCGTGAGGAAATCTTCTTCTATTGAGGACACGGAGCAGTTTGTGTCATCCTCGGGCTTCAGGACACGAGTTTCTATCTGCAGCTGCCTCTCCTGAACGAGCTCAAGTCCAATCAGAAACTTGTTTATTTCAAAAATGATGCAGCTTGCACTGTTCCTCCTGTTCCCCCTTGCACATTGAACCAAGCAGACATCTGCCAGCCAAGGACACTAGAGGGGAAAAGAATCTCAGTTATTCAATTAAAAAATAAAACTTATTTTAAGCTTCCCTCTCTATAAATATCTCAGGAATGCTCTGTTGCAGAGATGCAATATGATTTGTCATTTCAATGTTAGTAACAGTGTGCAGTTACATTTATGCCAAAATAAGATTTCTTGGACTGACAGCTTTTGTTATACAAGTGTTTTAGTAGAGAACCCAGCTGTATCACAGGGGATGCTTGGCATTTTTGTTGAAATTGCCAAGTTGTTTGTTTTCAATCAACTTCTTGTTTTAATGACAGACTTACTTGATGTTAGTCATCTGACATACTGTTATTAATGGCCTCACACTACCCAGTATGACCTCTCTGGAGGGAATTGTTTGTGGGCATGAATTCCTTTTCAGGATCCTTTCTGTTGCAATGCTTGTTTGAAGGCAGCCCTGTAAATACTGGCTAATAGGATTGTGAAGAGCAGGTCACCTTTAGATGTTCCAGCAGACCATTTTTAAATAGTGTTTTATTTTGTTTCTTTGCTGCTCTTCCTCTCATTCCCTCTTTGTCCAAAGCCCCATTATTTCAGGCTGATACAACCTCCCACTGGAAATGGGGCTCCAGTGCACAATGTGCTGAGCCTTTATATAAAACTGCCTTACCTAGAGAAGCTGTACAATTAAGTTGAAAGTTGGACAGAAACGGAGATGAAGGAACTCTTGTTATCCTCATTTTACTGATATTAAAACCATTGGACATTTATACAACAGAGCTAAGTCGATGTCTCTGCATGGGACCATGCCTGTTGTATGGATGCACCCTGAACCTAAGCCAAGCTTTTGCAGCTTGTGATGCTGTGCTTTGAACTCAGGCTTCCAGGAAAGAGCCAGCTTGGGTGGGACAACTTTGGATTGGGTTGAGTCGGAAGTTTTAGGCTGTGCAAAAGATGTCCTAGACCCCCTGGGTATTTGTACAGTATCTAGCATAAGGTGACCCCATCCTGGACCTTTTATCTTTGACTGTGAATACAAAACAAATATCTACTAACAAAGAGAGTAGGATAAGTGTGATGTTGGATTAACATATTTATTAGCCTGCACTTCCCTTCCACCTAAAAGATGTCCGAACAGAAAACCAGATAAATTAGCCTGTTAAAACAGAAAAGATAGACTAGATAGCTTCTATGGAATTGAATCAGACTTGAGCATGCACTGTATTGTGAAAAATATTATGAAAAACAGATGAAACCTTAGATCAGACATTCCCCTGCTTTTTCCCCAATCCACAGTTTCAGGGTTGTACTTGTGAAAAGGGCTTGAGGGGGAGTGGCATAAAAATCCTTTTACAAAAACTCTGCCAGTAACCTTACAAATTAATTTCTCTGAAAGCCAAACAATAGGATGACTGTGGCATATCTGGCCAATGAATCTCATCCAGCTTCAATACAAAGCTTTACTCAACAGAAATTTATTTAGTTCCTGTTTGTCTCTTGCCTCTACTCTCTGTAAGAGGGCTGCCAGTCTCAATGTCTGTAGGCTTGTGGAGATAGGGGTGACTTGGGTACTTCAGTGACCTTGTTTGGGTCTCAGACCACCCCTGTTTGTATTGCAGCATCCTGGGATGTGGGGTTTGGAGCTCCATCACTCCCACCACAGCCTTGTGCTTGTATTTGTTAAACCTTTCTAAATTCAGCCATTAGTCATGAGTGGCAAGAAAGCTCAATAACCAGGTAATTGCTCTCTTTAATGATCAGCTTATTGGCACATCACAAAATTCAATTATCTTTGCAATACAGCTGTTACAGAGTCTGCTTCAGGAAGGCTTTTGTACACAAGTTAATTTCAGTGAAAGAAAGTTTCCTTCTTTTCTTTTCTGCAGCAGACAAACCTGGCAATACCTGTCCACATTTTAAATTTGTTGAGACAGTTTAGTACTCCAGGATAACTCTGCAGTTTTAATGAAGTTGAGAGATAAAGATAGATTGGGAATGAAAGTGGGAAGTGGCAAGACCAGTGGAAAGGGAGTCTGTAGGACCTGTGCCCTGGCCCAAATCTGTGCACAGAAGTGTTACCTCTTTCCTTTCCCCCTCTGCTGCCCTTCTGCTACTCTTGAAATCTGGATTTATGAATCAGTCATCACTGCCACCAATACCTGCCTCCCTTGAAGGATCAAGTGCTAATGTGGCTTCAAGTATTACCAGCTGCAACCCAGACATCTGCAGGATCCAGAGGGAATAGTAGGATCTCTTAGCTATCTTTGTCTACATGGTGTGTGTCCCCCCACCGTGCACCATGCACTCAAATTTGTCTAACAAAAGTCTGTTTGTATGTTTGCAAACTTCCACTCATCTCAAATTGATCTCAGGTCTCTGATTTCAGGTTCTTTTTTCCCATTTTTCAAATTCCATCCTTCACAGGCATGATGTGATCTTAAAGATGAGTTTTATTCCTACCTGGGGAACCTCATAATCAGCCTGAAGGTTTCCTGATGTCAATCCACTCAGCAGGACAATTTCATTTTCCTTCGGTGGCTGTAGGTTCATCGAACTGATGAGTTTGGGGAGATTGGGTGAGACACTGATCAACTTCTGTAGCATGAAAGAAAGATTTTGTTCTCAGGTAATGAAGTATGAGTTGCACAGTTATAGTCATAAATATTAAAATGAAATATCACTTATAGGCATCCCTTTAGAAAGCTCACTGGAGAGTCTTCTTTCAAGTAGATTAAGAATAGAACTGGCAGCATTAAAATGCACATCCTTTCTTTTGAGACACCAGACAAACAACAATGACAGCATAAACTTTTGCTTAAGTGTCCAGCAGGACAATCTGCCATCCCTCGCATTGCCATGTGCCAAACAGCCTGATTGGATTGGTGCATCTAAATATTTCCTATTACACATGAGTTCCTTAGACTGTGAAAACAGTGTCTCTCTGATGGTCTGAAACAGAAAGGGTTCAGTAAGTCTGGTGTTAGGAACAGGGCAAATCTTCCTGTTTTCCTCCAGGCATATGACTAGCAAGAAACCCATGGAAGTTACCTGGAAATTGCTGACCAAAACAATGCAATGCTACACATGGAACAACTGAAATACTGGAGATACATGAGATATGCCTTTCTTTGCTGTTACACTGTGTACCTTCATGACCTTCCATTTGCAATGGTACAGTCACTCCCTACCTATTATGTATTTGCTAGTCACAGCATCAGTGATGCTACATAGGAGATCTGTATTGCCTCCAGGAACACGGGACATTTGTGCTCCTTTGTGTACAAAGGCCAGGCCAAAAACACAACACCTATTCTGAGAGTGCAGCTCTCTCTGCCAAGGATCTTGGTGTGCTTGTTCTGTGAACAGAGAATCAAGGCTGACCCTTACAGAAGGAGCAGAGTAAATACCACCTCCATTTTCTGCACAACCACAGCCCATGTGTTAGTGCAGAACATGTGGCAAAGCCCTTCAGGGAGTGCAGATTTGGGCACCCAGCCATCTGCTTTAGTTACTAACCAAGGCAACAATACTTCACTTTTTTTCCTTTTCATCCTCAAAATATTAAACTTGCAGTACTGTTATTTTTCCTTGGATTGAATTAGATATAATAATATAATATAGACTTTCTGGCTTAGAAAAGCTAAATCAATATTGGGAAACTGTTCACTTTTCAGGGGTCTGATCTTCAGATGAGACTAAGTATTTTTATGTGACATAACTGAATTCAGTGCTTCAATTCAGTTTGATGTTTCACTGTAGCATAAAAATGTTCTCATTTTTTTTTCAAATTATAACCTTTCTGTTATAAACAGAAACAAACACTTCCTGAAGTATTTCTATTTTTCTATTGCCTAAATTGCCACATTTTATCTGATTTCTTAGATAGGAAGTTATAGCATTTTATACATCTTTTACATCACTTCATTACATTTTCTTCAGAAAAAAAGGAAGTCTGGAAGCACAATTATTTTACACAAAACTCCCCAATTTAACCCACTCTAAGGTTCAATCAGTAATACAAAATCCCATTAGTAAATCAAGTACCTGTTAGTAAATAGTTATATATTTCACATGAACAACAGCTGTGCTAACATCTTCAAAATTCTTCAAAGAAATGCTTTCACCAAACCAGTGTATTGTATAAAATTCCACACCACTCAATGCTAACTTACAAAACTTGCTTATTATACACAAAAATGGGGATGAGGGCATTTCCTCTTGGAGAAGAATGCATAGCACTTGTGCTAGCAGGAACTTTTTATTACCTACACTGGAAACTGAGAACAGATGTCTAGTTCTAAGATTGAGGGAGAAACTTTTGGTGTTTCCTCTTACAGCTTTTGTTCCTTAACAAACACAGTAAACAACAATAAAACCAGTGCATATTATAAAACAACCAGCACTTCTGTGGCTCTCTTGCTGTTCTGCACAGTTAACCTGCTGATTCAACAGAAAAATCACTTTGCTGCAAGAGGCCATATTTATTTTTGACAACTGAATTTTCACAGATCCAGGACGCAGAAAACAGCTTAGAAAAACTGTTCCTGATAACAAATGACTTGCAGGAGGCATCAAGGTGCCAGCACTGGTTGTTATATGAGCTAAAAGTGTTTTCAGCAAATGAACTGTAATGGTTTAACCAAGGAACTCCTGGGTACTCTCAGGAGATCCTACCTGTGTTCACTCACTACATATTGCTTCTGTGTTGGTGTGTCAAACATGGGCACCAAGCCAGGATGATGAAAAGGAACTGATAAAGGAAGATGTAAGCACAAAACTGACACCAGGCCATATCTTGAAAATGTGACTTCTGTAGATTTAAGGGGTTTTTTTCTGGAATGGTATGTGTTTTTTAAATATCATCTCACGATGTAGCTTGTCTCAGTGTTTGTAAAACAACCAAGGTTTTTAATTACTTTTAAAAATTCCTTTTTTCCTACCCTTGTAACTTTCAGTTAAACAGATAAACACACCTTTAGTTCTGTTTTATCTAGAGCCTCTCCTCAAGACCACATAGTCTACCTATGTGGAGTTTGAGTAAGACAGCTCAGCTGAACAAGACCTAGATGAGTGGAGGATTTTCAAAGGCTGTTTTGCAATAGGACAGAGAAAGGAATCAGAAACTGGTGGTAGAGCAGGACACCAGAAACTTTTTTTATGTAGTATTATGCCAAATTAAAAAAAAATGGATGTGTGACATGTCCATGTTCACTTCTCTAAAAGCAAGAAATCTACTCATATAACTGCTTTGAATTCAGACTGAAGCAATCTGTTACAAATTTCTGGGATGGGAATAAGAAATGCTATGTAACACGGTCCAGTGTTGAGACAATTTAAGATTCCTTATGCATTGCTCTGTAAGCTCTGTTAAAAATCCAGGATTGGCTCTGATTTGTTAATAGAATTTTAATCAGTATTTTTACTGGAGAGTCCTGGTGGGCCTGACCAGATCCACTGTGCATGTTTTTTAAGACCTAAGCAGTTACCTGTTTCACTTGCTCATCACTGCAATCATCTCTGTTGGCATCTAAATTCACAAAACAAACCTGTAATGAGAGAGACAAAGAAACAGTACCTCATAAAGTTGTAATAGTGTGGCAGCAACCCTTTTAAAGTCAGTATATTTTCATCTTCTATATTTGTAGCTGAATCTGTGAAGCTTTTTCCCAACATGAAGGTAGAAAGGTTAGCAAGGAGACCAGTGGAGTAGATGTCAAGAAAGGAGGAAAAAAATGAGTAAGAGTCATGACTTTACCTATGCTGACAATTGGCTTGTCTGATGAATGAGCAATTGTTGTAAATAAACTGTAATACAGAGGATATAAGTCAAGGTAGAGGAAATGTTAAAAATACATTTGATTATATATCTGATAAATTCTTCATGTCTTGCTTTTCCAATTCTTTTCAGGCACTTGTTCCTAAATGTTTCATAAGTGCAATTGTGAGTTGCTTTTAGAGATTTTCTGCACACCACAAAAATACTGGAGTATTTTTCCTAACTTTCCAGAATGTCTATCTAGAAGTTTAAAACTTCATGTAAGTAATTTTTTAACTTTGGTTCATGAGCCAATATTCAACCAGAAGTTTTCAGCACTGCTAACTGGGCACCACCACAGGTGTAGAACACCTGGTGAGTACCTGATTCACTAGAAAGTTCTACTTTTGATGACAAGGGGTTTTGCCTCTTCTTTGATTATTATGAGTTCTGGCAACTATTTAATGGTAGTGAGACTGACTTAAACAGAAACTTCAGATCTAAAGACCATTTAATTTCTGAAGATCTTTATTTATTATATGCTTACATATAATAAAAAAAATTTCCATTAGAAAATGGAAAGCCATTTTCTAATGAGAAAAATCCCTCCTCCAGCTCTGAGTTAGAAGCAGGGACTCCAAAGGTGGGCTGACTGTGAAGTTTATAAGAGTTTGGTGTTGTCTTCATTTAAACCAAAACTTAAGACAAATTCAAGGCTCAGCTGAAGCCAGCATCTGATTCCAAGTAAACTGAAGATCTAAAATTTAACATAAAAGAGATGAGTGATTTTTTTTTTTTGCTTCTTTTTCAGCAAAAAAGAAACCTTGCTTTCCCTAATTTCATGTAAATATCCCATAGCATATGAAAGTGTTTTAAGTTGTCCCTTTGACCAACACTGTTGTTAGGCACCCGAGCTCCTGTTGTGTGCCTGCTTTTACACCAAGACAACCCTGATTACAGTTTATATATGCACATGCCATATGTACAGATTATGACCATCTGCAGTAACAGCCAGCATGGCAGATGGGAAGATCCAGCCAGTGCTCCCATTATAAACCAAAAAAGCACCCAGTGAAGAAGAAAGCTTTTTTGCCCTTTTAAATAGGTTACATCATCTTTACATGAACTTACAAACATATTTTCCAGCCCTTCTGCAATTTTAGCAAAAATATTTCTATGCCTGATAATGACAACAATCAGGATATGCCGCTGTCATCTGCTGAACTTGTAAGAAATAGTTATAAAAATGTCTAAGCTACAAAAGAGTAAAAATACCCTCTAGCAACATAGTATGGTGGTTATGTAATGTCCTAAACAAGTTACAGTTGATTAGACAAACACTTCTCTTACTTTCTACTGGGTTTTCATGTGTAGGCATTTCACATATCAACAATAGGTAGATACTAAAAATCATTAGAAATTTACACTTTGATTTGCACATGGACTTTCCTAGAACAATATAAGACATGAGTCTGCAGGTGCCCCGAGGTGTATTTGCTTAGGGGACCATTAATTTGGCACCAGGGTGGGAGTGTGGGAAGATGTGAGAGCAGTTTCAAGTCCTCTCCGACATGGTCACCCCATGCTGAAGATAGGGCTGTTACTGAGAAGTGTTGTGAAAAAGCTGCACAGGAGCAGTTGTGTCTTCAGGGATGTTCCAGCCAAACATGTGATTCTCTGATAAACCTGGTTTTCCCTTTACTCCTGCCATGTTGGAATGATGGCTCATGACTTTTCTGTGATGAACACTGGCACTGCTACCACTGACACCGACTGCCATCCTAAAGCCAGGCCTTCTCCAAGCAGCCAAAACAATCATCTTCTCTGGTTCAGGTGTGCATGGCAAATAACTCACTAATGCCTCAGTAGAAGAAACCTCAGGATAAGCAGGAATATCTAGTATTTTAAGTTACATTCTCTTTCTTTCCTTTTTTTTCTTTTTTTAATTGATTTTCCAAACTTAATGAACTTGCACCATAAAACCTGCAGCGATATTGAATCCACTTTCCAAATACACTTGTCAAGTTCCATTGACATTGATTTATTACACTGCCAATACAGTCTTGTACCATTTCATGTTCTGTGGATTTTGCAGTTTTAATTATAGGCAATTTTTGAAAAAAAACAGTCTGATAGTGGTGAAAGACACTGATGAACTCATTTACTTTTTCCCTTTGCTGTGAGTGGGAGGCAGGACTAGATGGGGAGGTACTGTAACCATAAATTAACTCTACAGTTCCATCCTGGCATGCTATGCCTTACTGCTTCCTTCTAGGAAGTTCACTGTGAGGATATTTTTGTTGGAGATACTTCTCCAGTGGTGCTCAATCTGTTATGAAAAATCTCTCCCTGTTTTCCACTTACATAATACAAGTTTTAAGCTCTCATTAGCTTGCATTGCTTGATTAACTTCTAGTAATTATCAGGGATACCTCCATTGAAACAAGGCAAAACAACACTAGAGAATAATAATCTTTAGGATGGAACTACTGCATAAATGATGAATAAAGAGCCAAGGTCAGGTCAGGATTTGCTAATCTCAGTTTAATTGTTTTTGCCCAAATTTCTCCTCATCACGGTATCTTTAAATGTCAGTCCTTTCCCAGCCACTTCTTTATGGTTCATAACCTTGGCTTACCACAAACCCACTAACACCTTTTCAGTTCCAAAGTGTGTCTGCTTTCCACTTACCCTGATCTACTGTCTGGAAACCATGCAGTAACTTCAAGATATTGCCCTTTTTTCTGTCTTAGGAAATACTTATTTTGGAGGGGAAAAGCAACAAAATTTAAATGGTGTTGCATAATACAAAAAGGAAGCAAACCATCAACCAAATTCAGGCTTCACACAGTGACACAGTCACTCTCAACTTCCTGGGTAGATGCCAGTACCTATTTTTGGTTCAGTAGTTTTTCCAAGTTTAGAGAGCCCATTTTCTCAAGAGAAAAGTGCTGTTCTTTTGGTGAACATGTACCACTGCACTGAAACGTAGAACAAAGCAAGATGCTGCATGTCCCTAAACCTCTTAATGCACAGGCTCACTGTAACAGCAACTCTTGCACTATGGAGATTCTTGTGCATGAATAGCACAGATTTGGGTCTGACCCCCAATCTTCCTCTCATCAAACCCTCCAAACATTTCTACTAAGCCAGTACCAGGCAGGTTATCATCACTAACTTGTTGAACTCTTGAAGAAGTCTTTACTTTCCTGGATCAAATAAAAAGCAAATAGAGAAACTTTGTTTTTACTTCTTCTTCCCTATTTTGCATGATAATTTCTTTGACTGGTAAGAGATGCATGAGGTAAATTCTATAGATCAGTGAAGTTCTCATCTGCTCTTGAGCTGGTGTAGAAATTATTAGAAATTATGTAGACACCTTACTTCTTAAAAGAACTATATATTAAGAAATTCTTTTTAATAAAGTATTTAAGGATGTAATGTACACACAGTATGTTTTCTCACTGACAAATGGCCTCATGATATAGTTAACCTGGTAAGCAAAGTGAGAGCCACAGTCCTGTGTTCTATGCTGTGAAGTACTATGGTCAACACTTGCTTGAAGTGCTGCAGGAGGTGGGTTTTTTTCCCCACATAAAATCAAATACATCTTCATTATACCACCCTCCCAAAAATTTCAATATCTATTTTATAAGAAAGGAAGTTAAGCTGAAGAGAGAAGACTCGAAAATAACAACTATATACAGATGGCTTGTGCAACCTGAATTTTACCTCATATGCCCACATTTATGCAATGCAGTATTGCTGCCTGATTCAGTGAACAGGAAGCCTGCAAAAAGGGGGAAAATTATGAAGAATCGAAGTACTTTGTATCTGCCATTTTCTAACATTCAAGCCTATGACTTGGTAACCTAAAGGACACACTTAAACACAGTTTCTTAGTTTCTAATCCATCAATTGCTGGGTTGTGACAACACAGTTAAAAACAGTATCAAAATGGTAGCAGGACTATATCCAGGTGACACAAACTGCTTCATCCCTGTCATTCCACCACTGCACCCATCCAACTGATCCTCAGCTTTGGCCTAGGTACCACCAGCAGGCTGGGTTTGCTGCCACACACCTCAGCAGAGGCTAAATGTCTGTGTAGATGTTTGGATTGGCAGCAGAACTGTGTAGAACTCTCCATGTTCTGTGCTGTCCTGGTTGCTATGTCAGGATGTAAGTGCTGTCTAGAAAATGAGCTTTAGAGTCTTTCTCTCCCAGGTCTGTGCTGTTCTGTTTTTCCCATTCTCTTCCTGACACATCACTGAGTCAACTCACGCCAGGTGCCAATTGAGACACACCATGAGATGCTTAGAGGGAACAACTGGTTTGGGGCTGCTCTTTTATCTGCCCATAAAACTCATGTTTAATTTCCTACAAACAGAAGTGAAAAAGGTAATTAGCCCTCAGGAGAAAGAAGTTCTAAGCAGGCATTTCCTGGGTGCCAAGTTAAAATAGTGTAAATGCCTAAACCTGAGGATGTGCAGGATACAACTGTGGGACATGAGAAGGTGAGCAGCTGCTGAGCTCAGGACTGAAGGTACTTTTATGTAAAAAACCAGTTAAAGTGCTAATAGGAGCGCAGTCTTCACAGCAGAGAACTGCAGCAGTGACTGCAGCTCCACAGCAGGAAAAGCAGGATCAGACTGTGCTGCCCCTTGCAGTTAGAGCTTCCCCCATGGCCTCAGCACGGATTTTGTTTCCTTCACATGTTACCATCTGTGGCTGACCAGAGCGCAGTGGCAGGAGCAGAAGGCAGCTGTATTTCAGGACAGCCAGCTGTGTCCTCTCTGTTCTGCTTTGGGTGACCAGGTATGAAGCTCTCCCAAGGTCACTTTTAAACTAACATGCACCTCACTATGCTTCTTTGCATCTTACCTTACTGCTTGTGACATGCATCTTACACCAATGCAGTGATGTTCTGATTATTATTTAGCATTATCCTTTGAAATACTAAAGGCTTGGCGTTTTACTTCCATGTTATTTCCCATCCACATTTTTGGCAGGTATTGTTTATTCTCAGGGTGTGTGTTGTTTCCTATCCACTATGATTCTAAACACTTTATCCCTTTTTAAATGTGGGACTGTGAAGGTACAGTTTGTGAAGAGGGTGATTGAATTTCACAGCAACTGTGATTGCTATGACAGTTGTTTTAAGGATTTAATGGAATCTTTGACCAGAATAATTTCTGCTTTTAGCAATAACTCTGTGATAGGATGGCAGTTTTGGAATTCTGAGCCTATTCTCATCCTAATTTCATCTCTTCAAAGTAGAAAAAACAATACAGTTGTTTTAAACTTCTATAAGACATAAGTCTGAGTCTCCTGGCTTTAGAAAGATTAGATCACTAATTTCCCCACAGCACAATAACAGAATAGAGCTGCTTCAAGGCATTGCTCACTGGATGGTGACTATTTGAGAGAGCCTACAGCTGCAGGATGGGCTCCCTCAGGAGCTGAAGTCAGCAAAAGCCCGAGGAAAAAAATATTGTTTTACCCTTTACTTGTGAGCCAAAGTAAACTGTAACCCACAGAAGATATCAAAGGAGTGGAAACCTGCCAGATTTTGTCCAGAAATTTGCTGATTTGCTGTGAATTTTGTCTCTTTGAAAATGACCAGAATCACTCATTTTTTACTCATGTGAGGATGGCAAAAAATGCCTTTTCCAGCAGATTGTATCCCTACAGCCAGTTTGTCTGACAGGAGCATTTGATGGTTAGCAAAATGCTGATCTGCAAAGCTCCCAAATAGAACTTTGCATTTATTTTGACTTGTCTTATTTATGCTAATGTGATGGCTAAATAAAAACTCTTGGTTTTCTTGTGATCTACAGATATAAATGTGTATCTATATATATATATATTTACTGTCAGTAAGGTCCCCTAATCATTGACCTCTCTGTTCTTTAAAATTGTAATTTCTTAAATCTTGTAATCCCAATAGGGTTTCAAGTAGCATTCTTTTTTTTCTTTTTTTCTTTTTTTTTTGTTTTGTTTTGTTTTGTTTATGAAAGATAAAAAGAAATAGCTTTGAAATGATGATTTATAAATAAATTTTCTAAAACATCAGATAAGATTATGCATTAGCTAATAAGGAAACAAACTAATAGTTTTGGAGATCCTAGGAATTTTTTTATCATCTAGGTCTAGTAGGACTTGTGTGAAAGGAGGCTGATTGCATATTTTTTTTTTGGAAGCTTGTGGCTTTGGTCACTTCACCACAATTATTAACTAAAAGAAAACTTTCATAACTGATACTTGAGGCCTCTATGGCTGCAGCTCTCGGTATAAATTCTACAATATAGTTCTTATTCATGTGCTGAAAAGCTGCTGTCAGGTTTTCCCTGTGACTTAGGCTTTGGAGAGTAGAGTCTCCCTAAATTGCATCTTCAGACATCTGGGCTCTTGGGCAAATTCACTGCATTTGAAGGGAATCTTGTAATCAACCACTCGGGGATTGCCTCAGTGAATATGCACATGTTGAGTGTAAAACTTGCTTCACAGAAATGTCTTTGCATCCATCAAGGCCAGGAGCAATATCCAGCCTAACATTTCTACCCTTTCCTTGTTTCTCATTAATATTGCAAAGTTAATTTTTTTTTCTCTGTCACCACTTTAATTTATAGACTGCCATCAAAAGGATTTTTTACAGCAGAATGAATAGAAAGTATTGCTGCTTGTGCAAGACTACAGACTTACTGTATGTTTCTGTAAAACCTTATATGCCTGCATTAATCTCAATTTTTTTTGACAAGTCTTATTATGCTTATTTATTTTCTTTCTTTCCATATCCATTTAAATGTTAAGTAGAATCTCAGAGGAATAGATAATATAACTGTGACAGTTAACAAATATGATGTCAAGGCCAGTCCAAATAAAAAGTGATAAATATAAACCAATAAACCATAATTGATGCCATCATTTAGCTTTGTTCAAATTAGTCTTGACTTTTTCCATTTCCTGTATTTGAAAATTGTTGGTATGGAAAAATTACCATTCCATCAGACTGTTGCATGAGGTGGTATTTTAAAGGAGGATTTATTTGTTCAAGAGCAAAATAATAAGTAGTAACCTGAAATCAGTTTGTGGGTTGCTCAGAAGCCTGTCCTGCACCTCATCCTTTTCCTGCATCCTCTGATCTCCTGCTCAGCAGGGCAGGCCTGTTACTGATATACAAGCACAGTCTGGAACAATACCAATGACCAGGCTGCTTCAGAAAGAAAAAGACAAAACTTTGTAAAACAGTGCTTTCAAATTTTACACACTTCCAGGGAAAAGATTTCATAGAAACTGTTGAAACTTCAAATTGTCAGAATGCAATGATGCAATGAAGTTTTAACTGCTGAGGTTAATTATAGGCCAGACTCTGCTAAATAAGCCAGCAGAAACAGAGGTCAGTCCCAAAAGGTTTTGTTTAAAATTACTGAAACCATCACTGGCTAAGAACACTGTCCCAAATGCACCAAAGAATAGAAAATATTTAATGGTTTTGAAAAACAAGCTATTTAACAATGAAGCCAAGGTGAAAGACTGACTCCCTGCAAACCCAAATTCTGGTTGTCTTGGCAGTCTCTGCCCAGGCTAGTTTTGGTAAGCCAAGAAATATAACTGCCTGCAGTCTCCAAAGCCAAACAGATGATTTCTTTAATCCTATAAGCAACTGAAGCAGGAAATTATGATAATGTTTGATTTACATTTACATTTCTAAATGAATGCTCAGATTTCTGGGACAGTTGAGTATTTGCTTACTGTTTTCTTTAACACACCTAGATATCTTTATTTGGTACAGCATTGCTCTAAAATACTATAAGAATCAATTATTTTTCTCAAAGACATTTGTATGTCATGGAGAAGCACAAAATGAGATTAAAGTGTTATAAGTACTTAAGTCCATTCTGCTTATCTGTGCACAGCAAACTGTTCTGTGATGCTCTACAGGATTTTTCAGTACTTGAGAAAGATGAGGAAGTAAATGTGGCTAAGCCTAATTAAAAAATGCAAATTATTTTGCTAAACAAAGATGTCAAGTGAAAATACTCCATAGCAGTGACTGTGAGAGACTGATCAGACTCAAGTTCCAGCTGCTCCAGGTCTCTGGGGTGTCAGAATGAGCAGGTATTACCAAGGTCTAAGTGTAGCTACCAGCAGATAGAAAGAGTCAACTGTGCATTATACAACCAAATACAGGCTATCAGATCAGCAGCTAAAACACCAAGATCTGGAACAGTGTATTTGGTTTTGGGTTTTTAAACTGAGCTAGTTCTTCCTTACTTGCCTCTCCTACTCTAACGGTGCTTATCACTCCATTATAATACCCAGTATGTTCCCCTCCCCACCATTTTACACCATTTAAAATGTTAGTATGCATAATAGTTCAGACCACGTATCTCATTTTTGTTGTGTTTTTCACACAGTGGGGCAGGTCTGCTGTGCTTTGCAGTCTCCCAGGCTTAGGTGCCTTTTGTTCTGGACTACAACAGGGGAATAAGGAATGGGGAGGTGGCACCTTGCAGGGCAGCAGGGAAAACCAGCAGCTCCTTGGTTGTCACACCTTATGAAACTCTTTCTGATAAATCTCTACTCAAAGCTTTCTATGAAAGGATTTCAGAACGGAATCCAGTAGATCAGAAACCGTTGTCTCTAGATGAAAAACAGGCCCTTTTTCTCCTCTAATTAAAAATTTTTTTACTAAAAGCAGATCATTCTGTAAGTTCTGTCTGCTTTTCAGAGAATGGGGTGAGAATTAAGGAAGGAAGCACACAGGTCTGATGATGGGTTTTGACTGAGCTGAGTTGTATGATAAATATGCACCACGATGCACTCTAAGAAATTAGGACTGTAAAATCTTACTGATCTGGATAATTTCCTCAGCTCTTCCTTTTCTTCACCAGGCCCATCCTGGCCCCAGTCCTTCTTCTTGATTCCTGGGTCATAAAATTAGATGTTTAAACCAAGACCATCATGTTTTCTCCCCTTGGAAAGGAATGTTTCATCCTTCCTTACACAGAATTTGCATTCAGCATACAAAATATCCAGCTACTGCTGACCACTGTTACAAGCAACAGAAATTACAGCTTTGTGATGGATACAGTTTGGTAACAGCGATGGTTTCAGTAATTTCTAACCAAACCTTTTGGGACTGACCTCTGTTTCTGCTGCAGTAGACATGCACAGCATCTGTCTGCTCATGCATGCTGTACAAATTGCAGGGCAGCTCTGCCCCAGCTGTTAGACAGGTTATAAATAGGTAGAGCTCTGAGGCAGCAAGATTACTTGAAAAAGAAGGAATAGTACAGGTTCTTGTGCTCACGAATCAGTCTGGAAAACAGCTGGCTGGCTGGCTGAGATTAGAAAGGTCTGCTTATCTATGTATGTTTGAGTTCATACCCTTACAATTTCTCCGTTTCATCTGTATTCATGAAACCTGTAGGAACTCTGGCTCTGGAAACTCTGACCTACTGTCAAATTAGACAGATATCATCCAGTAAGCTCAAAAGTGACTATTTCACTTGAGCCTGAAATTATTTCTGTTGGTAAACAGGCAACCAGAAACTCTATTTACGTGTCTTTACCAAGGCTCTAATCCTAGGTGTTCTCTTTATTCTTTTAAAAAAAAATATTTAATCAGACTAATTTAAATCTAATTCAACTAGTTTGTCAGCTATTTTTATTCACACAAACCCACAGCTGCTTTGGGAGAATGTTTTGCCTAATCACATGTATTTTTAGACAGATTTAGGTCTTTCCCCAGGTGGAGTGTGGATGTGTGGATCTGGAAAGACTTAGCTTGCTCAAATACACTGTTCAACAAGCAAATGGGGAAACTCCTCATACTGAATAATGTGATTTTAACTGGTAAAACTAATTTTGGTGGATTTGATACTAATTCTTCCCATATACCTAGAAAAAAATTACTTAAAAAAATATGAATACCCACATTTGCATACTGTCAGTTAAAAAGAGCATGGAATATCTCAAACATCTGCTGCAATCTGGAGGAGGTGGCCATGATATCAGAATTCTTGAATCCCTCCCTAGTCAGGCAGGAGTACCTGTACTTCATCAATTCTCACAAGCTCTGCATTTGCAGAGCCAGACCATGGAACAGCTGAAATCATAGATGTTTTTCTACTAAATTACATAGCAGCTGACAGAAATAAAAATTTGTCCATGAGTCAGTTGGATTATTACCTTTATCATTACCATTTTTAAGCTCTGCAATTTAAAAAAATTCGTTGTTTGCTCACATACTTAGTGGCATACACGGATGGAGAAAAAAATACCTGAATAACACTTCTGAGGGGTTTAGAACAAAGCCCTGGAATAAAACAAGAATCTTCTAACTTTCAGTTTCTTGTATCTGAAATTGTAAAGCTGGGAATTAGAAAGGTATTCTGGTCTGAACTTCTTTCCCTAGACAAGCTTCTACCGGGAAAACACCTGCTTTCTTAATGACCATCTTAAATCTGTGGTCTAGACTCATAGTACAGAAAGGGCAACTCCCACAGTGATGGTTAAAGCCTGGGCTTCCATAGTTCCAAGTCTCTTTGCAGAAAACCAAAGAGATGAGAAATCTTGCTTCTACTTGAGGATTGGATTGGATCTTTTCAGAAAAGGAGCTGGAAATCTCAGCCTGTGCTAGTTCCTGCAGTACTGTGAGGAGTGGTGGTTTTGGTAATTTCAGTGACACTGAAATGTGTGGTGGGATTTCTGTTTGCTCTCTAACTTACAGATGTTGTATGGGCAGCTGCAGTGCATCTTTCAGTTCACAGGGCACATGGACACACCCTTTGCCTACACAAGATCCTGAGAGAAGCTCTCTGGAGAGCAGAACTCAGCTGCAATTAGGTGCAACTGACAGTGAAAGCTAAGGTTCCATGCTAAGAGCACAAAACTGCAGAAGAAATTCCACCCTGGTATGTTCTTCAAGTTCTCACACTGTCATGGGGCTTCTGTGTTTATATGTGTGATAAACAACTGCTTCTTGCACTCAGGAGGAGCTCTGCTGCCACGGCCTGGAGCAGCCTCAGCTGGAGCAGAGGCAATCAGGCACCCTGCCTGGGGGTGCACAGCTCCTGCACCCACTCAGGCCCATGCACAGATTTCTCAGCTATTTAAAGATGAAACTCTGCAGTCACACACAGACACTAATGAAGAGGAAGTGAGGATTATCTGAAGCAAGAGTGTGCACACTTGGCTTTCTTTTGCATATGGTTTCATAATGCCCAACATGTCATCTTCGTTCATCTTTCTTCTGGGTTTATAGTAGGCTTTAAAATGCCTTCATGCAGAGCAGTGAGGCTTGTGACACTGCCATAATAAAGCATGTAATGGAAAAGACACTTTCCTATGATTTCTGGAAAAGAGAGATCACAACCATTAAGAAACTGCCAGCTGAAATGTGTGGATTTCAGATAAAATTCGTCAGAATGTTCCCTCAGAGTGTTCTCCCACCTTTTTTATCATTACTATAATTTGGCCTCCTATTACTTCACCTCAGAGCAGTTTTGGGAAGCAGGCAGGATTTTATTTCATGCCCTGCTGTTGAATTGGTGTGCTGTCTTGGGATGGAAGAACACAATTGGGTAACTTCCAAGTGTCTCCTTTTCCTGAAGTATATATAGTGTATATAGTATATAGTGCTTTAAGGATTGACATCTTGTTGTGAAGATCTTCAATATTATAAGAAGTAAGGAAACTGAAAATTACCAGTGGTTGCTTTTCTGTTGCAGGTATTTGTTTTACCATTGCAATTTCCTTTCCTCCACTGTACAAATTTTGGTGACTTGTTTTCACTGCCATTGGCTGTCATCACTTCTTTTTGGGGTCATTAGCAGTCATCACTAATATGCAGAGTGCAAATTTTTAGTAGATAGGAGACTGGGAATGGTATAAGAGATAGCTCTCTCCTCCTTGCACAGTAAAATCTGACCTTTTATATTTAAATGATTAAAGAGGATCTTGAGCTGGAATATATCTTATATGAGGTGTTTGAAATAGGCTGATAGTGACTCA
Source organism: Chaetops frenatus (assembly GCA_013400775.1). NCBI lineage: Eukaryota > Metazoa > Chordata > Aves > Passeriformes > Picathartidae > Chaetops > Chaetops frenatus. Next base: position 511,906 of record VZTR01008208.1, on the reverse strand, counting down.
GAATTTAAAAAAAAGTTTCTGGAAGACAGAGCTAATCATCCATTAGCATTTGGATGCAATGCTTGTCTCACATTAATTTCCATGCTTGCCAAAATGATTCTGGCAGAGGAACCAGCTGTGAAATGTAGAAATTAAAATATTAGTTTGGATGTACGAGATATGCCCTGTAGCTGCTTGCAAAAGAATTTGCATGAATGAAAATGTGAGGCAGCAGTATTATACAGGTAGGAGAATTTCTGTCTCCCCCTTTCTCCTTGTCCCCCCTGCTTTCTGTGCTGAGCATGATGTCACATCTATGGAACATCCCTTAGGCCAGCTGGGGTCTGCTGTCCCAGCCTGCTGTGCACCCCAGTGAACTCACTGGTGGGGGCAGTACAAGGGAAAAAGCCTTGATTCTGTGCAAGCCCTGCTCAGGAATAGCAAAAGCATCTCTATATTATCAGCACAAATCCAGAAAGTAGCCCCACACTAGCAACTGTAAAGAAAATTATCTCCAGCCCTGCAGACAGTGGTAACCTCAGAGTATGAAGCAGCTCAGGCACATCTTCTGCACTACAAACATCTCAAAAGGCTTCATGACAGGTATCCCTCAATGGTATACAGTGGTACCTTCCTTATCTCATGAAAGTCAGGTCAGGCTACCATGAAAAATTCTGTGTCAAAGTAGGACCATGGCACTCTACTGAGAGTTTCTCTGCCCAAAATTACAACAGGATGCAAGGCAGGTAGGGGAAACATCAACTTGAAATTAGATCCAAGCCTTCCTTCTGTTGCGTGGTCCTTTGCATGATTACAATCATGCAAAGAGAGGCAATTTCCATCTCTAGCTGTGAGTGGAGGAAGTATTTTTCCTATTCTTGCCCTATATTTGCATTGGGATGGCCACAAAAGCCACATTATTCCTTTCAGTTTCCATGTAAAAATCTTTCCTGTGAGCTGCACAACTGCTATCTAACATGAGATGAGGTTTCCAACCACTCTTCTTGCAGGCTCTAATGGAGTGTTTCCAAAAGCAGACAACTCAGTGCATCTCCTGTGAGTCACTCAAGTTCACCTAAGTAAGGTCCTGATGTGACTTTCCCTTGTCCCTCTAGACCAGTCACAATTCTCTTGTAGGTACACCTTGTATGTTGTCAGAAGAATGTGTTACACTGCTCTCCTTCCAGCATTTTTAGCAGTAATGTGTTTGAAATTTTGTCCAAATTATTCTTCAGAAGGTGCTTATCTCAAATGACTTGGATTTATGGTTCTTGATATTTTAGGGACTATCCCTGTTTTAATGGCTGGACTGCATTAATGAATCTTTCCGGGTTATCACTTCATAATCCATTGCTTGACAACCAGCTGTGAATATTTTCTTCCCATTAAAGCTTATTCCTTTGGGTTTGATGTAATTAATTGCCACTTAAGACTTAGAGAAAATATTCCAATAAATATTTATGCCACATGCACCATCTACTCTCTCTAGTGCCCTGTATACTTAATGTTTAACAAATTTCTGCAAACCTCAGCCTGCAATTCATGTTAGAAAGAGTCTGTGGTTATAACAGCAGCACCAGTAACAGATGTGCACTCTGGAGGTAGCACAAGAATCCCATTTCTTGATAAAGCAGGTCATGGAGGCACTGAGAATATGCCAGAGTGGAATGCTAGAGAGGATACAGCTGCAATGCCACGGTTGATCCTCCCAGTGCTTATTTATAGCTTTGTCAGAGTAAGGTTAAGCATCTGCTTCTCTTAAGCACAGACAGAAAACCACTGCAGTGTGAGACTGTCATGGAGGGACAGGAAAGAAGATGGCAGATCTAGAGAGAAGATTAAAGACTGTCCAAAGTCTGATGTGACAGGAAAGAGAAGAGAATCCATTGTCAATCTTTTACACTCTGAAATTCCTGACCAGCTTTTGGCAGCTGTATGATTTGTGTGGTACTGAAAATGTGGAAATACAACCCTTTAAGGGCACATTGTAATCCTGTCTTAACATTAGCTCATATGTAAAGATATATTTTTCAGAGCCAAGAACAAGAGCAGAAAGTGAAACATATTTTACAGATGATACAAGTAATCCTTTCAGTGGTCTTTTAAGCAAGTGCTCAGTCTGCCTGCACTGGGCTCCATAAGGCAGAGAGCAATTGGTGAAAAAGAGGGGTTTTATTTCCCTGTGCAAGCCAAAGAGGGGCTCTCTGGAAGGTACAATTCCTTACCACAGCAGCATGAACACCCACACATGCCTGAGAAAGGACTACAACTCAATGCCACAATTTAGCCTGCCATTGTTGATTCCTGCACCTTGTCAGGATGTAATTAAGGTATCGTCAAGCTGAACAGGAAGATGAGACTTAAACCTAAAAATATCTCCAGTAATTATGGTTTAGATCTGGAAAGCAATGGATGGATTTTGATTTCTGAAAGAGACAATGCTGTTCCTGAAGATAGTTGAGTAATTATGGAGTGAAAGGTAAAATAAACACCCTTGTAATTCCCTGTCTATGACATAGTGCTGAGGTGTGCAAGCAATCTCATGAGGGAGGGAAAAGGTCTTATTGCATAGGTCTGCTGGTATTAGGCAGAAAAATAGGCCTTTGCTTGCTATGTTTCCTAGCAAATGTAGAACTTCATTCAAACACAATAAAACAAAGCACCTGTTTCAGTGCATGGTCACTATTCAGGAACACACATGGCTTTGTTTTAAAACAAGTCAATAAACAAAAATCTCCTTCTTTGGGATTTAAGATTGCACGTCTGTATTTGCCCGTGTAAAAAGCCTTGTTGACTACTACTAGCCCCAGGAATAATCCTTCTTTCTGAGCTCCTGTAAGACTACACCTTCACTCCCCAGCGAGGACATGCTCTCATTTTTTGGACACTCTGAAGAACATATTGGATACAGGGGCCCCAAGGGATAGAAAATGTCCCTGACACAGTGTCTGCACTACTGTTAGCAAGTTACTTGGAAGTAATCTAGTATCAAAGACTGCTGTAAAATACAAATCTGTATATTTGTACCTAAACATCCAAAGAGATGTAGTGCCACATCTTTAAAAAGACTTGGGCGAAGAAAAGAATGAAAACCGCTCATAATCTCCTCAAGTGAAAGCTGCTGTCCTTTTTTTCATCAAAATACACCTTCCCAAGGTTTTTTCCTTTCTGCATATGTTATCATTCAGTTAGAATTAATTTGTGGGAACTGTTTCCTGGATGTTTTTGTTCCATCCCTTGAGTGAGCACTGGCATTTATCTGACAATATGGTGAGATGATTCAAGGAAGACTTGGCTAGGAAAACTAATTTCTTAATTTCATAGTTACTTTTCTCTCTGAATTGATTTACGGCACATTTGTACAAGTGCCAGGGCACTAAATGAGATGAAGCAGGAACTGGAGGAGGAGATGAGACCACAGAGGCCCTGATTTGACCAGCTGAAATTAGTACATAATGGCATCCTTAACCTCCTCCTGAAGTTGTTTAAAAGCTTGATGGCTAAACTGCAGTGAAAGTGATAATGCTGAAATACCTGCTTAGGACTGCAAAGCCATGCAAGGCAAGCAGCCAGTTCTGAAAATCCAGCTGCTATGATAGGAAAATGACATTCTTCACTATCTCAGTAAGCTCAAGATTGTCTCCTAGACTGGGTATGTCCTCCTGCACTAAACTAGCCAGATGAAAACCCTAAGATGTAATTCTTCCTCCTTCTGTGCTGCAGATGGATTAGAGTTATTCCATGTGGCACATGCCAACTCAGCTTGTTGCTGCCTCCACTGTCCCACTCCCCTAGTCACGTTGTCCTCCACTCTCCTTTGTGTTTCACCATCATCATCAGACCACTTACACAAAAAGTGCCAATGGCAGAGGGGCACAGAAAAGCAGCCAACAATTGGATGAGAGAGTGTTTTACCATGACTGGATTTGACTGAAGTTTGGGCTGCTGTCCTAGTCCTTTCCCTCTGCTCTGGCCATGTGCTCCTGCTGCTCCCTTGGGCTGGATCTAACCAATATCCAACTGCTATGTCTATGCATACAGCCTGCATTACACACATCCTTTTATGGAACATTGTGGAGTGAGCATTTATGTAGTTACAGAGTAGGAGCACTCACAAATGGAAAAGCTGCTGAATGTTTCAAAACCTTTAAGACTTTACTGAAACTGTTCTCTCATCCATCTGCCTGCAAAGCCTTTTTTTTTTTCAGCTTTAAGGAGATTTAAAACAATTTAAAATGAGCCCTTGTCACATCCTGACTCTTTAAAAAGTGTTATCTTGTTATGCTAAATTAAGAAATGAGCACTGTTTCTTAGTGCTTTGTTTTAATTGAAAGGCAGGTGTTTTCCTCCTTCCATACCCATCACTGCCGTTTAGGACAAGATGTTTGCAGGATTTCTGCCAGCCTGGAAATCCAGTGCCCCTCACACAAGGGCACACTGCTTGGGAAGGGGAGGTTCTACGTTCCTACATCAGTGGCTCTCAAGGGGACAGTTCCTTGTTAGGCTGTGTGGAGTGGGAATGTCTGTCTCCCAGCCTCCATGTTGGGACATGATGGTCTTGCAAAGAGCGATGGGTTATGATGATTTTGTGGGGAGATCATTGGAGTCTGGGTCCATTTTGAGAGAATTTTTTTTTTAAGTGCAAATATAATTTCTAATGGCTTTTTGCTGGCCTGGAGCATGAAAAGCCAGAGAATTTCTGGAAAATTCACTTATAAGCATCTTGAACCAAATGAATGCCAAATATCTTGCAGGACTATATCAGCAGTTCTTTTTCTTCATTTAGTTTTGTATCCTACTTTTTTCCTAAATAATAGTTTCATGACTATTTTCATGAAGAATTTCTAAAAGATAATTAACATACATCTTTAGCAGTGTGGCAATGCCACCCTAATCCTGGAGATGCTGTAAAAGCATTGCGAAGAAAAGTGTTAAATCTTAGCAACTGCTAAGATAAAGTCATAATTGGCATTTCTGTGTGCAAGATGAAGAGACTGCTTTAAGAGAGTCCAATGCTAGGAGAAAACTATAAATTATCTAATTAAGCAAGAATTTAGATTTCTTAACTTGGCTTAACATAAGGCAACCACAAATATTCAGCACTGGTAATTAATCTAGATCTAGATCTTTGGAGAGAAAGTAGAGACAAAGTATCTACCAGTTTTTTCTTTTCCAATAAGGTCTTCATAAAAGTATGTACATAGCAGGAAACATTTGTTGAAGGTCTAGAGAAAGAAAGCTAGCAATAGTGGAGTAAGTATAAGTATACATTTTTACATGAAACTACATTTATTTTATGGGGTCACTCCATAGGGTAAGAAGAATGTCACATTACAGAAATTTGAATTTCATTTGTAAATCACTACGTGGAGCTTATGCATGATAATGTCTCACAAATCCATGTATTTTATTCTTCTAGGTGGATTTTGATTCTCATTCAGTAGAAACAAACAAAACAAGACATCCATAATTAAACTACTTTCAAAATACTGCCTGATTATATTAGCAGGAAACGATGTATCCTAATCTCAGTGGTAAACTTCTGCTAAACAATACCATTGTTAATTGAAGTAATTTAATGAAATGTTTAGCAATCTGAAAAATATCCTCTGAAGAGGAAAAAAACACTTATAATATTGGTGTAGAGGAAAAAGCTCTTTGAGGTACTTTGACTTTTTAAATCAGACAGCATGGCAAAATCAGACAATCTTGCCTGAAATAAGGAGGGTAGCAATGGCATAATCTTTCTATAACAAGTTATCTTTGCTTGGTATGTCCAAGCTATCAGAGATAAATATAATTTCCTCCAAGATTCTATGGAAAATTAAGCAAAAAGTCAAAGCTCAACTTCAAAAAGCAAGCCATAATTAATTTTTATATTATTACTTGGGGTAATAATTTCCTCTGAGAAAATAAGCCTTTTTTTAGCATATTAAATACTAAATAGTAAAATCATGTGACTGTGGTCAACATGTTTTGCCTTAAAAGTAATCCCTTCCTATATGAAAAAACAAGGATACCACTGATTATCTGCCTGATGAACCCGCTTTGGCTAAGAACGTGTTCTCATCTTGTAAGGTTGCTCAATTGCACAGTGGGATTAGGTTGTGTATTTTGCTCAGTCTGTCTTGTGGATAGACCAGTGCTCAATATGACTGAAGTGAGCCCAATAACCTCTGACCATTCCTAAATTTCAGGACTGCTGTGGCACTGCTGTGTCACTGCTGCTGCTCTCAGCACTCTGCATCACCCCAGGCAGGACTCGAGGCCTCTGACCCCATGGGATGGAGATTCAGTGTCCTGGCAGCAGCAGCCTGGGTTCACAGCTGCAGCTGAATGTCCCTGTCCTTGAGGGAATCTCTGCAGACTCCATTGGAGCCCTCAGCTGGTCTTTAGGTTGTGTGCAGCACAAGCAATGCTGGAAACCTTTTACCTGAGATAAAGCTGATCTTTTCTAAAGCCCTTCTTTGCTCACTGAGACCAGGGAATAGCATTCAAATAAGATTCTGTTCTGAGTAAAGATCTGCTCTTCTGAGTCTTTCATCAAGTAAAAAACTATTAAAAACATAGCCATGTGTTTCCATCTAGTTTCATGAAAATAGTTTGTAAAGCAACATAACTCCTATTCGTTCATGCACACTGTTAAACAAAAGCTGGTCTTAATTGCATTATAACCCACAATAATAAGATTTAAATTTAATTTCAAGTGCAAAATAATTCTGTTTGAGTTCTTCAGCAGCTTCACCTCATCTAATATGGAAAAAGGTTTTTCTCTTTAATTGTGTCTCTCTGCCATCAGGAACATTGAGCAGCCTTTTAAACATCTGCTCTTTCCAACCTGCCACTTAACAAGTTATGGTTTGGAATAATTTACTCTTTGGCTTATTTTTCTCTTTTGTGAGTTGCAGATTATGAACACAAAAAAATACAGACAGCCACCAAAGTGTAAAAGCCAAATGTAGGGAAACCTCTGTAGCAGTCTTTATTAATGTGCTCTTTATAGAAATCTGTATTTTTGGTTTATATATTTACTTTTAAAAGAAAGCTGGAAATTACAGACTTTTTTAGTTTAACATGTACTGTTGTCAGCCCCACACCCTACCCAAGTAACTCTCAAGGAACTTTTCCCCAGAGGAGCTGGCAGTGAGTACTTACTGAGGCACAGTTGCTTTCCGACTTGTCTTCTAGAAAGCCAATTTGGCATGGTGTCCTCTGATTCTGCAGCCAGTAGTCTGTTGATTCTAGCAGACTGTTACTGCAGAGAATCTGTTAAGATAGTTAAAATTAGTTAAAATAATTACAGATTTTTCTCAGCCCTATTGTTCTTTTGGGGCCTGAACCCCATTGTTGTAACTCAATGGAAATTTTGTCGACAAAATTTGGGGGTTGGTGGGGAGAGAAAGATGGACAAGACTGACCTGTTTGGTTTGGACCTGCACAGTCACTGCACCTCAAGTCAAATCACTTACATATCCCCTAAAGTATAAGCCTATTTTCTTCCAGAACTGACAGTCCTTGGAGATAGATACTTGAAGGAAATGCCTAAACCCAATATTTTTATTGGAAAATATTGCTATGAGTTTTGTTCTCCATTAAAGTGATAAATAGAAGTGTTAGGAAAACTAATTATTCAATTACACCAAAGTACACAAACTTGCAGCCTTTATGACTGACTGTATCTACCTCCACAGTAGACCAGTACTATTCATTCTGCCAGCAGCCTCATTTCTGGGACTTTCAAGGCTCCAAACAAGATTTTCTGTTTTCTGAGAAGCTGAAGTACTTTGGACCTTCTGTAATGAGTCCTGAGGTCAATCAGTACCCTGAGACCAAAACTTTGGGTTTAATCTCTGTGTTGACTCAGCCTTACAGCTTGTGCCATAGCCTCTGCCCAAATAACACCAAAATGGGGCTACAGTTATCTATAGAACTTAACAAGGCAAAGCCAGTTTGCAAATCTGATGTTTAGATTAAAGTGAATTCTTTACTTTCTGCCTCTGTACTAATATTCTACCATGAAAAAGAGACACCATTAGTATCTTTAAAACACCTAGGAAACAGCAGGAAAAATATTGCTGCACCACTGATGCTACTTACAGAACATTTTCTATGGCTTACTATCTCCCCCAGACAGCAATGTAAAGAAGTATGTTTGTGAAATAGATGTATGTTTTATTTGTACTTCTTGCAATTCTTGCATTATATGGAAATAGGCTGTACTCTAATTTTTAGACTTTTATTTTAATAATGATATTTAAAAATATATGTTTGTTACTATACCTAGGGAAAGAAAATCTTTCTACAGTACTTTACCTGACTGCATGTTTTGTATTGACACAGATTTGTCCTACTTCAACAACACTTGATCTCTAAGCCTAGACCCCTTCCTTAGGAAGAGAAGTGAGCATAACTTCTGAGGCCTTCTCACTTCTCAGGGAAGATGAATGACTGTGGAAAGCTCATCTGGCCAGTTGACACAATTTTCTAATACTTGGGGGTATCCAGAAGTAAGCTGATTATCACTCACAGACTAACACGCACTCTAATTTTTATCTTTCTGGTAGAAACTCAGTTACACAGTTAATATTTCACTCCCTGTATTATAGTTATATTGACTCCTGAATAAAAGTCAGAAGGAGAGGGGTGAGGAGGTAATGGGGAACACCACAGGCCCTGAGCTTGGCCTGTTTCAGTGCCCTTTTTCGGTGCCCTCCATGGAGACTTTCCACCTTTGTGGTTGTTTCTCAGTACACCAGCCCTGCTATGGGTTTTCTTCCAAAGAGCTTTAAAATACAAACTTAAAGTTCACAACATATTCAGAGAAAGTGCTGTGCCCAAAGACTTTGTTCTGAGCATGCCAAAGGCTCATGAATGCTTCACATGAACACCAGCCTCCTCTTGGGGGCTGGATCTAATCTTGTTTACCAGTGCAACAAGTCTGCATTCAATAAATTCTATAACCTCCTGTCTCAGTGCAAAAGGATTCCTGCCATCATAACTAACTCCAAGACTAGATAGGGAAAATAATATACTCTATATCCCAAAGAAACAATTTCCTGTTGTAATAAACTGTTGTGTGGGTTTGGGTTTTTTTTGACGAAATCTTGAACCATTATGAACTGGTTGGTAAAATTGAGAATTAAGCATTCTTTTCCTCTTTCTGAAAAATCACTATCCTCTGAGGCTTTATGAAGACACAGAGAATTAAAAATATACAAAAACGCACACACATACATATATATGATTTCAGATTTAATTAGATTCTAGACATTCTCATCCTCAAGGGCTGAGGTTCTAATAACCTGTTAAAACATAATTTTGCATACACAGGAAACAGTTCTCTTTAGCTCAAACATCTTTTGTTATAACAAGCAATCTTCTTTAATTTCCTTAAAGATCACAGTGAATTTGTCTTCAACCTTAATCACTTTAGATCCTTCTTTCTCAAAACTCAGTTTCTGAGAAACTGTGATAGGCAGAAATTTATCACACAGAAATAAGCTGCAGATATCCTTGGTGTGTGTTTCAGAACAGCTCAATCATAGCAGATGTGCATTGTACATGATAAACTCATGAAATGAGCTGGGCACTCCACACTTCACCTGCTTTGTCTTCTGTGGGATGTTAAAAGACCCTCGGTAGCTTTACCTTTCTTTCAGAGGATATTTTTATCAGGAATGCTGGTAAAGCAGCAGCAGAAGGAATAACTCTCCTGAACAAATGTTTTGGTCTGGTCAGGTCAGGTCATGGTTGCCAAGCTTGAGTCACTCCAGGGTGGTTTATGAGTTCCAAGGATTTATATTGCATTTAATTTTTTGTATGCAGATTTTCATAATAGACTTTGAAGTCAAGTGTAGAAATTATTACATGGAAGTTTTGGACATCATGTGATTTTTAAGTAATCTCAAGTAGATGAACACCATTAATAGGATTATGTTTTCCCTGGGCCAGATTGTGCTGTCCGGTGTGTAAGCAGTTCTGCACACACACTTGAGGATGTATCTAGAAGTGTGATGAGGGGTGAATAGGTGTACCATTATTAATAATGGAGGCTGGGGAAAATAATTTACAGCAATTTGGATTTGAAAAAGACAGGTGAGAAAAACAAAACCAGATGTACTTGAGTCCACACAGCAGAAGTTGGCAGAGGTCAGTTGACCAGATCTAAGGAATAGAGGTTGGCCCAAAGTCATCCGGAAAGGCTGCAGAAATTACTCCAAAAAGACAGAGCTGGGAATGCAGGAACGTGTGCCAGAGGCCTCCTTGCACAGGGTCTGGTTTTACACAGGTCTGAGTGGTGCTCAGGAGATAGAGGGGACATTTCAGTCACTAGTGGCAGGAGTGAGGCATAAACTTTGGATCAGTTTAAACTCCGTCTTATGAAACACAAGTTCTGGCATTAGGACCATTATAGGCATGATATTGCTCAGAGCTTTCCCATTAGTACTTCTTGGAGGAAGGATAATTTGGGCCATCCTGCAATGCTGATAACAGGTAGGGTTACACATACCTGCTGTGTAAAAATGTATCTCTAGAAGCCATGTGAACTTTTGGGCATATTTCTTTGGTAACAGACAGTAACACTGTGGTCAAAGACACACATATGGTAAGAATAAATGGAGTATTTCTCACAGCCTCTTGTTATTATAAGGAAATTCTCCCTGTTAATTAGATTCATGTGTTTAGATAAAGTGGAAGTTTGTACATCCATGAAAACTTGATGTGGTATTCATGCTTTTAAAGGAACATACTGAAGTCCTTTTAGTAAAATAATATATTACTGCACAAGTGTATAAGCTTGAAGGAGTTGATCTAAATTAACAGAGCTAGTTAATTAATCAAAAGCAATGTGAAAACTGGTTTTCTTTGCATCTATATCTCTACCAGCACATTACCATTGCCATTCTTGCATTTAAGCATTTTTTCAAAATATACTGAGGTGATCTGTACTGAATGACAAGAAAACTAACCCTCTTCCACTGCAGCTGTCAGCCTGCAGTCCTGCACTTTAAGGCAAACAGTATCACTTGCCAAAATTCCATCCTCGTGTCTTGTACTTCTCTTCATTCTTATTTAATTAAGACAAGTGCAGGGCCAATCCCATTAACACATTGTTAGGATTTTTTGCTATCAGCTGAAAACTGAAAAGCAACTGAAAGCAGAATTTGATTCATTGACCATACTCATGTGACAGCTGCACACACTATACTGCTGTATATCTGGTTTGGAGCAGGATCATCACACTCAGAAAATAATTCAGGATGAATCTGCATCATGTACTAAATGTGAAATCAGCAGTAATTTATGGTTCTAAAAAAAAGTTTTCCACTCTCATCTCGAGACTCAGCCGTCAGCATTACTCTGTGTTGTGAATCAATGAACTAAATCAGCCTCTAGCAGAGTGTGGATTAGAAAAGTCACTCTTTCCCAGAGGAAAATACTGCCTATGAGTTTAGCGTAACAGCTTCCTGCTCCCTGATCACAAGACATTAAAATACAGTAAATATCTATAACCGAGACAGCATTAGAAAAGCTCTGCTCCACAAATGAAACATCTGTGTCTTCGTGACTGAACATCTTAATTGCTTTGGTTAATTACTACTCATCAAAAAAAGATAGGAAAGTGGGACATAGAGAATAAAATGAGATATCAAGGGGCACATCATCTGCATTCATTTAGGTTGGTCTGTGTAGCAACAAGCTACATCTCATATGGTTCCTGACAGGAGCCATTCCTGCCAAATATAACTACTCAAACCTGCAAGTCAACTGTTTAAACTGTTCCCTTGCAGCAGGAACCCACAGCATTTCACTCCACCACCAATTACACATCTAACTTCAAAATCACCTAAGAGAGGCTAGAAGGGAATTCTTCGTTCTTTTATGCACACACACACACACACAAGGTAAACTTTCTCTGGCAATGGTGTAAAGAAGCCCAAAACATCCTGCTGTTTTTCAGAAGTGTTGTAGAAGTGAATAACTTCTTTTAGTGTGCTGACAATCATAAAATTGACTTGTTTTACAGTCAACAACTCAAATGTATGGGATTGGACAGATGAAGCAGCTCTCAACCATGTGATACAGGCTATCCTTTAAAAGAGTTTACTTCTGAACGCGACCAAACAGGAGCATTTGTGAAGGCAGTGGTGGCATTTAGTGCTGTGACATGTCCTTCACTCTTACATAAAGTAGACAACTCTGAGATTAAATGAAAGTTTAAGATGTTTTCCCACACAGTAGATTTTCTGTCTATATAAGGATTCCAATTATAGTCATCAGCATTTTTAAAAACCAAGTGTTATTTTGCAAACAAACTCTTTGATCAAATGAAATATTGACACTTTATCTTTTTAGCCGTGTTGGGGTGAGGAGGAGAAGCCCAGCATACACATCTGTCTTACTGAGTTCTCTTTTTATACCAGTGATATTATATCTAACAAAATTTCTGTGCATGGCTTTCAGTAAAAGGAAAATACATCTCTATCATCTACATTTTATCCTTCTCTCTCTTTACATAAAACAAACAAAAAACTCCAAACCCAAAAGGAAAGCATTATCAAAAGTCAGAATTATGGGAAGACTGAATGAACTGTGAAGGTTTAAAATGAATGTTATCTTTTCAGCTCTAGAATTATGCCTGTGGGAGACAGTAGAGTTCTGAGGTTTATTGCAAAGTGAGAGGTGAATGGTAGCCTGTCCTCCCCAATAGTCTCTGGTAGTGCCCACTTCCCTCAGACTGTACTGCCATAACAAGGTCCTTGGAAGGAGGAATAAGAGCTCTTCACCCTTGTATTATCAGTTGTACTGAAATTAGCTACATGCATTAAATGACATTGGACCCCTCCTAATGACATACATACACGCACAGGAGTCAC
>VZTR01008208.1:484518-499024 GCA_013400775.1 Chaetops frenatus | reverse complement strand
TCTAAATTAAATTATTACATATAAACCTGGTTTTAGGAAACAATTACAGCAGTCTATACTACTTGTTGTAGAAACCATTCCAGTCAAAGTTTTTTCATGAAGGACCTTCCACTCCATTGACCTGAGAGAAGCAAAGCTCTGTCTGGGTCTCAGAAACTTGTCATTTATTGAGGAGCAGTCCTGAAGGTATTCATGCTATGCACTGCTTTTATTTCATACAATGAAATGCCAGATAATTAGGTAAATTAGAAATGTTCAGTGAGAATTTACCTCCCATACATGTATAATGTATTTTGGGGCCAGACAGACAAAAATTGCAAGATAACATAACAACACCGCTAAGTTATTTTTCTGTATCAAACCTTATCTGAGTATCACTTAGATATTGTATTCCTCACTAGAGCTGAAAGCTAAATAGCAAAGCTACATATATATTGGATTTTGAATATTACATAAACTTAAAAGTTACCTTCTTACATGCTGTGATAGAGCTTCCCAAACTGCTTGCAGAACTGTCTGTGGTGCTGCCTTGGTGCTCTGGGACTTCATGCATCAGTGGAGATTCAAAGTTGCTGAAGAACAAAAAAGAAACAAGCCCCCAAAAACCTTTCCAGTGACTCAGCTACATACATAACTCAAATAATACCAAAAAACAGGTCAGTAAAGAGATGTAATTTAGAGTACAAGATGCTGTCTGTGCTCTCCTAGCTGATGTTACTAGTCTATTTATTGCCAATTTTCCCTTTTTGGAAGACTATCCTGAGCTACACACTTTGGTTATAAAATGGCAGACTGATGTCTTTTGAAGATTAGAGGAAAGCATAAAGTGCCTATAACCAGACTTGTCTGTCTTGAATGCCACTGTAAAAAGTGGTACTAGCTTGTTTTCATAAGCAGGCAGCTTGGAGCAACAAATGAAATACTTGTTGCAATAATTCCACTTGGTAAACAACAGAAATATTTGCTGCATTTTTACCTGCCAGGATGGAAATAAAGGTGTAGTGATTACAAAGTAAAAAAACACAACAGGAGAGGCAGTATTCTGTAATCCAGATGGAACAGCTCAATACACTGTAGGTTTGGAGCTAAGGTAAGTTGTGCACATATTTTGTTTTGTGATTCAGTGGTACACAACAAATATGTTTATTTTGGGACTGTGCAGATGTGAAGTACAAAACCATAAAAACAAGTTCCCTCAGCCAAATTATTTGCACACACAGCAAGAACCAACCCTCATACTTTTCTTTTGGAATAGTTCAGGCCAGTCTTCCAAGATCTTCCTTTGTATAATAATCACATTGGACCAAGATTAATGAAGCTTCTCCTTCTGGTTATGACCTGATCACAGTTAAAGTGGACTATTTATCCAGGAACATGCTAGGGGAAAAGTATCCTACGTGATTATGTTCTGCTTCCCAGATTGGGTCTTTGAAATGCTCTTAGTTATTGCGAGTCACCTAAGTGGAACATGTTGTGAAGGACCATATGGAGTGACCAGGTTACCATGGCTTGAGTAATAACCTCTCATCAGTTCCAATGCAATAACAGCCTGTGTGCAACTTCCTGCTATGCCCAAACCTAAAGTGCATTTTCCTCAGTCACCTTTACTGGAGTGTAAACCAGTATGTTAAGAGGAGGCCACTGCCCTTTTTTTCCCTGAAATCCAGAGCCAGGCATGACTAAGGCTATCTTTCCCTTAAAGATTCATAAATGTGCTGTTCTCTTGATAATGCTTAGGACTAGCTATGAATGTATGCATTCCCACTGGTAAGGAACTTTGTCATTGAGAACTCTGCTAATGTGTGTGGTGCTATACCATAATAATTTTTAAAAAGTATCTAGATGTGCTGGAATTAGAAGAGTGAATAAAAAATATAAAACTAATTTAGCACTTATTAACTGCTAGCTGGGGAGAAGCTTCATGAATCACATGGGAGGACTGAATACAGATGCACAAGAGAAACCTGAAGGTTAATTGACGTCATTTGGAAAGTGTGTTACCACTTCATGCTCTGGAAGATACCAGCATCATTTGTACTCAGAAAGAAGACTTTTGCCTGTTTACAAAATTCTGCTTCATTGTTACGATGGTTTAGATTCACAGTAATACTTCTGGGCAGTAATTTCTCTGGAGTTTGACACAGCAAAATAGCATTTTAGAGGCCTTATAGTGAGCTCTTTAACAGAATGAGGGAAATCAAATACATGAAGTCGATTCTGACTTGCTATGTTCATTTAAAGCAGGAACCTCATATTCAGAGGGTCAAATCTTATATAAGTTAAGAATCCTCCTTGATAAGTCCACATTAAGATGCAGCCTCTGTATGAGGTAAAACTCACTACTCCCAGCAGAAGCTGTGCACTGCCTCTTTTTATAAGATGCATTGCTTCTGCAATCTAATAGAAAACTACAGATCAAGGCTGACCTGCAGGTTGAAGTACAAGGCCCATTGTTTTCTCCTGCTCTTCACTGAGACGAAGACTGAGGGGCTCTGCCACTGCTTTGCCCTACAGGAGCTGATGGGCTGCTAATGACTATTTGCTGTCAGTTCCACTGTGTGCAGGGAACTGAACTTCAGTGCATGAAGTGTTGCTGAGTCTTACAGCAACAAAGGTAACAATTTGACAACTACCTGAACGCCTTCTTTAGAACTTAATTAAACAGTACAAATAGAATAGCACATTAAAGTATAGCTGGGAAATGTAGTTGAAGAGTCACATTCTGGAATATCAACAAATCCGTGCTATCACTGGACAATATTCCAGCAAGGGGTAGCACATGACATGTCCCATACAGAAGTAAAGCTCTCCTCCAAGTCATGCGGAAAGTGAAATGATCTGTAAAAGCTTTTTAATCCTTTAAAATCTGCGTTCTTTTCAAAATAAGCCTGCTCTTCATTTGTAAATATAGAAAACCTTGT
This sequence comes from Chaetops frenatus, assembly GCA_013400775.1. Classification (NCBI taxonomy): domain Eukaryota; kingdom Metazoa; phylum Chordata; class Aves; order Passeriformes; family Picathartidae; genus Chaetops; species Chaetops frenatus. The sequence continues at coordinate 496,103 of VZTR01008208.1, read as the reverse complement.
TAAAAGAACATGAGGACTGAAAGAAATGTAGAATGCCATTAAATATTTTAAATGAGACAAGGCCCCCATGCAGACTGACGTTCAGACAGGAAACCCAATTGCCTTTGGTGTTCCCAGAATTTGGTAAACCTAAATCCTCTTGTCACCTATCCCAGTCCTCAGAGTTCTATTTCACATCCAGCTGATTACTTGGAGCACAAGAAAAATCAGTAACTGTGTTTCACACTACAAGGGACGATGCATTTACAAGTATCTCTACCACTTGCAGAGCTTTTTTCTTTTTGTTTCCTGCTCTGTAAATGCAGAGCAGAAACCCTATTCTCATGCTGCACTGCAGTTCAACTCCTGAACTGTGCCAGGGACAGGAACTCTGGGCTCCCACCGCTTGCAAACAGCTTCAACCAGTCAGGGTTCAGTCATTGCAGAGCAGAAAAATTTTAACAAAGTGTCAAAATAGGAGACCTACATTCAGTTTCAGACTCCACTGCCTTTTCCTTATAGAGCTTATGTCTACACAGTTTCTAGAAGAAGCAGCACTCCTTGCCACTCTTGCTGTCAGGTACATGAGCCCCTCTAGGTGTGACACAAGGGAGATTTGCAGCAATGCATGCCAACTGATGGGAAAATGAGCACCCAGCTGTGCTTCTTCAGGCTGGGAATTCAGTACCACAAATCTGAGTCTTCCATAATCCAGGGAGGTGCATGAGGTCCTGTACAGATACCTTCAGGGGCACAGGTCTTTCTTGCAAAACAGAACACGGATTTGGCTTTTTCAACCCTCATTTTCAATTATCTCAACTCTCAGTTAGGGCAAAGTTTCCTTTTCTCTTTATCCCATGGGTACCCTTTCTAAGCTTTCATTTTCAACAGGTGTTTTCTCAAGAGACCCTCCTCAGGCCATACAGCTTTGCCACCCTCTCTCAGTAATATAAACCTATTTTTCATTAACTCTCCAGGGGAAAACTATTCTGGCTCTGAGAAGCTTCCTGCTATTGAGGAACTAATGAGAGCAGGAAGCTGAAAGAAACTCTTGCAGAGACAGAGCCAGCTCATCATCAAGTGATAGCTCTGCATTCACATACTATGCTCGTTACTTCGTGTTAAGAGCTTACACAAAGTGTTGGACTTTCAGGACATCTGGCACAGATTGGAGCCTTTTCACTACAAGATAAAGAAAGCTTTTGGAGTTTTTAGGTCTCAGTTCTCAAGTTTGCTTGGCTCCCTTGTTTAGTATGTGATGGAGAATGGAGTTCTGAGTTAGATATGCTCATCTGACTTGGAGGTATCACAAAAAGCCACAGGCATAGCAAGCAATGTCTGTTAAGGGATGGCTCTTTTTGGCAGTTTTCTTTTGGTATGAAAGATCCTTATCTATAATTCAGCTTTTGAAACTGAAGTTGGGAACCTGGACCCAAGACTTGGTGTCAAGTGCATCATTTTCACTTTAGTATTTCTATTAACAGAGAAGCCTCCACACTCATTTGCCACCAGGTGCTGTCTTACTGGTTCATGAATTGTAACTGCTAATTTTTTTTCCTACAAGCTATACACACTCACAAAGAATACGAACAAATTTCCTGGAAATTAGAGGACTGTGGTAAATAGCCATGAGGTTTCTGTCACTAACTGTAATAATAACACATCGTATATTACTGTCCAAAATGCTAATGAATTGCTTCATCTTTCCTATGTTGAATAATTCAAACATACTGACCTCGATGACTCAAGACTTAATCAAAAAACCCACAGCTGCTCCTAAAAATAATTATCTCCTTTGCAGATGGGGCAGATGGTGCTACATCAACTAAGATGAGGCAATTTAAAGAATTCCCCAGGTTATCACTAAAGAAAATTAATCTTGTGAAACAATATCAGAAACCTCAATTTCCTACCATTTCAAATGAGCATAAGCAGCTTCCCAAAACTTGCTGTTCAACAATCATTCCTAAGGAGCAATCTCAATAAATAATAAGTGACCATTACATGTATTTTTTTTGAATCAGTCATATTACAGCCTGCTGCTTTTCCTCTTTTCATTATGACTCCTAATCTTGCCATTTTGAACACAGAAAATGTACTGATCCACAAAAAAAATTATCTTGAAGAAGGCAAACTGAATGAACACAGGGAGGTTTCTCAGTGCAATTAATGCCAAACTATAGTGAGCTACATTTCTGGTGTTCTGCTAATATTTGTAGTGAACATCATGAACAACAAAAAAGGGATGAATATAATTTTGAAATAGAAATATGAGAGAAGTGAAAGCAGAGCAAAATACCGTAGCATCTTCTTACTCCTACCCTCCCAAATAAACCTGAAAGCTACTGAGCAACTGAGGAAAGCAGCCAGCTTAATCCAGACCCTAAGCAAGACGCAGTTTTAAAAGGCATGCAGTGTTCAAACAGCATCTCTTAACTTCAAAGCCTTTTTGAAGTGGATAGATCATCATATTCTTTCCCCATGCTACCTTTCAAATTTTACAGTTTTAAAATTTACCTTTGCAAGTAAACAGGTGAGCAAAGTCACTAGGAGCAAAATCTTTAGATATAACAGTGTCAAATTTACTATTCTAATCCATATAAATGGTTTTTATTCAGTCTGGACCATGTGTATACTTCAGTCAGAGCACAGATGGTTAGTCAAACAGACACTCTATAAATACCTCAAACAAATGTCTTTCTGATTTTGTTATGGATTTGGAACCCATGTGCAGAATGTAATCACTGGCAATATCAGGAAGTCATCTTGCAAGGTATTCATAGACTTGTGTCAGTCTCCAACGGCTGCTATTGGCTTCATTGGAAACTAAAATACTGAATATTTTCCTTCATTGTCTGTGCACTCTAACAGGTACAGGATTGGGTTTTACAGATTAGCACACTAAAAAGACTACAGGTTTAAATGCTTTATATTCACACTGCTCATTTCATAGTGTCTATTGGGTACTCTTGATTCACATTTCATTTTTATCAGTGATACAGCTGCCAAAAGACCAGGTCTTTAGCTACATGCTGATGAAAAACAGATGCAGAGAAAAGACAAACCATGCTGGGGCACACTTCACAATGCCCAAAGAGCCCTGAATGACCTTTATTCTGCTCCAAATTAAACAGTAAATAAATCTAAAAGTCACTGTAAGCGTCAGCCTTCTTTCAAATCACATTTTTAAAATATTATAAAAAACCAGATAAGTTTTACTGAAGAATAAACATAGACAAAACTAGCTACATTTTTTATGATCTACTTAGAAATATTCCTTCCTTCCTAAGTTTATTGACTTACTAAGGGTAAAATAACAAGGCTTTATGTGCAAGTCTGACAAATTCCTCCAAATTCAATAACTATGGCAGGATATATTCACTTCAGAGAGCTGACAATCAAATCAAAGAGTTGGCACTCGGGAGCTGAACAACAGATGATTGGGTAGGTGGGTTTTAATGGTTAACTGTATTTCAGTAATTTACTGACAGAGAGTCAACCCAATATAAATTGGCTCTTGCACACAGCTGACAGGCATCCTGCCTTTTTTCCCACCTATCCCTGGGTTTAACATGGCTTTAAGGCATTTCTAGATGGACATTTGTCATGCTGGTAGAATGGCTACTTACTAAGGAAACCTTCCAGAAAGAACAGACTTGGACCTTAGTCAAAGGAGACTACAGGAGAGACCAGGAGGAACTGTGGGATCTCTTCCAGTGGGAAATGCCTACAACAATTCACAGGTAATAGGGACTTCTGCTGAGTTCCTGAGGTGGAGGGTGTTTTAGAAGGTATGAAGATGACTTGGATCAACAGCTAGGGACCAGCAAAGTCTGATGAAGAAGAATGACTGAACTTGGAAAAGATTAAGGAACAGCACCTTAAATGCAGGGAAGGCTAAAGGACTTTACCTTATGGAGATGGACTGAAAGACAACTCAGACTGCTTTTCTGCCCCAAAAGCAAGGAGTCTGTACTCAGGTCTGGAGTGCCAGCCAGTGGGAAACTAAGGCTCTGTTGAGGTTTTGACTGCAGGAAAGATAAGAAATCTTGTTAAAGGAAGGATTCTTCAAGCAATTAGTTAGTATATACATAACTTAACTGAGCAGTGCTGATTGGGAAGAGGATTTTAGAGGGTCACAGGCACAGGTGTTACAGAAACATCAGAATAAGGCAGATTAATTTCCTCTACATCAAACCAATAGGCTTGCTACTATTTAAGTCTACTAAGTCAGCAAAAACAATATAAAATCTGAAATATTCTTGAAAAGATCTCCCACAAAAAATTCCTTAATCACTTAGCATATGTAGGTGTACTGTACAATAGTACTGATCCTTGTGCTGTGGAGAGGACAAAAGAGGAAATAATTGTTTTTCCATTCTAGCAAAAATGTTCATAACTGTGTAATTATTCATAAATTTATATTATTTCTGGATTTTTTATGGCAATGCCTACTCTTAATATAGGATATGTTGTTAGTGCAGCAAAATGTAATAGTACAAATATATGATGTTATCTGATCCTCCTTTAAAAGGAATGGACAAAACATTGTGACACAGCTGGAAACTGGTGAAATTTGGTCCAAATTAAATACATAACAAATGTGCAAGCAGCTCCCACAAATTTCAACTAGAAATGGAAAATCTCAGCACTTTGATAAAATCAAAGATGTTGCAAATTGGGCTTTCATGCCATAAACCACTGGGTAATTTTTCACAACCTGTTTTATATGTTTCTTGTACCTAACAAACAACTTGTGTTTGCTGCCTGGTCCTCTCATCCTTTTGCTGTGCACAAACTGTCAGCTGGGCATTTCAGGACAACCAGTGCAACACGACATAGGAAGACACGAGTGTTTTTATGTGGAGGATGTAAATCTTGCCTTAACTCGTTCATTAAGTATTTTTGGCATCCTATTCAAATTATATAGCCAAACATCACAGTTAAGCTTCTCACCCAGCTTTAGTCATCAACAAATGTGATTTTCATTCAGAGCATCAGAGCAACAAGAGTCAAATACTGACAAAACAAGCCTCAAAGCACAGCACAGGCAACCAAGTATTTCATTATCTGACAACTTTTTTTAGAGGCCACTCTCTAAAGATCTCAAATTTAATTTATAAAAGCTTTTCAGTGATTATGTTCAAGACAGAAATTGAATATTTCTGAAGGGAAGAGTAATGTGACAAAGATGTTCATAACTAGAAGTAAATGCATATGTCATGATTTTATTTGAATAGAAAATGCATGTAGCTAATCAAAACTTGCTATTTGTTCATGTGTTTTCCTTTTTAGATTGATTAGAAATCAAATAGAGTCTACAAGCGTAATTGAAATGTGGTAGGTAGTCAGGATTATGTGCGTGATCAGAAGGTGAACATCACTTTCATCTTTTGAATGGCATTTTCCTAATGTTCAGCAGACTTTCTCAAATTCTCTCCACAGAAATAATAAATCTGGCTTTGGAATTATGAGATTAAGAAAGGGGTCCTGTCTGTACCTAAATACAGGTATTTAAGATAGAAGCTTGGGAGTTTCCCACTGTTGCAGCATTGCTTTCAGCTACTTTTAAAAACATAAAGGACAAAGCTATTAGTGAAAATGACTACTGATACTGGAAAACCAGATTTTCGAAACAGAATTTGAATTATGGAACAACTTGAGGTCTTGGAAAAAGAAAAGAATGCGTATGACAAGCCAAGGGGTCATAGAATCATGTTGTACAGTGTTTTTTATTACAAATCATGAGAATTGACTTCAGTGTGGTGAAGATGCACGTTTCCATATCACAGAAGTTAATGTCTCTGAATACCATAGGAAATGATAATAAAATATTTATTCCAAATGCCTGAAGACTCCCCAGCCACCAGTGAGCAACAGAACTGATCAGTAAAGCATGACAACTTCTTTTTTATTTTCCTTTTTTTCCCCTTTTTTGGGGGGAGGTGGGGGAGAGAAGAATTTCTGAGATCTAAGTCAATTGGAGCAGAGGGAGAAAAATATGAATACTGCTTTTCCACTGAAATAAGTCAATGCTGTGTTTGAGAGCAGCTGCAGTGAGTGTAATGCACAGCAGTGAGCCTGGAGGGACCACTGCTGGGATCCTGCCATCCCAGGCTGGTATCCTCAGAGGAGGGAGCTCTCAGCCTGCTCCTGCTCATCAACATCTCTAGCACACCTCACTGCTGTCTGCATATGGGACTTCTGGCTGTTCAGGTGCCAATCATGGCTTAAAATACTGTTCTTTAGAGGGTATCCTCACACTCAAGTTTAGGGAAGGATAGCTGCATGAGGAGTGACCAAGGTTCATTACCCACAGTGCAGATAAAGGTTCCCTTGAGTCTGTGCCTCCCTCCTCCCCCTCCTTCTCAGGTAGTAGCTGAACCAACCACAGGTAACAAGAAAGAGTAAAGTCATTAGTGTAGGGCTGAGGAAGGAGATGGCAAAACCCTGATGAATGAGTGAGTGTGCCTACGACTGTTACTGGGAGGAGGTCATAACCTACATCATATACAAAATGAACAGCACAGCAACAGAATATGGATGTATCAAATTATCACTGATAGTTGGTAGTATTTCTCAAGTCTGTCTTAGGGGAGATATGTCTGGAGAAGGAGGGGACTGAATGAAGGAGGAGAAGGGTTGGTACACAGGCAAACTGTGAACAGAGTGACTGACATTACTGCAGCTATCACAGTCACAAAGGGTAGAAGGGATGCACGGGATGAGAGCCGGAGCTGAAAGAGGAGATTAATGGATGTTTTCAAGAAAACAGTGAGAAATTCATGTGGGAGCCTAGGCTAGGCAGGATAAAAGAATTCAAAACAGACGGGATTGGTTAAATAAGGAAGAAGTGGAGGTGACAAGCCTGGACATAAGCAGTATGGTTTTGTCACTGTAGTGTGCAAGTGGGTTAGTGAAACAAAGCATGAGAATTCCATAGTTAACTTCTTTACTCATTCTACAAGTCTGCCTCCTCCCTTCACCCACAGTCCCATTCCCCAAGGGATCTGATTCTTCATGCACAGACTTACTACCTTTGACAATTTAGGTTTCTTCTTGTTTTAGCTGATTTTTTTTCTCCCCTGACCTCACTGAAGGAAAGCATCTCGGAAAATTTTGTCTGTTTATCAACACAGGTTAGCCAGGTTAGTGAACTGCCTAAAGTAATTGCCCATGAAAACAGGGCACAGAATGTCACTTCAGGAATTCCCACCATTGAGACTCAAACTAAAATTGGAAGAAGTTAATGAATATTGAAACTTATCAGATAATTTTTTTGGCTGATCCACTCACGATATCTGGTAAATTCATCAGCTAATTTGCAAATAAAAAGCATACCCAGTAAGTATTGAACTGATTCCTCTGGTTGGGCTGCAGTACTCATTCTGCATGAGTGCAGAAACATAGATTTCATCCTCATATGTGATGCCAGCTGCTGCTCTAATGCATGTAGTTTCCTGATAATAGGAGTTCTAACATTACATACTTGTTCAGGGGATTTATTTTATCTCTTTTATTTAAGTAAGAGCTTAAATACATTTGGTTTTTCTTTACTCATAGAGGTGGAAAAATATGGAGAACAGGCCTAAAATGTGGTCTGTGTGGTCAGTCCCACCAAACACTACTGATTGCTCCTTTTCACTTACATCATTCCACTCATCACTGAAAATTTCTCAGAAAAATTTTTAGCATTTATTTCTGTTTATGTGTTGCTTTTCTGTTTATTTTATTTTTGTTGGCATTCTCTTTTCTTTAATGATTTATTCAAACTAATTGTTATCTGTAGCTTAGTCCCATGGCTGTTGTGGAGTCTTTGCCTGCAATCTTGTCTCCTTAAATGATCAAAGTTTCATTTCACTCATTCCTAAAAGCTTAGGACAAAGCCACCAAATCTGTTTTTGCTGTTATACAAGATCCAGGCTGCTTTGCTGGAGCACAAGAGCAGCTGTCAGCTCTGTCTGTGACAGTGTTACGGTCTAAGTTCCAGTGGCACTGAGTATATGCCACATGCCTGTTGCCTGTAAGGAAGCTCTGATACAGCCACAGCTTTTGGATCTCTTCTCAGCTTTAAATATCTTAACTTACCTCTCTACATCTGTGGTCAGCCCTAGCACGTTCATCAAATGTAAAACGGTGCTTGGTTTCCATCAGGAGCCTGTAAAAGCAGAAAGGCTTTTCATAGCCATTCTTTGTGCACTATGTGCCACAGCAGGTATTTCTGAGATGTAGCAAAGATCATTTTGTGTCGGTGATACGACACCTTTTTTATTCCATGCAGGGCAAGTTCTCAGAAATAGCCAGACTTTCTTTGGGCTTCTCTTTTCACTTTCTAAAACATAAAACCTGCTATTTCTCATCTCTGGTGAGTGTACAGGCATTTTAAATTTTCTGAATTACTATTCAGTTTAATGTTGCTTCTAAGCTCCACTGCTGTTTCCAATTCTGAACTGAAGATCACTTTTAATTCCTCAATTTCTTTCTAGCATTTACACAAAAGGTGTGTTGAAAGCAGGTGGCAGTCCAAAAGACATGTTGGAAGACTTTTATTTGGCAGCCAATATTTCTTTCAGATACACAATTGGCCAAAAACTACATTTTTATAGGTTTGGTTTCATAAACTTTAGCAGAGAAACTGTCATTTTACTCAAAGGGGTGGCTGTATTTCCTCAGGCAGCTGTGCAGCAGCATCCCAGATAGTCACTAGCACAGGCACCAGAAATAAGGAAGCTCCTGCCTCATAAGTAAAAAGTTCAAGCAGTTTTCCTCCTGTCTGTCACCTGAAGAGGCAAAGGGTAATCTGGTATATTTAAGACTTTAATGTGGGAGGTTTTTTCCTCCACCATAAACAACCCCACCAAACCAAAACCAGCTACCACAAACAAACAAAAAACCCTATATAGATTATGTTTCCAACTCCCGAACTGCAACATGCATCAAAAATGTCTTTTAGCTGCCTGAAGGAAAAGTGGCAGCTACCAGTTCTGTGCAGTTCTCTGCAGCTGCTCATCTGACCCCCAGGCTGTGTTCATTGCAAGAAGCTGCTGCTGGAAATGCTAAATTATCAGTGGAAGCCTGAAGGCCACTTGCCTGCTCTGCTCTGCAGTGACTGCTGGCATCCCAAGCCAGGGCTTATGGTTTTGCCTTCAGCTATGGAAGCCAAAGGAAGAGAAGGTACTGAGTAGGAATTAATGTGCACCCTGAGTTCTTGTTGAACTCTGGGAGTGATGGCAGAGTGTGACAGTCAGCACATGGGCAGAGCTGTGGCCTTGATTTAGGAAGATGTGTGTAGGTGACTAAGATAAGGCATAAACAGCCACAGAAACAGGTTAATGCCTGAAGTGATTCTGTAAGGAAAATGAAAAATACCTTTGATTTGTAACAGTTTGACAGTGAAAACTTTCTTTGGTGAGGTCAGTAAAGCTAACTTCTAATGCTAACATTCAAAGTTTGTATTTGTCAGCAGCCTGCTGTAACTACATCTCAATTAAAAGTTGCCTAAATATTGTATGGTGGACATAATGAGCTGAAGGTGTATGATGACAAGTTATCTGTCCCATGGCTTCCCAGATGTGTTTTCTTTTTTTTCCACAAGATTTCCTGGTAAAGACAGGAACGATGTGAATAAACTACTTGCTGTTCTGGCCACATTTCCTGGAGTCCCCTGATCCTTATTCACAGACAGAAAGCTTACAAGTAAAGCTTCAGCAAAAAAAGGGTTACGTTGGTTAACAAATAACAAGCAGCTGTCAACAACCAGCCTCAGCAGATAAAAGAGATGAAAGAGAGAACGGTAGATCTTAGTGGAGGGAAGTCTGACCTCTTTAAGGTCTGAGAAGAGAATCGCTCCTCAGGAAGATGAAAGAGGTATGTTGATCACATGAATAAGATTAGCCTTGGCCTTGCTACAGAAATAGGCAATTTTATCTGGGTTAATAGGCCTATAGCAGAGGTGAAGAGATGACCAGATGGCAGAGCTCTGGAATGGAGTAGGACTGGTATCCTCAGTTTCTAAGTACAGTGATGAAAAGCTTAGCGACAATCACGTGGAACTGAAAGATGGCTGTAGACTTATGAGGAAGTAAATTTGTAACAATGATAACAAGACAATAAACGAGGAAAGCAGCAGCCTGTCCAATTCTTGATATCTTTAAGACTGTCTTGTTTGAATATCTGTTTATCCTGGGGTTAAGACTGCATTCTACCCATTTTTTCTAGAGTGTGAAATACAAGATGTCGTATCAGATAATTTAAAAGTCTCTCTTGCCTTAAAGTCTGCAGCCCTCTCTCTTTCAGATTGTGACTTCCCACAAAATACTGTAGTTTGTATAACCTCCTTGTTATTCATTGTGTAAAAAATGCATAAAAATTACTAACTGTAATTAATAACAAAAAATAAAAAGCTAAATCCTTTTAATTTCACCCTGAATTGCCAAGGGAAAAATTGGGAAGGACTATTTCTAGATCAGGCAATTCAGAACAAAGTGCAAAAGCATTATTAAGCTTTAGTCAGTAAATATTTATTGATATGAAACACTATTCAATCCAGTATCTCTAAGTGATTGCTTTAAATCTTTTTGTTTCCTTCTAGTAAATAGAAGCAATTTCTCCTCGAAGTCATTATCACCCACTCAAGTCTCTTTGTCCCTCCCTCCCCCAAGTAGTTCCTCTTGTGTGTTTAGTTAGTTATACATCGTTTCACCGTCTTCCTTTTAAGGCTGTGCGTTCTCCAAACTTTATTTCCATCGGTTTTTTACGACTCATTTAGACATTGCACTGGGAACAACTAAACCAAAACGAATTGTAATAACTGACAACATATGCTTTTTATCTATTCTAGTCTTAAACGGTGCAATTTCTATAATACTTCTGTCTGCCTGCTACTACCAAAATGCAATTTACTTGTGATTTTTGAAAATTATGTTTAACCACATCTTCCATCTCCGGCAGGCTCCTGCTATCTGTCCATCCGTTTCCGTCTTGAGGGAAGTTTTGCGCTAATCGGTTCTTCATGACCGCTACAAATGCGCGTTTGGTTGAGACAGGGTAAGAGAACTACAGTGATTTTTAGGTTTTTCTTTTATCGTGAAACAATCTGATTTACTAGGTAGCGGACACGCGTCGAAGTGATTTAAGCACAACATCCTATAGGTATCATTAAGCACTAATTAACTTACCGACTCTCTCGAGATGCTACGGCATGAAAACCAGCTGTTAGAGCAAATTTCGATGACAAAGTCTGTTTTTTCTTTCTATTGAAAGAAAAACCCTCTAATTCCCGCTTTAGGTGTAGGGGCAAAGCCGCGGCGGGTGACCGACCACCCCCCGGCAGGTGCAGCGCGTCGCCCGCGTTTCCGCAGCCACACGCGAATTCCCGGAGCCCCTCCGCGCCCGGCAGCGGCTCCGCTCCGCGGGCACCGCAGAACCCAAGCGCGGCTCCTCCGTGACCGTCCCCAGGCTGGGGACCCCTACCCGCCCGGCGGGGAGAGCCCGGGCGCGGGGTGCTCGGCACGGTGCGTGGCCCCGCGGGCGCCCAGCGCCGACACTCACCCTGAGGGAGCGGCGGCTCCGCGGCCGCCCTCACGCGGCGCGGCGCGGAGCGCGCA
>VZTR01008208.1:468977-484432 GCA_013400775.1 Chaetops frenatus | reverse complement strand
GCTGCCTGGCAGCCGGTACCCGGCCGGGATATGCGGGAGGCGGCAGCCCGTCGGGAGCTGTTCGCTGGAGCCGAGGAGGGAGGTAGCGGCTGCAGGAGTTCCAGACGGCTGCAGAAGTTGCTGGCGTTGTGCTCTGGCTGCAGTGTGGGAACAGGGACGTGACAGCGAGGTGCGCGGTGACTCCAGCGACAAACGGGCGATCCTTGCTGAGTCCTCGTTACGAATGTCATGATGCTCTTGGAGCCCCAGCCCCGTAAACCATGTGATTTAAATGACGGGGATTTCTTTCTGGCTGTCTCAAATGTGACACTCAAGCATGTAGAGAAGGAGCCTAGAGTTAACTACAACTTGCGTCTTGTTTTGAGCTCATTCAGACTAATTTATTTGGTTATTTTAAGCAGACTTTTCCGGGTTTGTTTGCTTTTTCTTTTCAAGAAAATACTGAAAGCATTGAGGCTCGGCTGTATCGTGTTTGCATAACCGTGTCAGAGAATCTATGCAGTGCAAATGATTAGAATTGGTCTCTAGCTTTAAAAGGAGAGATTAAAAGCACTTGAATCACAAATGATGCACGGTGCAAACATTGTTTTGAACCCAGAGCCTCCTGGGTTCAGCAGGAGTCCTTTTGGCTCAGGTGTGAAATTTGGAGGGCTGGAGACAACTGGTATTGCCTTGTACTGGCTGGCAAGATTCCCCTTCTGCTGAGATTTGTTTTCAATAAGTTTAGGATCAAGGTCAAAGCCCAATATCTGCCCTGTCCACTTGGTTGATGAGTATTATGCTTCTGTTAGTTACATAGCAAACACTGCTCAACAGGAATTCAGCAGTAAAACCATGGGAAGAACTTATGCAAATCTACAAACGCTGTGGAAAGCTTGACTCACGTATATGGTGAGCTCTTTAGTCAGTGTTCTGTTCAGAGGTTTGTTGAGTGAATTCAAAGAGGGAGGGCAGGTGGCAAGGGCAGTAAATCCATGTTTGGGCAAGCTTTTTTTTTTTTTTTTTCTGCAATAAAGATTCAGTGTTTCTCTTTAAATGCATCATTCCTTTGCCTTTTCTGCACCTTGCTATTCCCTTTTGTTGGCACATCATTATGAAATTTTGAAGTTTAGTGAGTTTTGGAAGGGCCTGGGACATGTGGGGAGAATTATTTTATACATTAAATCAGGTTTTGTTCTCTATTCCAGTTTACAGTGCAGAAATTTCTTAACCAGTCTTTGCCAGAGGCATGGTATCATTCAACTACTGAACCAACACTTTTCATAGTTAAGAAAGGCTACCTGATGTGTTTGTTCTTGGTGACTTTCACATAACCAAGAGAAGGAAGTTTCATCTTAATTTTTAAATATCTTTTAAGATTTTGTGCTAAGGATGTGGATTACACCTTCAATATGTGAAGTGACATAGGAGACAGCAAGGCATTATAATAGCTGCATCATGGTTGCTCAAGTTAGAGGTGAAACAAAGCAAAGTGAATTATTTGGTTTTAAATGTAAAGTGGAGAAGCTGAGGAAATAGAGACATGACAGAGTAGCAGGGGGCTTGAACCAGATGGTCTCCAGAGGTCTATTTCAACCCCAGCTTTTCTGTGATACTACCTAGGTCTCTCTTGGGCTGCATTCAGGCTACTGATTAAAGCCAGCCAAGGCTTATGTGCTAAATAGATATGGTTTTCACATTCTTATATCTGGGTTTGCAGAACAGCTTCTTCAGTATTGTTGAAATGTTTTGGTTCTGTTTTGAAGGAGGACAGACCAACTTTCAGTTAGGGACTGAGAAAGGAGATGATTCTTTTCTCTCAGTGGTATTGTCATTCCAGAAGTTCATAACAGGTTTTCCACTCTCTAATTTCAGATTTTTGGCTCTTGTGATTTGTCAAAAGGGGAGAGCTCTGAGACAGAAAAAGACAGAAAATTTTCCCTCATTGGGTTGGGAATATATGTTGCTCAGTCTCACTGTTGTGTTTGGTTTTTGTTGCCTGATGTGAGAAGGCTGTGAACCCTCATTTTTCCTTCATAAACACTGCCATTCATTTGTCCCTGCAGATAGCACTGACATTACCAATGTACTGATTCTTTGTTTGATTTTTATCATATCCTTGTAGTTGATGTGAAGCCCTCTGATTCTACCCATGTAATTGGATTTATTATCTTTTTTTTTTGGTTCGGTTTTTGTTTTGTTTTGTTTTTGTGTTTTGTTTTTTTGTTTTTGCATTAATAAATCTTTATTTTCTGTTTCTGTCATCCTGAAAAAACTCCACAAACCACTTACACCAATGCGTCCTCTTCTATTGCTTCTTCTCACTATTTTGGAGCCCTTCTTTAGCCATTACAACTTGACTTCTTCACAGTCTACCAGAAATGTCCTTTTCTCAGGTAGCCAGCCCTCTCTTCACTGAAGGCCCATAGTCTTTATTTCTGAGGGATTTAGCCAAGTACTACTTTGTGCCTTTGTTCTTATTCCTTGACAATGTTGGCACATAGCCTAAAAAAACCTATTCTTTTTCCTGGAATCCAACTTGACAGAAGAGAACTGATTACTGTCACACATTGACTTGTTTCAAAGCTGTCACCAGGAGTGTATTTTTCTCTCAGCTTTTAGATATGAATTGGCAACAGGAAGAGCATACTGTGGCATTTTAGTTAGCTGTCTTTTATGTGTCAGCCTAGAACACTTTTCCCGTACTGGATGATGGAAGGTTATGGCCAGAGAATACAATATTCTTACGTTTTAAGGATACAGACTATTCCAGTTGTTAAGATTTTGCTGATTTCAGCTTTTATAAAAACCCAAAGGGCTACTTAAAAATAATTAGTCATCCATTCTGTTGGGAAGATCAGCAGAATAAACTGCTGCAGAGCTGTTAGTTTGAACTGACAGAACTGAAACAATAGCACCAAACTGAGCTGACTGTCTCCTAAGAAAATACGTCAGTCGTTCCTGAAAATCAGAGGGAGCCAAACTTACACTAAGACTTTAATTAGACTTCAGCCATTCTTTGAGATATTCTAAACACCATTTGGACATGGTTCTGCAAAACCTGCTCTAGCTGTCCCTGCTGAGCAGTGGGGTTGGACTAAGTACACTCAAGAGATCCATTTCAACCCAGAAGATTCTGTGCTTTGTATGATTCTGTGCTTCAGTAGATTTGAAGTTCACGTGCAGTGAAAAACTTTCCCCAAAAAACTGTGCTTATGCATGACTTGGTTTGTCTCAGGAGCTCTGTACTGGCCCTGTAACTGGATGATATTTTCAGGAATAGATAGATGTTGTAGGGGACTGGAGGAAACAGCATTTTGCTTTCCACTTCTCTTTGCTTGTCCTCTTAGCTGCTTTGTACAAAACTCTCCTAATTAAAAGTACAGAGGTGGAAAGCGTAGTATGTTGCAAAAGCAGGATCAAAAGCCTTTCAGCATTTTGGCATTTTTTGGACATAGGCATAATATTTAGATTAAATATGATATTGTCAAATCCTGATACAGGGACCACCTCTCTTACATAATAAAAAAATTTGATACAGTTAGGACAATCGGGTCCTAATCCTAATAGTGGCCTTTGGACACTAGTGTTAATCAACAGCTATCTTTGGGTGAGCCTCTATCCTCCTTACCCATGTTTGCTGTGCAGTTGGTGTGTGCACACAGATTACTGTTTTGATGGATATTTAGTTAGTCCCTTACAACTAAACTATATTGCTTTTTCAATGACTGTTAAAGGGGTGCTACATGGTTGTCGTGTAGTTACAGAAAAGTTTTTTGAAATATAAGCTATTTAACATGGTTTATATTTGTCTACTAGATGTTTGTTTACTGAAATGGATATCACAGGTGGCCGTATTACTGTGTGTTTGATTGAAATGCTTAAGCAATGACCTTGTGCTGTCAGGTTATTGATGAGATTGCATAATTGTCTTTGTGTTATTGCTCAATAAATTGGTTGAGCACTGACACTGTAGAGGGACACATCTTTTACTCAAAATACCAAGTGTATTTTGCTTGTAGAGTTGCATTGGGTAAGTTGTTTGCATGAAGATTATGTTGTCACCTTTTATATGTTAATGTTTCAAAGTGTGTTGTCCAATACCTTAGGGTTTTTTGTTTTGTTTGTTGCTTTGATTTGATTTAGGTTTGGGTGTTTTTACAGTTATACAGTTTAGTTCTGTCAACCAAAGTCCTGTTCCCTTTGAGATGGGTACTTGGGCTGTGACTAAAGCACCTCAGTTAACAAACCAGAATTGAAAAGGTGTCATAATGTGTTGCAATAAGTGAGTAACATGACTTACTTGAATTTATATCAGAACAGATCTGGTTGACAAGATTCTTACTGACAATGGCCAGGAGCTTTAGAGAAAGATGGTCTGGCCAATGTAGTTTCTGATTGTAGTCAAAAGAGAATGAACTGTTGTTTGTTGCTTTGCTCCAGACTGGTGAAACAGCTCCCCGTTTAATAAATGCAGCTCATTGCCATAGGGCATGGGTGCGAGATGATTTATTTTTCATCTATGTACATATATACAACTACAAAGAGAATTTTTTCTAACATAACCTCATTTTTTTTTTTGAGCTAATAGACAAGTTTAAATATTAAACCTACTCAGCCTGTCTGTGTCTAGCTCCCAAACCTTCACTCTGTTTTCAGCCTACCTGAGTCCCATGATAAAATGAGGGAAGAGAAAAAGGGCTAGGAGATTGCATTTAAACTCTGAAAGATAAATCAGGAATACTAAATTGATCCCAGATTTTTAAAATTCTGGATAGTTTGTTGTCATTCTCATTCCAGTAAACTAGAGACCTCCTATAATGGAGTGTTCCAGCTGATCTCAACTGTAATAATCCACAGGGAAAGGAAGTGGTGCAATAAGCTCAAACTGAGCCATACAGTTCCTCTTAGGTCAAAAGTAATGCACTCTTTTTATTCAGAACTGGGCTAGAAGCTGATGATAATAACCAGCTGGTAGGCAATGAGCCATCATGTGTAGCATTAACTGAAATCTTTTAGGATCTGAAGGTGATGATGCATGTAGAGTAGACAGAAGGTGACACATTCCCAAACACACTCTCTGAGTTCATCTATGCTACCCTGGGTCTTTTTGATAAAGATGAAAAAGAAGCTTTTGGCTTCTCCTGTTCTCTGAGCATCCAACCTTTATGTGGCATGAGCTGTGAGAATATATTGTACAACTGCTGTGTGTTTGCTCTCGCCCCTTCCTGCAACTGCAGAAATTGTTCAGAATGCTGCTACTTACTTAAAAAGGCTGTGGTGAAAAGCGTCAGCTCTGTTTTCAGAATACATGTAGAATTTCTAAATTATTCTGCATAATTAATGAAAATGGGATCTGGAATTCTGAGTCTTCCTGAAAATCACTGGCATTTTTCATTGCTAAACTATTTTTGGAAATTTTATCTAAATTCTGTCTGCCATCCTCCAATGTAGTGTATCCTTCAGGCGTCATATTTTTGGCTCTTCTGAGTGAAGTTTTCAAGTGCTGGGAGCAGTTAGATTTTAAATAGGTATTATATTTTGTATATCCCTAGAAAAAAAAAGTCAAGTCAAAACATTTACTAAACAGGTCTCATAGTAGCTATCAATAATAACTATCCATTTTTCCTTCATGTCAATAGCCAGGCAGACAACAAGAAAATATGAAAGACATCAAAGAGAGGCTGAAAAAGAAAATTCAAATACCAATGTAACTGATAGTGCAGACTGTTTGATTTAATAGAGTTGTCTGTAGCTGTAGTGTTCTGTGCCTTGTAAGATTGCTATTGAAGCATAAAAATTGCATAGGTGGTATGAACATACAATTAAAATGTGAAAAAAGTGCATTGCTTTTTTGGTAGATTTTTCATCTAAGAGTATACCAACTGCTGTGTGCTAATTTTCTGTGTGGATTATATATTCATGAGATGCAATGTGAGAAATTGCTCATGCAATATATTTGAATAAATGGCAGGATATACTGACAATAAAATGCGTGTATATGAAAAGAGCAGGACAGTTGCTACCAGTAAAAAAATAAAAAAAATCTTCAGTACTTCAATCTCATTTTAGATATCTCTGGCTGAACTTGCAAGAGAATAACAAAAAGCTAGAAACCTTTTTACAAACCAGAAGGACTTAAATAAATGTGAATACCCTAACCTTTCATGTTTTTCATACTTTAGGCTGCTAAATTACCATGTACAGGTGTTTAAATAGCTGCAAGAGGGGAGACTGTAAACAGCCTACGGTCACGTACAAAATCCTATGGAGTTAAAAGTTTCAAAATTACTGTGAAATCAATTTTCATCACCATAGTAGCTAATGGTATTTCTAGACTCATAAATACCAGTTGTTAAACTGAAATGTGTATTTCCACTGTAACAAGTACACAGGCATGAAAGCCCCTCTGCACAGCAGTTTTATCATTGTTCAGACCTACTCTGTATTCTGAGGAAATTTAAATAACATGACCCCTGCATCCATAATCCCCTGTATTTTCTCAGCAAGCTTATAAAAGCTATAGGATAACTTCTTGAGATATCCATGAGACCCAGGATTGCATCAGAGGCTAATTTTGACTTTTGCCTTGGACTGTCCCCAGACTGTTCATTCTGTGTGGATTCACCATTTGTCCAGTATCTGTGTATATTGCACTTGTCAGTCCTACAAGAACTGCTGAGCTGAGACTCCCTGTGGCTCCTGACTGCTGGAACCCCCAGGCCTTCCTGCAGTGCCCATGTGGGAAACCACACAGGGGGTGGAGACATTTAGGTAACTGAAAATGTACTGTGCAGTTGATTAGTCCTTGCAGAATGTGTTTGATGCATGGCAATGCTGCATACAGAGTGTGCCTGGGCTCTGTGCACAGCACATGCAGGGAATGTTTGTTCTCACTGGAAGGGTTGCATTTCTGCTGCCTGCTTCAGGAAATTTCAGCTGGAAACATCACGAGCCTTATCCAGCCCTCCATTCCCACAGGTTACTGAGAGAACACATTAATGCAGGCCCTCCTACTACGGGGATGACAATTGCAAGGGTTACAGCCAATATTTAGCCATATTTTTCTTTTTGAAGTGAATTGATAATGTTAAAAATAGCAGAGATTTTCCATTTGTTTATAGGTGAAGTTTTTCTAATTGCTGAAGATATTGTGGCCAGTTTTTTCACTGACTTATACTGGATGGTTGTTCGTAATCCATCTAAAGTAATTATTGGACCTTAGATGTTTCTCTAAAGCAATTGAAATACATTGGATTAGATTCTGCACCACTACATTTCTAAAGTGCTATGACCATAGCATCTTTGGTCCTAACCATGAGGAAACTATTACAGAATTTACAAAATTACTGTTGCTTAGAGGTGAGAAAATACATATGAAACTTTGTTTTCAAGAGCTAATCCTTTTTTGGTTGCTGTCCAGAATGAATTTTTATTGTTAGTACAGAATGAATAAATATTGGAAAATTAATATTATGTTTACATCAACGACCTCCAATGGAAAATGAATTTCTGAGGTTTAACTCATATTCATAAACTATTAATTAAGATGACTAATTAGCACTTATGTTCAAGAATCCAATTTCTTTTCTAGTGTTTTAAGACTACAGTAATGCTAATACCACTGTTAATACTAATACCATTGTTACCCTCTCTGATGCAAATGTTAGAACTTGGTGAGTCTGCATTGGCAGATCCTGGTTAGTGTTTTCTGTTGCTGCAGAAGGGAATCTGTCATGGTTTTGGAGAGACTAGTTTGCTCTAGTATGGACAGACAAGATAAGGCACACAACTGGAAAAACCCCTCTGATTGTTGTGTTTTATTGTACTTTGAAGGTTTCTCTAGTGCTATAAGAATAGCTTATGTGAGAAAGGTTGAAGAAATGGGACTCTGAAACACAAAGCTCTTGGAAGCCCTCTTCAGAAATTCTGATAGAGAGCTATAATTTTTAAGTAATTGTGGTTTTTTTGGGCTTTTTTTTTAAGCTCTGTGGGGCAGTCTCGTGAGCAGTGTGTAACATCACAGGCTCAGGCTGTGCTTGCTGCACTATGTGTCTTTAGAGAAGGCAGTGCTAATCTGAAACTGTACAGCTACTGCTTTTATGTACTTTTAGCACTTCTGCTGTCTTTGAAACAAATAGATCTGTCAGCTCGTGGTAGTCCCTAGAGACTCATCACCAGAGTAGCCATGTCATTAAACTTTAATCAGGCCACATTAATTCAGTAACAGTAAAGATGTGTGTAAGGATAACCTTTCAGTCTAAACAAATGGAGATGACCTCTGTTTAAGGACCTACAGACAATGTGAAAATCATTATTAAGAAACATAACATGGAGAAGGGTGTGACAACATGAAAAGATTTTATTATACTGATAGGGATTTCTTATATGGCTTTGACTTCATCATGTCTGTTACTAACCTTTCAATTTTCCAAAATTAAACTAGATTTATTTAAAAGTAGATAACTAATAGCTAGTTATTTATTTTGGAACAGGAAAGATTAGAGTTTAGATTGTTTAAAAAAACCCCAAAACATTAATTACTAGGTATTTGTTCCTGAAATGAAAAGTATTTTGCAGAATTAACAGAAGTCAAGACCACAAATGATAGTAGAATGAATTTGTAAAAATATCTGTCATGGTCATCTCATTTTAAGTCTCTTAAAATAAGGCAGAGGTTTTGCTAGACTTTGGTTGTTTTGAATATAGAATGTTGCAGTGTTGCTACACACTGAAGTTTGTAACACGCTACTGCATAATTAATTTGAAAATTATTACAACTTAAAATTTAAAAACCACAGCAAAGGTCCAGTTTGTTTGGTTTTAATGTCTCAGAAGAGTTGTGTGAAGGTCTTACGCAGACCCACAGAATCCTCCCACACTCACGTTTTACACTGAGCATTTATCACTTGTACCTTTGGCTTCTACTGACATGCCTAATGACACTTCCTACATTTCCTGTATTACGTTTTCAACAGGCAATATTTTTCAAAACCAGTCAGCGTTATCCACATTATCCATACTGAACATCATACTGCACCAATGCGGTTTTTAGGAGTCCCACTGTCAGTCAGTAATTGATAATTCAGTAAACTTAAAAACAGTTTCATCTTTCTTCATGGATTTTTCTTTGCCATTCTGTCATATTTCCTCTCCTGATAACCTAAAAACAAGAAACATACTCTACCAGCTCCACTACTTTTTGCAGAGTGAAGCTGGTCTTATAATTATAAACTTCAGGATCAGAATTGCCAATTAGTTTGGAATCTGGAAAATGTTATATTTTATGCAAGCCTTTTCATAGGCACAGCAGACCTAATTTTGGTCCTCTGCAGGATTAACATTTTTCTCCTTCACAAATCATACCTGTTCTCCCTTCTGACTGAATCTCCTGCACCATGAGTGCTCCATGTATGTGTATGTGCTCTGTATCTGTACAAGAGCACAGTGCATGCATGAGAAATGTAACTTTTTCCAAATTTTGAATGTATTCCTTATGTGTTCTGCTATACTCATGCCAGCAAATCTTTTTGTGCTCTACATTTCTCCAGGAAAGACGAGTTTGGGAATTCTTGTGGTTTTGTTTTTTTTTGTTTTGTTTTGTTTTTGTTTTTGTTTTTTTTTTTTTTGGGAAACATAATTACCAGTGTAAATAATGCAGTCTACACCTTCTTCCCTGAGTGCTCTTGAGATGCTCTAGGAAAGAGCTGACAAAAATAGGCTCCTTTTATAGTCCAAATAGCCCAACAGGCCATTCATTGTCCACAGACAGAATTTAAACACGCGATGGGGGCAGGAGGGGGTGGATGCTGACTTCTCATTTCACTTTAAATCCATCCTCATAACAGCCACATTCTGGGTTTAGATGAACATACACAGATGTGCTAATGCTGATTTTGGGCTTTTTGTGCCCAGTGACCATGTCATCTGCTGGGGATATTTTGGCCAAAGTAAAAATTCCTTGAATAGCTCTTGACATTAATTTTCATGTATGATTTTTGACATTTAAATTGTGATGGTATTGCCAGAAAATTTTGCTTGAACACCTTAGGTTTCTGAGGCATCTGTAAAGTCTTTCCAAAGGCATCTGTTGCTGGGGGTGGCTGAGCAGGGACAGTGCACTGATACAGGGCCTGTTTTGTTCTTCTAATCTTCAGTGCCATTCACAACTCCTGTAAAGAGCTGGCATATACAGTAGGACTGATCTTCTGGTGGACTTTTGCACCTTTTTGGCTTGCCAAAATGTTTGTACTTCACAAATGAATGGCCTATTTGACTGTGCCTTTATAGGGACCCAAGTTTCAATTCACTGGTTGGAGAGGGAAATGCAGGAAGCCTGGACAGGATTGTAAGAAATGCAGTGTGAGTAGTGGTCTGAATTCAGGCTGGGCACCTCTACTGATCCCTGATCTCTCAGGTTCGTGTCCTCTCCCCTTGCTGAAGTCAATGGCAGTTTCTTCTATTCCTGTTCAAGTTGCAGTCTACCACCTGCTTTTAGATTCCTAAAAGTCCTACCCAATTTTAAGCTTTAAATTTCCTGCCAAACACACCAGAGATTCCACTCCTGCAACTCTGACATCTGCCACGTCAGCAGCTCAGCATATTCCTGGGTGCAATTTAGACAATCTGACCACCCACCAAGAAGCTCAGACCTCTAACAAGCAGCAGTGGAGCCCAAATGAGAGGAGTATTTGGGCTTCAAGTTTCTGATTTAGGACTCTTTTGTTTACTTTTTAATTTTTTAAAGCATCTGTTATATCAGCCTTCAGCAAGATGATATACTGCATGTACAGACTTCATTAAGAGCAGTCCATTCTAACAACAGCAGTATATTTAAATATTTTCCTGATTGTAAGCCTTGCATTTCAATTATTTTTTGGTAATAAAAGTTGAAATGGAATAACTGTAGAGCCATACTGAAGCAGCTTTGTCAAACTCAGTTTGTAGTTCAGTAATTTAAATAAAGCCTGATAAAATTAGACTTTACTTTGATGGGAGTTTCACACAGCTCTCAATTACAGGTTCTTAAACCTTAGAAAAAGGCAAAGCTGATGATAATTGTGTTGTGACTTGCTTCTCTGCATGCATTACTTTCTTATTTTATGCCATACTGAAGTGGTATAACTTTTGGTTGAGCTTTATGTATGCATAAGATTAAATATTTGGAGTAGACTCAGGAGTATGCATTCACTCACTGCTCAATGGTACATGCTGAAATTTCTTCACTGTCAGTCTTCCAAGCCTAAATCCCTGCAACCATTCCCCTACTCTTATATAAAGCTGAACACTGCATGATGTGACCAGGCTCTGCACTTATTAGAATTATTTTTCTGTTGTTGAATCTACTTTAGCATCCAGCCTTCTTCTCTACAGCAATGATGGCAGAACTCTTGCATTTCCCTAGGACAGTTTGAGTCTTATAAGTAAATACTACCTGCTTGGACATATGAGACTGCTTTAGGAAGTGTTTGGGACAGCTATACTATTCACACTCCACAGGCTGAATTTAAACGTGTGCTGTGGGGATGAGGGGGTGGACAAGTAGGGCAATGGGTGTCATTCTCCTTCCTTCAAACACCATTAAGATTGCACATTAACATGTAGTACTCAAACTGAGTGTCACACATTAGTATGTGTGTAAGATTCTGGATAAAATATAAATATTTGAATGTAATCTAGTATATATCCTATCTGATCTTGTACAGTTATCTTCAAATCCAAAATTTATGCAAGGATTTTATTATTCTTCTTGGAGCTAATATTTCACCTTGGTTTCGGCTTATTGATCTTGTTTCTCAGTGCAACATCAAAATGTCTTGTGTGTTGCCTAAACCATTCTAAGTGTGAGAACCCTTCTGTTGAGGAGCTCTCACTAAAGATTTATGCAGACAAAGGCTTGATCTTTACCTTTGATATGATGTTAAAGGGTTAAATACTGGTCACAGCATGTGTGCTTGGGTCTTGATTGGGTTTTTTCTCCATCTAAAGGACAAGGGGGGAAAATAAAAGTCCTCCTTATATTCTAGGTGTAAGCCAATGGCTTTAATGAATGTTTCATGAGGTATTGTCTGATGTATATATATACACATATATATATATGTATGTATGTGTGTATATATATATATGTTTTAAATCATCTTATTTGGGGGAGGGGAGAATTTATTTGGTTTTTAAAATTTATTTTGGTTTGATTTATTTCTATTTTTATTTAAGAAATCTAAAGGCAAGCTCATTCTTAATTTCTGATTGGTTTACAGGAAAACATCTGGAAATAAACATAAGACTGAGCTTAAGTTTTGTACTGTGTGGACTTGGTTGATTTGTTTTTGGAGTACAAAGCCTGATGCCATGGGATTTAGAGCAAACTCCTCTCCTCCTTGGCTTGTGTGAGCAAGGTCAGGTCATATGAACATCTTAAACTTGATACAGTTCTGTTTTGTACAAAGCATGGGGTTTTAAAGGGTTTTCACATCTCAACATAGTTCTCATCATCTCCAAAGTCTTCTTAAGCTAAGGAGTAAGCCAATGGCTTTAATGAATGTTTCATGAGGTATTGTCTGNCCAAAGTCTTCTTAAGCTAAGGAGTAAAAAACCAGAAATAATAATAATAATAATGAGGAAAAAAGGAAAGAAAATGGGTTTGGGATATCAGCTATGTAGTTCTTAAGTTTAAGGGAAGAAAAAATAGTCTAGCTTTACAGATTTAATGGTGTTTTGGACATAGCTAGTTTTTACCTGTCACCAGAATCTTCAAATATTCTCATTCTTATGGAGCCATAAAGCTGTTTTCTTGTAAGAAAACACTTGCTAAGAAGCAAATTATAGAGAAAGAAATAAAATTATTGTGTGGGTTTATAACACACTATAAATACATGTAAATTGCACCATGGATCAAAAGCTCATTTATACTAGCTGGTAATGAAGCTAATTATACTGAAGATTGAAGTCAAGAACATTGAATGTTTTTCTAAGGTGATAATGTCTTGGGGCTTGTTTTCTTGGGGCTTTATTTCTATGTTGAGATCTTAGGGCTGACTCAATGTATTACATACTTCTAATCCATTATATATAGGGAAAAGTGTTCACTGCCTCACGAAGTTAGTTACATAAAAGTTTATTGCTATAGCAGCCAAGTTGTTACTTTTACTGCAAATGAAGATGTGAACAAGTTGTGTTTTTTTTCATTGTTGTGAACATTCATCTGTAAATACTGTTCAGTCAGTTGTGAAGACTTTTCAGAATGGTACAAGACTTTGGATAAATTCTGAACATGTAGAAGTGTCCACCAGTATCCTCAGAATGTGATGCTTTCCAGAGGAAAAGAGAACAGCTGAGAGAAATAGAAGGGGAGTACAAACAGATCACAATCTAGAGAGAAACAGATGGGGGATGTGTGCACACACCAAGATTAAGGGTAAGAAATGTGCAGTACAAGAACCATGGTTATAGGTAGGCTTTTATGTCACCAGCCTCCTCTATAAATATCTATATTTGATGCTTTGACCTCTAAAATCACAGTGGTGCTCAGAGGAGAACAGTGGATCCATGGCAATCAATACAGCTACCCAGAGAACTGGGGTAAGTCAGGCTGGAAGGAACTTCAGAAGGCCATACAGTCATGCCACATCCCAAGATATGTGAACTGCTGCTGTTATATAAATTTGTAGTGTGGTTTTAATGCTGTTATGCCATGAAATTCTACAAAATAGGTCTGGGAAAACCCATGAAGGATAATCCCCTTTTCTGAAAGTAATGTCAACTATACTTCAGCAACTGTCAGAAGCAGCTAGTCCAACATGTTCTTCAAAATTGCCTCTGCTAGACATTTCCATAAGCACTGCGGGTAATCTATTCTGTGCCTCAGCGTTATTGCAGTGCCAGGTGCCCCTGGACCACAGTCAGAAGCACAGAGCACTCACTGAGGTAAAACAGCAGGAGACAAATAGGCTCAACTTCATTTATCTATCAGGTTCAAGATACTGTCTCATTTGGGCTTCCAAACAGATAAATTCTGCTACATTTGTGCTGTGCTTTGAACTGTCAATTGTCATGGTAGTCACAAGAATATTTATCTTGGGATATTTCAGCTGGAAGCACTTAAACTGAGCCTAATTGAGAGAGACTGAAGAAAAAATTATAATTAGAGGAATGATCTGAAAACAATTAAGAATATTCTTGGATAATTATGAACTTACATGAATTCAAGGACTTTTAGAAGAGGAATTGAGTGGAATTGTCTGGAGGATTTGCTGGCTTTTGATACCAATGCTGTTACACTTGTGAAAGTTAGGTAACCATTAGCTGAAGTAGTCCATACAGCTGTGGAAAAAAAAGCTAAGCCATGAAATTTATATTTGATCAGAAGAACAGAAGGCAAAGGTTGCTGAATGATATGAAAACTGGGAGAATGTCTGCATGGAGGCTTGGATTTTGGGAATAGAAGTGCAGAACTAGACCATTAACCCCTGTGTAAATGAGCCCCTCCAGGCTTTCCAGAGTAGTTCAGCTAACACCAGCATTTTGCTGGAGGAAGGTTGCTCTATTATGCTGAAAAATGCCAACTGATTTCTACAGAGCAGCAGTGTAATGATGTCAGTAATGCTGCAAAAGCCTCTATGTGAAAGTCTTATCTTTAGTCCTTGTTGCTGCTAGAGGTTATCATGACTTGCTACTTTCATGGTGTTCTAGGAAAAAATATGCACTACTAGATTATCTGTTATCACTGTCACAGCCCAGCCCTCTGCTGCTAACATAAAATAGAATTATAAGCATCAAAGGGAAATGAAAAATCAAATCCAATTGCCTACTGAGTGACTCAACTGCATTTTCTGTTTATTAGATGTGATGACAAGATAAAATACCATCATTCCTGGGCAGTTCAAAAGCAATCACTGGCAATTTATTTGATAGTTATCTCTTTAGGCTCTGTCTTTATTTCCAATCTGCACAAGAAGTATTTATCTGCCTAAATTTAGCCATTTCCCTTGGATGTCTGTGTTTGCTGGCTTGCCTTCTAGTCTGCGTAGGAGAGATGGAAACACCTTCAGAGGATTTTTGAGTAGATGTAGAACTGTGAATCACTGTCTGGGAGAGCCCACTGAAGCCTCTTTTTCATTACTTTGTTGGGCAAGTTGCCTCTTTTATATAACAGTTGCAAGTTGACAGTGACTTTCCCCCTTGATATAATGTGATCCCTCTGGATGTAAACTCCATGCCGTGCTTCCCTTGTCATGTTGTTCTTGGGATTAGGGTGGGCATGCAAGGAGAAAAGTCAGTACAGGCCAGCCTTTGGGGAGAATAAAGTAAGATGAAACAAACAAGGACCCCATTAGATGTGCTGTAGGATCTAATTGAGGCCTTCTTAAAATATCTGGGACTTCACAAATAGATATATTACTTGTTCTTTATGGCTTACAGTTACTTGAGAGATAACAGCATGGACATGGCTATTTTTAAGAGTTTTTAAGTTTAAATTT
>VZTR01008208.1:444995-463378 GCA_013400775.1 Chaetops frenatus | reverse complement strand
CAAGGAGAAATTTATGTGGCATTGCAGTTTGTTGCATAGGTCTGACCATTGCTTGAGAACATCATGTGTTACAAGTAAGGCCTTAGAATAAATTAAATAGGTTCCTATTAGGAATTATTTGTTTACTGCTATTTACTGACTTGTTTATAATCAAGAATTTTGGTATTAGAAAATGAATATGATTATGATTATGTCACTTTTGGAGTGTTTAAGAACATAGAGTACTTTGTACTTGTGACTGTATCAAACTATTTGTTGAAACAAAGCAAGGTTTATTTGCAAACATTCTCATAACCAATAAGACAAAAATAGCCAATATGTTATTGGTGTAGAGCCTTATTTTGTTTGGTTTTAGTGAGTTAAACTACTCTATAAACCTTCCTTTGGGTAACCATTGGACTATGCTATATTTGTAACACGAGGAGAAGTGCTAAATAACAAAACTCTTAAATTTCTGTGATAAGTTCACCTGCACTGACCAGTGAATTGATCTGTATTGATACTAATTCTGATGGAAAGGATCTACAATAAAATTGCCAAGTAAAAATTTCCGTATTAGCTCCTCCAAGGATTAAAACCCCCACATAAGTAAACAAAGTGTAAACAATAGCAGGTTAAGGAAAAAAAGTTTTTCTTGTTATATTCATCTCTAGATTATCTGTAAAGTTTAGTTTTTGTCTCAGTCATGAATATTATAATGATTTTTGCTTTTAGTGGAAACTAAGCTTCTCAATTAATGTCTCATGTCAGAACTTGACCCTTTCAGAAATAAACTAAATAGCACAAAACTTGAAACAGAATAGAGAATAAACAATGCTGTCTTAACACTGCACAGAAATGTTTATTAAACAACTGCATCAGTATCATGCTTCCAGCCTTGCTCTACCTGAGTTACTGTTATTGTTTGAGACCTGAAGTTTTGAGCAGTTCAGCTGTATTTATGTTTACTTTGCATGGGAATAGAACAATCTTGCTTGTATTAAGTGACTGCAGTATGAGCTGAGGATTGCAACAGATGTGAAGGAAGAAAGGAAAAATGACCTTTGCTAAAATATCTGTGTTGTCTCCATCTGCGGCTTGTCTCGCTAAATGCAGAATTCTCTTCTAACAAATGACAATTGAAATTAAAAGTTTTATATTTAGATAACTGGCTGTCTCCTCAGAATACCCTCATACACAGGATTTAGTTTCCTATTTAGGTTGGTTTTACAGACATCCAAATCCTGTCAGGCTGAGCTCCAGTCTCCTCCAGCTTTATGGAACGTTTCCAGAGGAAGTATTGAAATGGATAGATTTATGTCTCAGTTGCTTCCACTATTACCTGGTCTCAGTACTCAGTCATAAATTAAATTGGCACTTTTAGATATTTAGATATTTCTTCTCTGATCCTATTCTGAATTCTTGATCTGACTAATATTTTCATAGTCTTTTTGGGTAAGTAAACGTACAGAATCAAAACCAGCATCTGCTACAGCCAACAGAAAGTTCCTTACAAACAGACAGAAAAACTGCTGCATATCTTTTTGAAGGAGGCAGAAGTTACCTGGTACAGGTCATACACTGAAATATCCCTCAGGCCCAGCAGTCACCAGCCTTGGTGCCTGTGACTAGTGTTGCTGTAGGATGTTGACTTTTTTTTTTTTAAGTTCTATAAAATATTTTCTGTTATATGTGTTGGAGTCTATCAGAATAGATAGTCTTAAAGACAAAATAGTTGTTTTCTTTGTTTTTCTAATGGTAGATTTTGCCACAAAGTTACACAATTTTACAGTCTCAAAAGAGCTTAGTAGGCAGACTTTAATTTTTTTAATGCAATTTTGTTGCTGCAATAGGCAAAACAGTTGTGTTCCACACAGAGAGCAATACTACACTTATCCAAAGCATGGCCTCAAGCTAGCATCTGAATCAATGTCAGTTTGGGATTTCAAACCCGACTTTGGAACTACTTTATGAAAAAAAATAGCTTGCCCATACATTCAGCACTCACCTGTGAGACCCCCCAGCCCTTTATTCTTCATTATGCAGAAAACCACTCTTTAATAGAAACAAGTATGACCTTTTATTACTGTAAATGATAGACCTGTCTGTGTGTTCTATCTTGGCTGAAATTATCCCAGTCAGCCGCTCTAAGAATAATAATCCTTTAAACTCTGTCTAGATAAAAACAAAATTTCTTTATTTTAATGCAGCCCACACTGTTCATGAAACAAACTAATTATATTCCATAATTACATAAATGCTTTAATACTAGTTTGTTGCTTATTTTGGGGCAGCATCTCAGACAGTGTTTGTTGCACTTGCATATTCAGTTCTGATCATGCATTTGCTGGGTATGCTGGATGAGCTGCAATAAGCAAGTGAAGTGGAGGGCAGTCACACTGAAGATGATTCATGCTCTTTAACAAGAAACTGCTTTAGCAGAACCCCTAATGATGGGTCAAAATGTGGGAATATATCATGAATACAGGGTTTGTCCAGAAAAAAAACCAACATTTTCTTCAGAGGCTGGACACTGATGTATTGAGGAAATAGCAACAGTGATGGGGATGTGTGATTTCTAATGTAAAGGAAGGAATAGCCTTCCAGTATAAAGCTCTCCAGCTTCATGCAGTGCATACTGGTAAGATTAAGATACATCTTATTGCTTTATCATAGCAGAATTGGGTTTTGGCATGCACTAGAGAAATGGGATTAGTTGCATCAAAATGTACATAGTTTTATGGGTCTAAAAAGTGTTTCAAATATTCAAAGGGAAGTACTATTAGAGGAGCAGAAAAAGAGAACTGGGGAAAAGATCTCTTACCAACAGGCTGAAGCCATGGTCTTGGGCCATCTTGGCAGAATGGGAAAGATTTTGGGTGTAGAGTTCTTCGTGGCAGTCAGGCATCCCATATTTTTACTTCTTTGCTCAGATATGGTCAACTTGGTCCTTTGTCAGAAAGGCCCCCAAGTGCCTTAAGAGCACTGTGACACTACATGGAGGAAGTGCTTGAAAGGATCTTACAAGCAGGCTTGGAGATTAATTCCAAAATGTACCTCTCCTTTTTTGGAGTGGTAGGGTGGTGAGACTAGGAGAATATTTTTAGTCCTTCTTCTGCAGAAGCAGATGTAAGATCCTGAAATGGCTTGTGTGACTCGAGGAAGAGGACTTGTGTTTTACTCATCTCAGTTTTTCCATTCCAGCCTTTAAGAATGCAGTGCAGAAGGAGGTGACCTGTGAAGCATCCCCCAGCTCCCTATGCTATCCTCTATCCTGCTGGGTTTTTTTTTAAGAACTGTATCCAAAGGGAAGTGACATGTTTAGCCCTTAACTGCAGTTGAGTTGTCATTAAGTATTAGTTGCTTCTCTATATTGAAAGTTCTACTTTTTCCATAATTTAGTTAATTTAATTTACACATTTTCTACTTGTTTTAACTGCACTTATAGGTGTATTTTATTATCTCTCTCTGTGCCTAATGACTGCAGGAGAATTTATATGGTTCTTGTTACTTCTCCAAGAAACAAGATAATACAAGTTGATTTAAATGAAAATATTAATGCACTAGAGACTTGCCTGTGCAGGATTTGCTGTGACTGCTGTAATCCCTGTATTTACTTTTTCATACAGGTTATTACCTACTTGCACATCATTTATCATCATGTTCTATGTAATCCTCAAAGGCTATAGTACTTGGATTTTTGGTTTTGAGCATGACTTGTGTTTCTGCTATTACTTGGAAATCAGGCTGTACATATTTTCTTTAAATTTCTTTCTCTCAGAATCAAATGTATCATTTTAAAGGAACAAGCCCACAGGGCTTCCATATTTTGTCAATGTGCAGCAAGTAATTTCATGAGAAATGTTTTTAATATCAAATCTCTGCTCTGGAATTTTAATATTCTCAAATTTTACTGTATGACACAATAATATTTCTGACAAGAGTGATTACATCCTTGGGATTAGGACAGAAAGTGACAGGTTATATTTTCTGCAGTATTTGTCTGTTATTCCCAGCTCAAGAAGGACTTTAACCTGCTCTGTAAGATCATCTAGGAACTTATTCATTTACTTGTGATTTTTAATTTATAAGAATGTTAAAAAACCACACCTCTTCCATGAAGGCATCTGACTTCTGCTAGGAATTTCTGCAGCAAATACTGCAGATACTCCTTCTGAATCTTTTTCTACAGCAGATCCAAAGGGATCCCATCTGTCATAGCTTGCAGGATAAAGATTTGAGCTTTTTTACTTTGACTATTCCAAAAATATCTTGCAAAATTAAAAAAAAATTAAGACTAAATGGTTGAAACATGCATGCTTGCACCTAAAGGCACTCAAATTTAGGCTGTGGATCTGCAGTTTTAATTTTAGAAAGTATCCAGTCCCCTGTGGATGTCTTTGGAAGACAGGTCTCAACAGCTTTTAGGTCCTGAAATCCCTTCTTTCTCTTTGAATTGTTAACCATATGCTAATGGTTATAATACTAATTCTAGATATGTACCTACCATTTTGCCACCATCTAGTTTTCAAAATATACTTCAATTCATGCATAAAACTACTTACTGAGCCAGCTAGAAACTTAGGGGCTCCCTGTGTTGTGTCTTACCACCATCGAGACAAAGAGCACTGCTGCTCTGCTCTACTTCCAAAATGTTATATTGAGGACTAAGGCCTTCCATGAGCAGAGGAAGGCAGAAAAGTTGCAAGAGTCATCAGCATGCAGGAATCTTCTAAGCCAAGCTGTGGGAGAGTCTTGTCAACAAAAAGCTGTTTTGATTTAATCACTATCACAGGAGAATTCAGGTGGAAATGTTGCACAAGCCTGTGTATATCTGGAACACTTTAATGCTTCCAACTCTCCTACAATGATCTTGCACATACAAGATAAACCTAATTAATGTGTTTAATAATTATGAGATGAAGTCCACCATTTGACACTTGTAATATTAGTAGAGAAGACTGTCTTTTATATATTGGCAATGTTATAGAAGATTCCTACTGTTCTTTCCTTTTCCTGCAATATTTGAGAAACTCAGTGTAGGGCAGATGGTATGAAGGAAGTTGGAGCGTTATTTTTCTACAAAATGGTAGAAATATGTTCAGTATGTAGCACAATAAGCTGTTTTCCTACTAGATCATGTGCCTCCAGCCACATGAGCCTGGTGTTTCTAGTACTAATATTCCAATCAAGTGCCCATTCTAGCCCTTAAGGACAAAGCAGGTCATGTATAATTGTAGTGCTTCCTTGAATCCCAAAATAATGAGCAGAACCCTTTTCTTAAAATTTGCATTTGTCTTTGTTGGTCTGTTGACTCCCTCATGTATTTTGTTGGCATTTTGCCTCTCTTCCATGTTGCAGGTAGGAGTGTTATAAAAATTGCACAAAGATGGGTGCCCTAACTGTTAACTTTGATGGCTAGCTCTGTCACAACCTTCTCCTCTCCTTCTTAACAAAAGGAAAGCAATTGCCTTGAGAATGCAGGAAAATTGGCAGAAGTTACAGATGGCACTGTCAAATAGCAAAAGAAAAAAATAATGTCCCATCTACTGTGATTTGTCTGGCAGAATTGAGGATGCTTCTGTCAGTTCCCTGACACGATGCTATACTTATCCATGGCACATGAACAAGACTTGTCATTTAGATAAGAGCCAAAGTGAACAGAGAAAGCAGAGACACAGTAGATTTATTAGTTTGGATTGAATTCAGAAGAAAAACTGCTGTTGAGAATTTTGATATTCACTTTGTGATCCTGCATTTGCTGTAAACTATAGCAGCTTGACCCAATAAAGATGTTCCTGTTTTTTAAATATACTTTTGTGTGAAGTTAAAGTGCAATATCTCTCTGCATACCTTGTATATGGCTCATCTATGCCATTTACAAGGTATGCAGAGATAAAACTTATGCAAAACTGTAGTACCAACCTTCTTGTTTTTAAAAGCCACCCAAATAAATGGAGCAATCCTAGCAATCTGTATTGTTTCATGCACAGTCAGTTCCCTGGTTTCTAGCCTTTTAATGTTCTACACTGTGTTCTGTACAGCAGCCATATGTCATTTGAAACAGTGTGTTGACTTTTCAGGTGTAATTTGTTTTACATGTTTATTCTCAGCAGGCTTTCTCTGACTTTGATGCATGACTTTGAAACCACTTCAGGATGACTTGCACAGTGCCATAAAGTTCAATAATAATAATAAAAACAACTCAACTAAAAAACCCAAACCAAAATCAAACACAAAAAAACCCACCACCCGCCTAACTGAGAATAAAGTAAAAGTTTGGCTTATTTACATTGGAATAGATCCAGAATGTGTCAGTGGAGGGAAGTATTGAAAGGACTTGTGAGAAAGCAGGTTTAGATTTGGTGCAGGAAATAGGAACAGGGAAATCCCAGAGACAGGCTGTTAACACAGGTCTGAGGATCCACCCCTTGCCACTTGGATTCTGTGCAGACCAAGCAACCTTACGGGAGCTGGCCTGTTCTCTGTGCCTTTTGCTGCCTGCTCTCTGCACATCCAGCCGGGTTGGTGAGGGGTCCTTGTGCCCCTGCTGCTCTGCTCGCAGCAGGGTGAGAGGAGCTGTGTGTGCCCTGCAGGGCTCTGCCACTGCAAAGCCCTTCCTCAATACCCCTCTGACAGGAGAGGAAAGGAAAGATTATGGCAGTGCCCAGAAAATGGGTTGGTTTGGTGTAAACCCTGGCAGCAAGTCTTTGACATGCAGGGTGTGGTCACATGTTTGTGTTCTTAGCAGAGTCTGTTATGAAGTACCTTCATGTTCTGCACCCAGGATGCTGACAGGAGTTTTGATTTAGAGGGTAAGTTCATGAGAACAGTATGTCTCTTCACAGGCACATGTCAGAAAATTGAATAGGTCACAAAACCTTCTCTGACTATGAATGGCTGGGAGAAAATGGTTTAGAGAGGAAATAATTTGGTTGGTAGTAGAATATACTGAACTATAGTATGTGTTTCTTTATTTCCTGTATTAAAATTTTCTTGGTACTGACCCAATGTCAGTGTCTCTCCTAGGAGGTACTGTTTAAATACAGTAGTCTTGGATGCCATCTTGTAAGATCTATGTATTTAAAAGGAATAAGTCACTTTGAAAGAATTCTGAAGGCTCTCCTGGGTGTAGCTTGTTTATGCTGTCTTGGAGTGGTAGTGGGGGGGAATTTCCTGGGCACAGAGGGCCCTGGGCTGGTGCAGAGTCAGTGTGACTGGGTGGTGCCTCTCTTCCTTGTCTGCATCCCTTCACAAGGAGGAGGCAGTCACTGATGGCTTGCAACAACCTCTTAGGAACTTTATCATGTATATTAGAGGATGTGGGGATAGAAGTGCCCTGGTGTAAAGAAGCAACTGAAACCTTCTGTGCTTCCCAACTGTGTATGACTGCAGCTGTAACTGGTATTTTCTTTTTCTCCAAAGAACTTGCAGACTGTCTCAATATCTTCCTTACTTTTTACTTTATTTTTAAGTTTGCAAAATACTAACTTCCTAGAGCTAAAAACTAGTATGCATTGGTAGGTTTGGCCATAACAATAATGGCACTTGGAATCATTGTGTGGAATGCAGTCACTATAGGTCAATATTGCAAACAACGGAGGAAGCAAATTTGTAATGGGAAATAGCTTGAGAGTGCACCATTAGTAGGAACAAATGTGAATTGATGAGGATGCATATCCAAAAACTCTGAGAAAAAAGAAAGGAGGCATAAATAAAGCAANTTTTTTTTTTTTTTCCTACTACCTTCTAAAGGCCAATGAACATAGTAAGCAGCTGATGTGGGGCTATATCTTTCTTTAGAGTGCTCTCTCTGGAGTCAGTGAAAAGTAAAATATATATTAAAGGCAGAATTTGAGATAGAATTCTCAAACCTTTACTTAGATTCATTAAAAAGTATCACTGCAACTAGAATAAGTAACTCAAATCAATGACCAGACTTCTGGAATAAACTCAGGTGATCTACATTTTTTCCCATATAAAATCCAGTACATCTATACAAAAATTAAGATTCTAATTAAACCTGATGGGGAGGGACACACCACCAAGTGGAAGCATGTGATGGTTAAGTTTCAGCCACATGCTTGGTAGTAATAATGACATAACTGCAATTCTCTATTGCTCTTCAGAGCTGAAGAATTAGCTGAACAAAGGGGTGACATCAGCTCTCTCTGATGTAGTCTAAGTTGAGAGTCCCATCTCATAGGCAAATTTGCCAGTTCCCCTTTGTGTGTTGGGGCATCCAACAGACTGATCCTAAAAGTGGATAGCATGTGACCTAAACTGGTGTGTGGTGTTGCCTAAGAAGAAGCCACTGCCCATAAGGCTCCATTGCAGGCAAGAAGCATTTCCCCTATTGAAAAACATCAATGCTTTTATCTTCCTTCTTTTCCTTGGAAGGCGTTACTTTGTTTACCAGAATGCTGTAATACTTCAAGAAAGTGAAAAATAAAAAAACCAAAACCAGGAACAATTTTACTATATCAGACCAAAAGCCTGTTTAGCCAGCTTTAGTCTTCAGCTATGGAAGTAGTGAACAGATGTAAAAGCAGGGTAAGTGTAGAGTGATCCACTTCCATAGGCTGTGGAAATTTGCAGTCACAGCACTACCCAAGTTGAAGACTGCCTGAATTGCATTAGTGTCTGTCAATGGACCTGTTGTCCATAAATTGTTTAGTTCCTTTTTGAACTTGCTTGTTTTCCTGGTCACCCCAGTGTTCTGTGGCAAAATAAGCAATGAAGTGTGTAAAAATATTTATTCTTCTATGCTTTTAAGAGTATCACTAAATAGTGTGATGGGTAATTGTGGTGTTCTGAGAAACAGTTGATAATCACTTCCTATTCATCTTCTCCACATTGACAGAGAGGCATGAAATGAGTACACTCCATCTTTATTGTCAGGTTTCCACTCTGCAGAGTCCTTTTCTATTCAGTCTCTATTTTTAGAAAATTATTTTTTTTCTAATCATTCTTTGTTGCCCCTTTTTGCTATGTGTTATGAGGTTACTAAAATTGCACCCATGATTCAAAATTTGAGCACTCACAGGATTTATATAAAAACATAATGTTGTTTCATGTTTTGTTCTCTGTTGTTTCCCTAAAAATTTCTTATTTACATTTAAACTCTTGGGCATTGAAATTATATTTTTATCGAAGTATCTGTTATTTTTGATCAATACCAGAGATACTACATTCCTTTTTGAGTAGGAAAAGATAATTTCAAGCACATAATTTTGTACTTATGTTTTTCCTATGGACATTTCTTCATTTATTGATGATGAATTTCATCTGCCTTGTAACTACTCATTCAGCATTGTTAGGTCATTCTCAAATTTATCTGGGTTTGTTATGGTCTTTATTACCTTGACTAATTTATCATTAACAAAAGAATTGTTTATTCTTATAATTTGCCTTCTATCCTTTAAAAAATTATCAGCCTGCCAGGAGATGTTCCTTCTTATCCAATGACAATTTATTCTCCTTAAAGGTCATTGAGAGACTTTTCTAAATTAATTCCTTTCAGAAGATCTAGGATCCTCCATGGCTGGACTATGCTAGCTTGTTTGCAGCTTCAGAAACTTAATAAATTTGAAATTTTATTTTTATTGAAAAAGGAGAAAAGTTGATTTGTTTTCCATTTTTTCATATTTTTGAAAGTACCCAGCAAATTTATCAGTTATTTTACTTTCATCCTCTCGACCCAACTTAAAAGCTTTTGTCAAGGTTTGTAGTTGCTTCGATCAGCCTTGCCAACATTCATTTATCTCATATGGAAGTCAATTTCAGACACAGATCTTTGTAGAGTAGCAGGTAGTAAACAGGCAATTTCATTAGCAAATTCTTTTAAACTCTCAGCTGAATATTATCAGGCACGTTGTTCAGGTGGTGATTTGCCTTTATTATTTTAGTTGATTTTTATAATTAAGCCTTCTATGGACGCTGCAGATTTTAATGGATTCTTAGATGTGACCTGGTGATTCTTAGAAATGCTCTGGTGTGAGAGGGTCCCATAGCTCTTCCTGCACTGTGAGCATCAGCATAGAGATGTTATTGAGCTTT
The DNA here is from genome assembly GCA_013400775.1 of Chaetops frenatus. Lineage (NCBI taxonomy): Eukaryota > Metazoa > Chordata > Aves > Passeriformes > Picathartidae > Chaetops > Chaetops frenatus. The sequence goes on along the minus strand of VZTR01008208.1, from coordinate 453,340 downwards.
ATCCTATGATTTCAGCTTCACTGAGTATTTTGCCTGCCCCTCAAGCACTATCTAGAATGGATCTTGACTTTTATGTCTTTAGCAAGTTTTTCCTTTAAAATCTCTGCCTGGCTTTGATAGTTTTACCTTAAATCTAGGGTGCTTTCCTTTTTTTTTTTTTTCAATTTGTCATATTTTCTATTTTTTTAAGGATTTCAACTCTGCTCAGTAAAGAATCACCCCTTTAAACTGAGAGGTTTAGATTAGATTAGATAAATTTAGATTAGATACTAGGAAGAAATTCTTTACTGTGAGAGTACTGAGGCACTCAGCAGGTTGCTGAGAATGGTGGATGCCCCATCCCTGGTAACATTCAAGCAAGGCCAGGTCTGTCAGTCTGGTCCAGTGGAAGGTGTCCCTGGCCATGGCAGGTGGGTTGGAACTGGATGATCTTTAAAGTCCCTTCCTAGGCAAACCCTGCTGTGATTTTAGGCTGCCCTGCTGCCTGATGTGGACTGAGGGTTTACATCAGCTGAGAGCGTGGATGAAGTTCCAACTGAAAAGGAGGCTTTGGCAGAGATCTTTTATTTCCACACTTCATTAAATCATCTCTCAGGGAAGAAATACTCTTTGTCTCTTTCCTTTTTTCATCCAGCCTATGATGAAGATTCACAGTTCAGTCAGTCGCCAAAATACAATTAGAGTGAAAAAAATAAATTACATATCACTTCAATAAACTGTTCATTCCTAACAGGTTCGGTGTGGTTAGATTACTCACAAGAGAACCCCCTGAAGACAAAAATTAGGCAAATTACCTAGGCCAGTACTAAGTGATTGAGAACTGGGAACTTTTAATTAAGTTGATATAAAACATTTATATGTAAAGTGTTCTTTACTTAATATTGGCTGCATAAATAATTCAGCTGAGAAAGAAGATGAAGATTCTTAGACTAGTAGATTTGGCAAGCCTGATTGTGCTCATGAAAGTGTAGACAGAGCCTAAAAATGATACACTCAGAACAGGGATCCTAATGTTACCATTATCACAAGTTACTGAAATGGAAGAAGAGCAGCCTTAGCTTTTATTTGCTAATAAAATTTGGCTAGTAATAGCAGCAGCAACGAAACCAGCAGGTGCCCTGTGCACATTGGTCAAATTTACTATGTAACAGCAGTATTTGATTACCAGACTGATGGCTTGTGAAGTGTCTGTGTCTGTGTGCACAATCCAGAGACTGACTGCAAATACCTGATTGCCAGACAAATCATGTTGGCTTCTTTGGGTTTTGTTCCTAATTAGATCAAGCACTTGAGCAAAAAGCTGTTTGCAGTGAAAGTCCATTGGAGAGTCTCCCTGGTGGAAGCAGAAAATGCATTTTGTTGCCTTTCCCTGTCTTATCACAGGGGCCAGACATAAACTATCTGAAATCACAGCAAATTCATGTTTATCAACCATTCTTAAAAAAAAAACTTTCATTTTTTTCCCCAATTTTCCTGTTTGTGAACATTTTCTACTGTTAATTGTTCTACTGAAGTGGCACTCATGAGAAAGGTTAATCCACATCAGAATTCTGGGGGCAAAGAGATACTGCCTTCTTCAAAACAGTCACAAGCATGATGCTAAAATATATCTGTGTAATTTAAGTCCTAAAATAGTTGTTATAAGGATTTCTGCCTTTTTCTATCTGGTATATGTAGGTTTTGGCTTCATACACATATGAGTAATTTCCATTTGGCTTTAGTGAGTGTGTGGATGGGCTTCTCTTGCTAAGCACAGCTTCCAGAGGGACCAGCCAGACGTTGGTACTGCTGCACAGTTAGAGGTGGGCAAGAGGGAAGTGGGAAATGTGCCCTGCAAGACACAGCTCCCAATCTTTGCTCCTGCCCATGAGGTAGGAGGGCTGCTGTGACAAAAATGGAGCTAAGCAATGCACATTAATTTCAGACACTTGTTCTAAAAAAGCAGAACGATTTGATTTACCTGGGTTGGGTTTAATTTAGGCATCAAGGGAACCATTTGGGTTTCCCCTAATGTGAGGAGGGGAAAATGCAATTTTTACTATTTTCCCACTGATGTTTGGCTGCAGTTTGGCTCCCTTTATTGTACCAGAATAGCTGTGGCTATTAGTATTTTATTTGTTCCCTCTCCCCATCAGAGCTCTACAGCCCATCTGGAATAGGTAGGAACAAAGAGCAGGGAGACAGACTTTCAGCTCCAGGTCTGTCAGAGAGGACTCAGACAGTTAAGCAGAAGCTGTTAAAGTAACACCAATGTGCTGAACCTGTATTTGTGTCCTAACCTGACCTCTGTGCATGCAGTTTCTGTTTTGCAACCACTTGTATCCTCTCTTTCCTGAGGTCTTCATTGCACATTTGTGGCCAGGGCAGGATTAGCACATGGGCTGCCTTGGGGCTCACATCCTCTCACATGTGTGGGGACATCTGTGTGCAGCAGGAGGAGGACAGGAGGCCTGACCTCCTGCCTGTGAATGACTTACTGGATCTTCCTCTCAGTTGCTTCAAACTGTTAGAGAAAAGTTTGTCGTTCAGCTTTTCAGAGCCCTTACCCTGAGATGAAGGCAGCACAGAAATCATGTAAACTTTTTATATTAGTGAAGAATACAGTTTACTGTGTTTATTGCTATCATACACAAACAGCAGACTGGAAATTGTTTCACTGCAATGTGAAATAAGAGGTGAAACATTTGAAACACTCCCAACAGCCTAAAGTGTTAGGAAATGAAGTGTTGAAAAACATGAACAACTGAAAAGATGTTTAAGTATTTGTATTTAAATCTCTTAAGATCTCCTCAAATAGAGTAACATGTGGTAGAGAGACTTCCTAAATTGTCTTAAAGCCTCAGAGTTTTTCAGAGTTCCTAGTATACGTATATGTATCTGCAGTTATATTGTAAGTGAAGAAGAAAAGAATATATAAGCTCAATTTAGTTATCTATTCATTTATATAAATATTAATATAATAATATTTCTCTTAATACTGTGATTCCCCTCTAACAGCCTATTTCCACAGCACATACTTGGCTCACAAACTGGACAGGAAGGGACAATGTGGTGCTGCTGAGAGTTCACTCAGTTGAAGACTGGCTTCTGTGCAGCACAGTGTGCTGTTTGCAGACAGTTCAGCTTTTAAACAGAAATTAAATGTGGTGGTTGAAAAATTGTGCTTTGATTTTCTAACATAGTGAAATAGCATTAAAAGTTTTATTATACTGAAAATGGAACTCTTTTTGTGCCCTGCCTTCTGTTGGACTCTTTAATACCCTGGGTGCTGCAGGTTGAGTCTGTGGGGGCAGAGTTGATTTGAAGTGCAGAAAACACTGCATTTCTTGTTGAGAATCCTACTGAGCCCACACTGCCCATATGCAGCAGGTGTCCTGGCAGGGCAGGTGTGCCTGTGTATTGCTTTGGTACATATGACTGTCTGCAGTATTTTTTTTTAATTTCTTTTGTTTGTTTGTTTGTTTGTTTTTATTCACATGTTTTCCATTTGGATGATTATATTTTCAAGAGTGACCTCATTCTTGAAGCCTTGTCTTTTATTTCTCCTGTAGCTGACAAGAATACTTCAGTTGTAAAGGGAGCGAATGTGATATGGAATTCATCAAGAGGCAGTAAATAAAAACTTGATAATGTAATTAAATGTGCTTCTGCATTAGACAGAATTTTCTGCCTGTAAGTGCAGTTCAGCTCTGAAACCTTGTGCAGTGACCTCATTAGTGGTGCTGGTAGAGACTGTAGTAGGACTAGCAACAAGTCCTCAACAGGAAAAATTAAAACAAGTTCCAAATCCAAGTAATTGAAGTCTCGGCAAGCTAAGAGTTCTAGAAAATTGCTTCTCAGTTTCATCCTTTCAAAAGCTTGAAATTATCTTTTTTTTGCTCCTCTGGTGATTTTGTAGTTTTCCGCTTTGAAAATTTTGAATCTTTTCTTCCTTGGGTTTTTAATGGAAGTTGAAGTTGCAGGATATTATGCTTTTGAACAAGCTGGGCTTATGCTTTATCTGTGGATAATCATGAATTATTGGGAAATAGGATATCATAGAGCTTTTTTGTACATGGGTTGTTGCTTAACTGCTGTTTTCTTTGCCATTTTGATAAGACAGTCATGAGAATTATTCTGCAGATTAAATTGTTAAAAATGTTTGTGATAAAGAATTAACTGTCTAAGTGTTGGTTTATGAATAAATAGTAGCAAGTAACTTGCCAAATTTATATAAAACAATTTCAATTATTTTAAAAGGTTCCCAAACTAAAATATATCTTATAACAGTGTGGATATTATTGGCTGTAAAGTTAAAGTTAGATGACAGTGAACATGTTTCTTAATGAATATATTATGAGATGTGACTCAACTCTTATTTTTATAGGGTAGTAAGTAACTCCACACAGGTCTCCACGAGGCAAGAGCCTGTCTGACATGTATAGGAAGTGAAGGCAGAGCTAAACCACAGATTTGCTGGTAGGAGATGTATGAAGGATGGAATGTGTGAGGGGGAAAAAAAGTGAAAATAGTTTGTAAATTATAGGTTTGTGTTTTCTGTCATCTGACTTTTTTCTTTGGTAATTCTTCTGCAGAACAGTTCTTCAAAATTAAAGACAAGTCTACCATGGGAGGAAAGGCTTTGAAGGGAGCCTCTGCCAACTTTTGGCCTCTTTCTTCTCAGTACCTCTCTCAATTCATTCAACTTGTGAATGAACAGTCATGTTAGGCCATTGATCAAAATGTGTGGCAACACTGACCAAAATGAGAGCTATGGCTAAACTACTATTAATTTATAAATTAATTTAGGAATTTAATTTTAGTTTGTACTTCCAATATCTCTGAAATACATATTGTCTGTAAAATCCCACATAAACAAATCCTTGAAAATTAGAGGGCCCTGTTCCTGCTGTAGGTACTGCCCCAGCCCCTTGTGGGCTGGGTGCCTGGCAAACTCAAGGATGCCAGTGAAAAAATTCTGACTTTGTTCTCTGCCAACACTGTCTTAGTTGCTTTCAAGTATTTGAGTCCTGTTGTTCAACAGTGACACACAGGCTCTGTGATGTGGCTGAGGGGAAAAAAAGGTCAGTATCACAAACTGCTCTAAAATAAATTAGCAAAAGAGAAAATTAAGCAATTCCAGCTCTGGGATGAGTATACTAACACTTAAAAGCTTCTGTCCTTGTATTAAAATTGATAAAAAAGCAAAATGAATATTTTCAGCACCTTGATGTTCTAGAGGGTTTGGACTATTCTTATCTCTTTGTTGTTTAATGCTTGTAAAGCAGTGAGGACCTGTGTTTTAGCTGAAGAAAACATTTAGATCTCCTTTTCACTTCCAACAGGTGAATAGTTTAGCTGAGGCATGGCTTTAAACCTGAACGTGCAGAAATACCATGCTGACATCTTTAGTCTTCCTCTGTTCTTTCCAAGTTCATTGGAATTTATGCCAGGAGATGGGATTAATTTAATTGTAGAGACTCTGGTCAAGCCCCTTGGGACAAGCTAAGCTGAAGAAGACCCAGTGGTTTTTCTGTGAGTTGTTCTGCAAACCACAGCAATGCTGGAAGCAGGCCTGGATCACAAAGGTGTTCTGGGGTAAAACACAGCACAGAGGAACAAGAGCCTGGGGGCTTCTGCATGTGAGATGATGAGTGCTTTACCCTGCAACTCCTGGGGTGGTAGTTCCAGGAGGATCTCAGTAGGGAATGCTCATCTAATTGGGGCAGAGGACTAGAGTGATTTCACAAAACCAACTATTGTAGGTTAGCAAATCAGTCCTAAACTTTTTCCTTAACAATTCCTTCGCCCCTCCCCCCTGCAGTGTTGAGGGGTGTATTTATTTTTCTTTTGTTTTCCTCTATAACAGAGAAAAAGGTATTTTATCACTGTGATCATATATGAGTTGAGGTTGATTTCCAGTGGTAGCAATTTGGAAACAAGTATCCAAGTATCCTTCTCGCTTTTTTTTTTTTTTTTTTCCTGGAGATTAATGATAAATTCCATTTGAACATTAGCCTTACTGTCTTCAAACTGTGTTCCTGTGTTCAAGCTCTCATCTCTGTTATTTGGGAGAGCATATTATTCACTAACAGTGGTACCCTACATATTTATATCAATGTGAGCCTCCACAACCTCAAAAGCAGCAACTCATTTCCTGCAAACAAAATAAGGTTCCGAAATATGCCTAAAGGGGAAATCCCATAAATAATAAACAACTAACTTCTGTCTTTCATCAACAAAACATATAGAAATACCCTTTATTTTGACTTTATAAAGTCAAGTTATTACAATTCTGTTTGTGCTCTCTTGTTTCCACGGAAACAGTCAATCTAATTTTAGGGAATACTCTTCACTCCTACCATTCAGTTAAGCTTGAAATAAATTTATGTAGTACCACTGGTTTTTCTTCCACTGTCATCAGGAAAACTCAAAATGCAGTTGGAGACAGTGTACAGTTTCCAAAAAGAAGAAAAAATCCCAACCCCCCACAACCAAACAAATGGAAAAACACCAAACTGAAAAAACCCCAAAAACCCAACAACCTCCGAAATCTACACTGTGTGAGCTTTGTGAGGTACCTCTGTGTTTGATCAAGTGTACTGTCACTGGATTTGTCTGAAATAATATTAAAGAAGGAGTCTAGCAAGAAGTGGATTTTATGGTTAAACCCAGGAGCAAGACCTTTGCTTCTGCCCACACTGAAATGGGGACTGTCAGAGCATTAGGAGCTCTCAGGAAAATTATGCTTTCAAAGATTAGGAGACATGAGAGAGGTTTAAGGATTCCAGCTTTAAGAATGTCTGGCTCATGATTTAAGCCAAATAACTGTTCTAGAAATATTTCCATGCTTTAGCACAACCAATGATATTCAGGGCACTGCACTGGGAAGTGCATAGAATGTGTCTATTGCCTAAAGTTCTTAGCATTGAAATGTAATGAGAGCAAAATAAACTGTATTGATGAATGTAAAAGGAACAGATGTCTTCTGCACAAAATTTTATTCAAGGAGATTTAGTGCCATAAAGAGTAACTTCATTTAGTGCCATAAAGAGCCAATTATTGACTCTGGTAATTGTAGGGAGCCTAAAGAAATTAGTGTGTGCATAGTGCTTGCTGGTTTTGGTTCGTGGCTGAGCCCCAAACAGCTCCCAGAACCCTGAGTGTACTTACTTAGGGTGACTTATCTCAGGCAGTAAACAAATGTTCATCTATAGCACTGCATGCCTGTGTGCAATCATATGAACAAAGCTCCTTCAATTACTTCTCTAACAACAGTAAACTACTGCAGAACATGAAATCACAGACAATGGATTGTTAATTGTCACATCCTTAACCTAATAACAATTTTGTGGAACCAGCAGTGATTATCTTCTCTCTTGTTCTCTTATTTTTAACTATATTATGACCTAAGAAGAATTTTAATGAACTGAATGTGTGTGTTTGTGTTTTCTTTTGGCTTTGGTCTTGAAATATTATACTACACATATAAATATAAATGAGAAACCTATAATATAGAAAGTAGCATTGTAGAATACGCAGATGGAAAAGTATCTTCACAAGAAAGTAATGATGCTTTATTTAAATTTGGAATAAGGAATCTGGGATAATTTTCACATTACACATTGGAGAGTTAACATAGATCCTAAGACACACGTAACAAATTATTCTTTTCCTTATTGAATTGATGTGAACAAAGTAGCTCATTTAGATTTACATTCAATAAACTGAGTAGCTTTAAAATATTTTAACTAGAGCTTAATTTGCTGTTAATATTAAAGATCTTATACTTCCAATTTGTAGAAGTAAGTTAAGCACTCAAGGAAGAGTAGTTCCCATTTAAAAGGAGTCTGTCGTGTTTTAAATATTTCACCATGTTTTTATGAAATGTGGCAAAATATTTTGAAAGCCATGTGACTCAGAGTAATTGGGCATCCCATACCCAGCTTAGAGATTCCTCTGGTTTGCAGAGACATGAAGTAACATATGCCATGACCACTGTACTGTCTTCATGTCTGCATTAAGGTCATCTCTTTGACATTTCTTCTAGAACTCCCACATAACTGGGTTTTTAAATTTATTTTTAGCAGTTCTGTGTCTAGCTGTATATTTCTGGTGGCAATGAATGTCCTCCTCCTCCTGCTCGTGCTCCAGCAAGCACAATTTTTCTGTTCATGTCAGGAGACCTGTTGCAGTGCTTTAATTTGTGATTTGTGAAATACATTTTGTTAGGAACAGGAAAGGCTACCCCCAGAAGAGTACAGTTGGTGACAGTGCAAGCAAGACAAAGGAATTGGCAGCAGAACAAGACACTGCTGGGAAAGCATCTGTGCTGTGCTTTTAAAAGTAGTGAGGGGAGGGAAGCA
>VZTR01008208.1:415773-444026 GCA_013400775.1 Chaetops frenatus | reverse complement strand
CCTTCCTCTAAATTTATGTGTCAGCTGAAAGAGGCAGGGCTATTTGTTTTTTGTCTAAAACTTCCATGTGTGTGAAGGGTTACACTGGACCAGGGCTTATGTGGCTTTGCAAGATTTTGGCTTCCCAAAGGGCACTGTGTCAGCTGGAGCTCAGGAGAGAGCCTTGGTCTCTGTGATGGCACAGCACACTCAAAGAATGCGTCCTTGCTATCCCAAATACTTACAAAAAGTCCAACATGGAGTTGCCCCATTTGTGCTGTCAGTTTTACAAGTGAAAGGCAGGAATGGAAACCAGTATGGAAACCTGAAAATAGCCCTGTGCCTTTTGGCTGTCACACAGAGGTGTCCCATGGAAAGCCTATTTCACAGCCTCCACCCTCCTTCCTCAGCCTGATACTCTGACTTCTGCAAAATATGCCCAAAAAACCCAACCCAACCCCTCTCACAGTTCCTACAAATTTAGGTGAAACCTAGCTGTAAATATTATTCTTCAGAGAAGGAAAATCAGTGAATCCTGGTGATGATTTAAGTTTGTAGGCTTTTTTTGGCTTTATTCAACATGAAATTGGTGTCTGGTCAGAGCTGAATCTAGACGATTTCCCTCTTAGAAGAAAAGAGAAAATAAACCTTGAATTTAAAACCCTCAAATTTTTTCTGTTGTCTAAGCTGACAATGGAAAAATCCAGATTTGCTGCATGTTCTTATAGCTAGCAATAACAAATTTAGAGCAAAATCAAAGGCCCAAGAATATATTATAAAGAATTTTTCATATCTGTTTAATAAGCGCATGGTTGTATTCAAAGCTACCTGTCATTTATGTATAAAATGCTAGACTGTTTTACTATATTTCATCTCAGTAAGTTGTGCTGCAGCTTTTGACATATTTTTAATGTTTCTAGAGGAATCATGCCATCAGTTTTACCAAAATGAATGTCGTATATCAAGCTCAAAAAGCATGAAATGGAATAGCATTAGACTTGACAAGAATGCCTGGCATCAGGCACCGTTATCATTCTCTTCACAGCACAGCTCACGGTCACTCTTGCCTGGTTCACAGACCTAGGGGTATTTCTGTGTTAAGCTGGAAAAGTTTCTTAGCAAATGCTGTTAAGGGTCAGAGAAACTGTCTGCAGAGGAAGGATCTTACCGTGTTTGCAATATCATCCTGGTAAATTATTTGCTGCCATCAAAGAAACAGCCAGTAGTTTCTCTGGAACTATCATTGTCACTAAGCACTTGTTGTGATGTTCAGGGAGCTCATGGGCTGATGCTGAGATGATGCAAACCCTCAGCTCCTCCACAAGGCTCCCAGCCTTGGTGCCAAATAGGATGTAAATATCTCCAGCTGTGACATTTCATGCTACAGGACTGCAGCTGAGCAGACATCAGTCTGTTTCTGCTGGAGGGGTTAAGATGTGTGTTTCTGATAGATATCTTAAGGTAAAGTTGTTATACCTGTACATGGGCTGCTATTTGGAAACATTGAGTGTTGGTGTCTGTGCTGACCTTGCCCTGTACATACTAACATAAATAATACAATGCAAGATGTCATCATGATTTTAAAGGCTCTTCTTTAAATACCAGGTGCTGTTGGGTGCCATCTTCCAAGCTATCAAACATCTACGAAAACTAACAGATTTTAGTATGTGTATTTCTCATCTTTGCAATTAAACAAACACATACTTTTAAATTATGTTTCAGCAGCGTTATGATTGTGTAACAACAGAGTGGTATGTGATAAACAAAGACAGCCATGGTAACTGTGGTGTCCCTTACAGCTAATTTCCCAGCAAGATTTGTTTTCAGCTGGAAGGTTGGCATTCAGCTTTCATCACAGTTGTCCTGTTGCTACAGGGATGTTTTGCATGCGTTGTATGGAGAGCTGACATGTAGGGAAGCCAACTTCTACTTTGCCTTTCAGCAATTTTTTTAGTCTGTGGGGAAAATAGAGGTGGTTTTAATCCTTTTTATCTCTTCATTGCAAAGTGACAGTGCATGTTATGTGGGTGAAAGGGAGAACAAAGTCTTAATGTATTTATTTAGCTTTCTTGTGTATGGCTGGTTTGTGTTTTATCCTTTTAATAATTCCAAAAAGGTTACTGATTTTGGCAGCCTTTATAATTTAAAGTATTTTTAAAGCAGACTCTCCTGTTCCCTGGATTAAATCAAATAGATTTGTTTGAAAAGGTATATGGCATGGAAATGATTCCATGATCCTCTTGTGTATTGGAGTAAATATGTACATGATCTGTATTTACTACAGAGGCAGGAATTATGCACACATTTAGCTAATACTTGTCTCTGATATGAACCTTTAATTATTAGTTTGTGTTTTGGGTTTGTTTTTTTTTTTTACTTTACTTGTAAAGCTTGATTTCATATTTCTCACTTATATGGTACAGGTAATTTCTGCTCCGTGATCTTTTTCACAACAAGATGGGTTGATTTCCAAGCTGTTGGACAATTTCATGTAGGAGTGTGAAGTTCTAATCCTTCCTTTTGAGAAGGAAGAAACTATTTCATACACACCTTTTGTTCTGGAAAGAGTAGTTGATGTAAGAATATCCTTCTCACTGGATAAACCTTAGTAGATAGAGCCAGAGAGACAATGCAAATTGGTGTCCCTGGCTGAACAGCCAGCCAGACATCTTAATAAAAATTTCTACTACAGTCCTCAGAAATGTACTTCACTTCAAAAACAACATAGTGAGCCAGAAAGAAGCCCAAATATTTTTAGGGTTTATTTTTACATGAAATATTGGAAAACTGTGTGTGTGAATCTGATTATTAAATAAGTTATTTGGAAAAAGTTAGATTTATTAAAGTATTTATTGAAGGAAATAGAAATAGGTTTGGGTTTTTCCTGTTACAGTATCCATGTACAGAGTTGGCTCCTCCTTTTCACCAGAGCTAATCTGCTCTGTGTTGAGACATCCACAGTTTTGACATGGAGGCCCTTCAGACTCTGCTGAGAAATTAGTAGGAAAACTTTAGGAAATATACTCTGATTACTGGGTGCTTGTTCCATTAACAGTAGAAACAAAATAAAAAATTCCTCAATTAATGGCTTAGGATACTGCTAATGACTCTGAATTAAGATGCTGTGCTTTCTGAATTCTTTTGTGGAAAGTCAATTTTGGCAGTTTTTTACTAAAGAAAGGGTATTAACTCTGTTAAATTACATTTTTAGGTTATAGACACTATGCTGTGTTAAAAATGTGTCCCATGGAAAAATGGTTACATTTCATCTCAGGACTTGTTTGTTTACTTTGATGCTACAGTTAAAAACACTTTGCTCCTTCTTGAAGTAAAAGCCTATGTAAAGGTGAAAAGCAAAACTCCAAGTTGCCTGGAAGCCCTACTAGTTTAGGGGTTTTGTGGAGTTTTGGTGGTTTTCTGTTTGTGTATTGTTGGGGGGCTTTGGTTTCATTATCCCCCTCCCAGTCATATGGACAAGAACAAAACTCAAGTTCAATGATATCACCATCATGGGAAATAGATTATGATTTCAGAATGAAACATGACATGAAGCAAAAGGGGAAATATTTCTTTTTACCAGGTTCCCTTTCTGAAATAAATATTTGTTTGTAAATTAGTTCTTGTCAGGGAAGTACCTGTGATGTTTTCCCACAGGAATCTGTGATATCTATAGAAAATTGCTATGTAGGTGCAGAGATAGTCTACAAAAATAGCAATTGAAGGGTTGGGACTAGCAGAGAAATATTTTGTTTCTGGTTTCAGGATGTGTGCATTTATGTGTTTGAGAGACAAACATAAATAGGTTTAGAAGTATGCATTTATATTTCTCTGGTTATAATTGAAAAACAGGATAACACTAGCCTAGGATCTTATATACTTCATTAAACTAGTGTTAAGCTGCTTTTTGAAAATCATGACCTTTATTAATTTCTATTTGTATAGCTACAAACAACTGAAATACACAAAAAAGTATTTTTTTCCATTCGTGTATCCATTTGATTCAACACAACATACAGACATGGTTACATAGTTAAAAAAACCTAAAACAGAACAAAAAACCCCATTTACTAGCTACCATACTAGTGCAATTTTGTCTGGTGCAAGATGAATTTCACATATTGCCAGCATGTTAAAACATGGAAATACCCAAACTGCAGATTTTGTATTTGTGTTATATAAGAATACCTCACATTCTCTACAATAGGCATGAGAAAGGAAAATTTTATAATTTAGAATACTGTGGTGTAAAGAACTTTTCTCTAAAGGGTCAAGTCCACAAAAAGAGGAAGAAAGCTGCCTTCCTATTTCTTTGATGGAAGTGCAGAAAATGATGAGGCACTGACTCTACCAATTTATAGAGAAGCAAAAGCAGAAAGACACTTTAATATAATTTCTGAAAACTTGAGAAAAGCCAAATGGGATTTTCAACTACTTTTTGTTGAGTCAAAGGTCTTAAGTCATCCCAATTGACTTAGAGAGAGAAATGTGGACTTGTCACTGGGTAATAAATAAAGGAAGAAAATGGGAGAAGAATCTTTACTGCATGTGTGTGTGGGTGAAGAGAATCCTGCTGTTCATCTTCTCAACGGGCCATAGGATACCATTAGCATCCTTCTAATCAGCCAGTGGATTTTATAGGTGAAGAATAGGATTTTTTCTTTTCTCTCCAATATGTAGTTGATTAAAAACTAAATCACACACAAAAATCTTATTTCGGTTTGGTAATGAGAACAAAGAAGAAAAGGAGAGGAGCAAGCCAAAACTAAAGTTAGAGTCAGCATTTTAAGTTAAATTATTCTCTCTCTTCTTCACTCCCCCAGTGTTCTGGCACCACAGCTGACAATAAGCATTTTCTAGTTAGTTTATCAAAACTCTCAATATCTGAACCAGCACTGTTGGTGCTGGAATGCATCTGTGCAGTGAGGATTAAGCTAAACAACGTATTTTTGCCCTGTGGAGCCACAAGCTGCAGCCAGCTCCAGTGTGGATCCATTCAGGTTGTGCTCCAGAAGATCTCCAGCATGGGGGCCCTGCTGTCCTGAAATGGGAGGTACAAAGAGAAAAGGTGCTCAGGGCCTCCCTGAGCTGTCCCAAAGCCAGGTACTTTGGATTTCCTCACCGATGAGTAGCAGTGGATAGCTTGGGGCTTTGGGGTGATATATGAGGCTGGCAGTACTTGTTCTGCAATTTAGGCTGCAATGTCCCTGTATGGGGTTGCCTGAGTCAGATAAAGCCTATTCTGTGTCAGTTGTACCTCTGTTGCTCTGTGTGCTTTGTTTGTTGTTCAAAATAATTGCACAGTGCATTGTACTTTAAATATGGACCTGAATTCAGAGATGTGAAATGCATTTGTTCCTTGGGAGAAGCACTAGATCTTGTCTCAAAATATTTGTTTTCTTTATAGACAAGTGATAAAATGATTTAAAAAAGCCTGTGTGTTAATTTGAAAGCTACATGTAGTAGCTGGAGAAAGGAAACCCAGAGGGTTTCTCCAGGTAGTAACCTTTTATGAAAGTCAACAGCAGATTTATCTGGAAAATAAGTGAATAGGAAAGTTAGGGTTTGACCAAAGCAATGTTATTAATAATCTTATGATTGATAATCTTATTCATCCTCGAAATCTTTTATTAATGCAGTATTTAAGTGAATGTCCAATTAGTAGTTTTGAATTTCTGTTGTGCATTTCCCATGCTTGGGAATCATTTTCCACATGTGGGGTTGCTACCTGCAGTCATTTGCCTTAAAATGAACTGATTAGGTAACTGGAGTTCATGCAAGAGAGACAGTCTCCAAAGAGCACTGGTGTGTTTTGTTTTCTCCCTTGTTCATTCTGGTGAAGCAAAGGGAGTTTGTGCTCTGTCAAAGAAATATATCTTTTTTTCATAAGTACTATATGGGCACAAGAAGGACACAAGATTTGTCCTAATTGCTCATAATTTGTTTCTTAGAAGAATTCAATACCCTACTGCAAACATCAGCATTTGGGAAAAATAGCAAGCCTCGGCTTTCCTTCTGTTCTCCACCCCCTTCCCCTCCTTTTTTTTTTTTCCTTTATCTATTTCAAACATTCATCCTTCATCTCATCCATTAAAGCAGTTTGGGAAATGCCCTGTATTTGCTTCCTGATAGAAAAATCATCAGAGTGTGCTCATGTTAAATGAAGATTAGAATTTTGCAGCTGCCTGAACATGAGAGCAAATTCAGTATTCATATTAATTAGCTATAATTTTCCGAAACTAATTTCACAGAAATTGATCCTGAACCTACACAATAATGTGCAGCTCTCCATGGAGTTGTACTGATAAATATTTTAAAAGGGAAATATTAAAAGGTGTCACACATCAACATTAACACCTTTCTTGCATGAGTGATAGAAAAAGCAATACCTTCCAAGGTATGTCTATGAGTTAGGTTGAAAAGATTCGTTGCACAGATTTTAGGAGAAAAAGAATTCTAAGCTTTGAATCATCCACTATTCTTTTAATTCTGCTCCAGCTGAAGTGAGTGATTCTAAGTGAACTGCCAGTGCAATTAAGGGGAGTTGAATTAAGCCTGTCTGCTGCCAGCTCTAGCTGGGAAAGGGAAATGTGGATAAGCAGAGTAAGAACTCAATCCTTTCTTTGATAGTCTTTTCAGATTCTGTGATCTGCTCTTTCAATAGTGGAAGAGAGAGATCACTTCTAAAGGGTGGCAGAGTATATCTCAGTAAATGGGCAAAACCCTGTAATTGTACACACCATCAAAGCCAGCAGATAATGGGGCTGGAGTACCCTGTACCTGCTGATGGGGACAGTGAGAAATGGAGAATTTCAGAGTAAGAGCAAGGCTAGCAGGGTGTGTAAATACTGTTATTTTTGTCCTGGCTGATGCATTTGCCAGGGTGAAAGCTGCTGGCTCTCTGTGCTTTGTGTTGGAATGTGTCTGTTTACCTGTTGAAATGAGGGGACTCATTCAGTCTGACCTTGGATGGTAGGGTTAATGTGTCATTATACTCATTTTATCAATGCCCTTCTTTCTTGAGGCTTTTCAGGAGACTTGATTGCTTCTTGCTCTTTTCCCTTGCAATTAAATGCTCTTATTAATATTGGCTACCAATCTAAGAGAAGCAATATCCAAATGGGCTGTGCTGGTGAAGAGCTTGGCTGTTTCTCTGCTTTCACTTCCGAGACCTTTTTGTTGCCTGTTTCTTCATCTCAGATTATTGAAAGTTATCAGAAAGATGTTTACAATTCTTGCTTTCACTATCACTGATGGATTCCTTTAGCTTTAGAGAGAAATATATTTTTAAAAAACCCTAACCTAAAAAACCAATGCAGATGTTTATGGCTTGTTTCTCTTTATTGTAACATTAAAGAACATTCAAAGCAACAGCAACAAATGAGTAGGAATTACAATTATCTTGCATTATTTTGCATTGTAGTCCTAAAACAGTCTCCATGTCTCTGGGAGTGATAGAGCTTCAGAACAATTGAATGTTAGCTCATCAGGGTATTCCTATTTATTTTTGTCAATCTCAAAAGAATAGGCATTTTAGGTAGTCAAAGAATACATGCCATTGATTCCCTTGCTTTTTTTCTCTTTTTACCCATATTTTTGTCTTGCCTTTCTGCTGCCACTAGGTCAGTTACAGGAGCTGAAATGGAGTTTTCTTGACTACTAATCTCTCCATTAGAGAGGATATCCCTTATTTTAAACAGAAGGCTTGTACTCCCACATGACTGTGGCAGAATCCTTGTGAATAGATTCTTTTGTATTTTTTTTTAGCCATTAGCTTTGTCATATTCTGACTCATAAATCACCCAGGGGGTAAGGGAGAAAGAAAGGGATTATAAGTTGTCCTCACCTAGTGCACCATGAATCTGGCTTTCGGTACTGAAAATACATAAAATGTCATTCCTGGGAAGTTTTCTGTTCCTTAGTAGGCTTTGGTCATCTCCAGTTACAAAGACATGAATTCTGTGCTTTGGACCTGGTACGTGCTGGTGGCCTGAACCATCTTCCTCCACTGATGCTCCTTGTTATGGCCAAGGGAGTGAGCAGTGCTGTCATCCCAGTTAGCTGGGAAAGAAGCCTAGGTCTGATACTCAGCTTCTGACACCTGATCAGATAAATCAGTTCAGAACAACTGAGAGGCTGCCTGCTGGGCCAGGGCTGCAGAGGCTGCTTCTATTTTAAGACACATGATACATTTAGCATACTGATGGAAGCACTGCAACTGGAAGGAAGCCAAGTGATCTCTTCCAGGAAAAGCAGTTTCAGGTACTGAAAACAGCACATCTACATTCTATTTTAGCCTCTATTGTGCATAAAATGATAGTGAAAACTTACACTGAAGTCCTGAAGTCACAGCAAGTCACAGGGATCCATGGGGTACAAGGGGGTGTGGGTGTGCTGAACACTAATCCCTTCATGGTATTAATTAGACCTAAGCAGGTGTGATGTTCAGGCTGTGCTGGCATCAAGTACCACATCTGCTGTAAGAGGCTACAAAATGGTGTTAATTGGTACCATTTTTTTCAGACTCTGCTTCTCTGCAATGTTAGCAGAGTTTTTTGGGCATATACATTAATCCTTTTAGCTAACACAGTTTTTGCTGTTTGGGGAAAATACTAAAAAGAACTTGTATGGGTGGATTTTCTTGGATTTTGCTTTAACTTCTTTTTTTTCTGATGGAGTACAAGAATGTTGTGAGTCTTACAGCATGCTGCCTGATGTCCCTAACAAACAGACTGAGGCTGCTAATGAACGTGGATAGAACCAATTGATTATTTTACTGTTAATTAGGCTTCCACTTTCTCATATGATTTCTGCAAAGTCAAATCAGGTAATTCAGCTGCCTGAACCTCTCATTTGCAGAATTTGGGACGAGCTAGGTTAAATTAGCTAAATGACAAAACCTGTAGTTGCAGATAGCCCTGGCAGAAGAAGGTATAAAAATAATGAGCATGCACAGTAAACCTCCCTCCAACCAATGTTCAGAGTAGCCCCTGAAGTGAAGGTGAGGATTTGATTTGCAACTTGGATATACTTTTTTATTTCTTGGAAAAAACCAAACATCCAAAGAGCAACCAATTACAGTGAAATACAAGAATGGCAGATAGAAGCCACCAGTGTTGCAGGGAATAATTATGGCTGGTTTACCTTCGTACAAGCGTAGCTACAGAAAAAGTATTTGGTCTGATGTTCTCTCTGAAGGCCAAACAGTTCCATATGAAGGATGAATTTGCACAATTTTTAGAAATCTTTCTGTCCTGAGGTGCTTTGAGGGAGAGGCCATTATAATTTTTTTTTTTTTGTCTGCTTTGGAAGCAAAAATTATTAATACATCTGTATGTAGGAAAAAATTGTTCCATTCATCTCTTGGCACGTGCACCTAGAGTGTGTAGTACTTTTCTCTTTGAAGAGCTCTGCTGTTAAAAACATGTTAAAGACTAGCTCCAGGTAGAATCAGAACTATTTTTGAGCATAGTAGCTGGAAAGAGGTACTTATGCAATTTAAGAAGCTTTGTGTTTGCTGGTGTGCTGCTGATCTACTGATGTGTGGACAGGAAAGGGGTGACAGTGTCAAAGAGCCTTTGCCTCAAATCTAACAGGAGGGTGCAAGAAGAGCAGATATGGTGTATGGTACCAACCTCACTGCTTCTAGACCCTAATCTGCTCTCTAATTCATACAATTAGGAAGACAGAGGCATAGGAGAAATGGATCATGTAAGGAAGCACAGAAGATAGGAGGGTAAGGAATAGGATAAATTCTTTGCAGAAACCAGACCTCGGATGTAGCAGCAGTTCTTTCATTCATTCAAAAGAGGAGCAATAGAGAGGTCAGCCTTGAGAAGGGAAAGGAAGAAGGCAAGAGATATTTTCTACCCCTGCTGCTCTCTCCTATATTCCAGAAGCACTATTTGCTCTCTGGAACAGCTCTGATCTTCCCAAGCCTCCCTCTGCTTCCCGTGAAATCTTGTTCTGCAGAGCATCCTTGAGGCAGGAGAAACCAGTTCTACTGCCAAGTAAAGAACTTCTGAGTGGGCTCAAAGCAACCTGGTGCTGTTGTCCCTCTTCATCCCAGCTCATGCCCAGAGAGAACTATTTGTTGCCCAGTCTTGCTGCTTCTAGCAAAATACTGCCTGTCCTCATGTCTCTCAAGAGTAAGAAAGGTTGCTCAATATGGTTCTTGTGGTAAAAGCAGAATTTTATGCCATATATTATGTATGTAACTTTTAACTCTGGCAAAATGTAATCATCAAATCATAATTCAGCAAATAATTTGAAAATTCAAGAACCATTTTAATTCTCTGCTCATTGAATCTGTTAAAAGGGTGTTGCAGATGCCCTTGAAGCTCCATGCACTACATTTCAGTCAAGACAGAGCAGAAGGGAAACTCCAGCCTAAATAAAGTAAGTTATCACTGTTAAGGTTTTATGCAACATTGTAGGTCTGCTTTAAGGTTAAACCAGATGCTTACAAACCACTTCTCAAATACCCAAGGACTCAAGTAATTATGTGTATGTTTTCAGGTTAATGGTTTAGGCAAACTAAGATTTTTTTATCTGCTTAAAATGGAAAGTCAGCAAATAAAAGTAGAAGAAAAATGGTTTTTAACTACTCCAGTAGTGAACATCTTGTACAAATCATCTTTCATCATTTACCAGGCAGAACCCGAGGTAAAAATACAAAGCTATGGTCTTGCTACTAAGAATTTTTATAGACACCTATGCTTGAACTGTGACTATTGTCCTGTCTCAGTGAATTAAAACTCTTTCTCCCTAGAGTGAATTAATAGGGCTGCTGTCTTATTGGAGTGTTTCTGTTCAGTAATTTTTGTGAAATTTCTTGACAATATGATGGGTTTTACTGAAAGTGAAGTGAATCTACTAAAATAATATTGTAAATGTAACTAGTTCAGGCTAATGATGAATTAGTAAAGTTTATGGATTGATAGTCTTTAGTTTGGTTATATCACCTTTTAATAAATTTCACTACAAGTATTAATATAGAAATAGAAATCCAGAAAATAATAAACAGGAAGATGTTGCAACCAGCATTAATCTCACAAGTTTAGACAATTTATCTGAAGGGTTGCTAAAGTCTGAGGCACTGCAGGATGGAATTGTTCTTGCCTCAGTGCTTTCGAAGATTAACGAAGGAAATCCCATTGCTTTAGAATTCTTGCTGTTTTCCTCTTCATATGATGGTAATTCCTTGTGAGCATGTAATAGGAGATAGTTCTGAATCACAGATCTGAACTTCAAAAAATCTTTGTCTGGCTCAAAATTTAGCTCTACTTCTGCTGCACTAAAGAACAGTGAAAATTATAGTGGCTTTCAGCTTTGTCACAGAGGTGAAAAGGCTGAATTTATTGGAGGAGGTTTTTTTAATGTGCCTGGAGTAATTTTTATTCATTTATGAAAATTTTTCTTATTTAATTTAAGGTTCTTAAGGTAAAGGAAAAAAAAGTATGGTGAGTTCATCTAGGTGAACACATAATATCACATTACTTTCCTCATCAAAGTATAATTCTCATTTTTGAAATGATTGCCCTTGTTTAATTGTTTTTAAATTAATCCTTTTTTAGGAATTTATGCAATCTTTACTGAATCAAAGCAAGGGGCTGGACAGGATGCATTTGCTTGGCTGCCGTGATGCCTTTGTGGCTGTCTTGGTATTTTGTTCTTGTCCCTACCAACCCACACCTGATGCTGTGCCATTTCAGCATGGCATCTTATGTGCTTTGTCATCTTTTATTACTTTTACATCTTTGAAATTTAGAAGTTTTTAGGATGTCCCACAGGATTTCATTGCTGCTTGTTATTATGAGATAATCCTGCAGAACATTCCAGCTTTCATGTGGCACGGATTTATGGCAATTTTTTTCTGAAGAGACTAATCAGATCAAATCAGGTGTTGCAAGAGTGTGTGTTCTCAAAATACCTGCAGGGATTAAGGGCTTGACTTGGATGTACAAAGTCTCTGTACTCAAATAGTGGTACAAATGATTCCCAAAATCCTTATTCTATTGTTTTTTAAAAGCTAAACTGGCTTCCTGCCGTGGGCATCCATCTTATTTGAGCTACTTTGGAACAGAATTTTAAATACAAATAAACACATATACAAATTTTAATAAAGTATGTCATAGAAATATATCAGTTGCAAAGAAAATGGAGTCCTATATTAATGTAATGATCCTATATAAATTTTTCTTTATTCTTATATTTATTGGGTTTTTTTGTAAGAACAACAGAATGTTTGATTGCTGTATCTCCTTTTAATTATGCACTCAAGAGTGTGTTATAATTACAGTAAAGGTGCAAGAGCCTTTCACTCCTAAGTACTTATGTTCATGTGAACAAAATGACAGTTAAACCATATTTATTATTTAATTTCTAATCTCTGAACAAGTGTAATACCATTTGGAGATCAGCAGTGTTTACCTTAGTAAACAAATAGTTGTTAGTGTATAAAGGGAATACTTGAAAATGAGGAAAATATTTCTTGGTACTCATGGTTTTCTTTTCAGCATTTGGGGATAACATAGATCAAGGATTTTGGAACAAAACGTGTTTCACATTGCATTACCCTGAAGGTCAGCAGTGTGAAAAATTGATTAAATGCTGTTCAGTGTTCTAGATCACAAAACTAAAAGCATATCTTGTGCATTATTTTCTATAAAAGCTGGATCAAATATCCACAGATTACTTACCACATTGTGAAGTGTGTTTAAAACTTCTGATCTTTGATGCTTGCCTCCATTATGGGGTCAACTTCAGCTTTGCTGAGCAGCTGTCTCCTTGGTAAACAGTGATTCTCCTAAGTAATCCATTCTCTACTGATAAGTAGCTGCTTACAGGAGCTGTAACTTTTTTGCAGAGGAAACCAAATAACCTTAGGACTGCTGGAGGCTGAAACACTAATGATGTCTGAGAGGATATGGCACTGTATAGACTTGACACTTGACTTTACAGGCTGTGGATTTAAAAAAAAAAACAGCAGCAGAACAGGTTGAAACTTGAGAAGGAACCAAAATTTTATGAGTTTCAAAATTAAAATCTATAGATGAAATGGTTTTACACATGGTGCTCCCCAGATCAAACTTTTACCATTTTTGTTCTGTAGTTGAACAAATTTGGTCTCTTTTTGGAGACCAGAGTTCTCACACTAAGGCTTATGCAACTCTTCACTTCTCCTGTCATCCTGCTCAAATACTGATCAGATTGAGTTTTTTCAGTCTCTCATTCAAAAAACAAATGTAAAGAACGAGTTACAACCTTATCATGCCCTAGTGAAGGAATGAAAAATGAAAGTGCATGTCATGAGCAAACCAACGTTTCTCCACATATTTTAGAAGCCCCATTGCAGTATTTACAAGCAGAATTTCAGGGACATTTCCAGAAACAGCTATTTGGATAAAGGTAGAGTCACAATAAGAGTTCACAGCTATTGACAATGGTTATATAAGGCCAGAGTTCTTGTAGGTTTTCTTAAACATTCTTTCCATCCAGTGACAGGTTTTGGATTATACTGGCATTTAAGCAGTAGAATTGAAGAATGGGAGAAAAAGAACCATGCTGTTTAATGGTACAAATATTGAAAACCAGAGAAAATCTGAGATGGATCTTTGCTTCTAATAAAAATAGCAAAATCAAATAAATGTGCTGCATTAACAGCAAGAAGGAGGAGCAAAAGAAGAAACCTAAAGTCAAAATAATTTGATAGTGATGGTCATCTTATATTTTCCCATGCTGAGGTAGTTATTATTCCTTGCAAATGTTCAGCCCAATGAGCAGTGGGCATCTCAGCCCATTTTTCGAGCTGCCATCTGTACTGATTTAGAAAGTGAGAAGCAAGAAACCCAAATAGTAGACTGGGGAGCAGCTGCTGTTGTAAGGGTAAAAATGGGGGAAGTCAGAAGAGAGCAAATGAATAATGAAGTGGAAAACTATAATGCACATGTATTAAATTGTTTTAGTCATGGCCTTCTCAGGAACCTGGATGTTTTTGGAGCAGAAAGAAAATGATGGATTAGATGACAAATCCTAACTAGGTCTAGGAGTGACCACCCATGTGAACAGAGCTGTTATCCCTGACTGGGGACATTTCTGCTCTGTCATGATTGCACAAAGAGGCAATGTTGCTGACCTAGAATGAATTATTTCCCCCTTTTTTCTTTTGGCCAGTGGGCCAACAAGACAGTTATTTCCACAGCTCTAATTACAATCCACAGAATGTATATTTGTCAGAAAGTAAAGCTATTGCCTCAGCCTCCAATTCCCTTTTGGGCTAAACCTTTCAAAGCAAAATTGCCAGTTGTTTGTTCTCTCAAGGCTTTTAAGTTTTCCAGCAAAGTATGAAATGACTGCAAAGTAGTGATGAATAAGTGATCCTTTTGGCTTTTACTCAAGCTACTGACATAAAGAAATTTTGGTTCCTGTGTAATTGGTGTATGTAATTAAAAATATGAGGGTCTAGTGCTTTGTTCAGTTTCTCTGCTTTAGAGCTAGTTTCCTTGATGTGGCTGTACTATGGACTGGATGCTGTGGTTGGTGGGGCTGGGATGCTGCTGAGATAGCTTGTTTTCTGAAATAAATCTAATTCTCTAATGTCCATGTTGCAAGATCAGCCAGTCCTTGGTGTGAGTCAGCCCAAACTTAGTTTTCCTTGCAGTCAGTAAAGCTGTCAGCAGAGCAAAGGGGCATTTTGTGTTCATTTCCTGGGCTGAGCACTGAGGAAGGAGGCAGGAACAGAGACGGGTGGGGTGTGGGGTGTGGGGTGACTTTGCTCTGCACAGGCATTTGTGGCTGAGCAAGCCCTCGTGGGGCAGAAGAGGCAGCTGTGGCAGGTATAGCATTTCAGCATACTACAGCTGTTTCCTTTAAGAGCTCTATGCTTCTTGTTTTAATTATTCTAAAACACTGTCAGAAATAATTAGTATTAAAAGGTCAGCAGCAGTTTCCACTTAATTAGTTCTGTAAACATTTTTTTAGAGAGAGTCCCACAGGGTTATATTTCCACACAAAAATAGGAATAAGAAGTGGCTCCAGTGTAGAGTGAAGCTCCCTGTAGACCTTGCAGGGAGCTGGAAGCAATGCATGGCTGGCTGTGCCCACTGCCACCCTGAACCCCAGGCTGTGCCTCTGGCCAGTGCTCCAGCCTCACCCTGCTCAACCAGAGCTCCCCAGTCACTGCACAGCTGCTGGGGCTTCAGCACAGAGCTGAGCCCAGGGCAAGGGACTTGTGGGTGTCCCTGTGGTTCCTGGAGGTCCCAGGTCAGTTACAACACATCTCTGTGCCTCAGGTAGCACATCAAAACCCACCGTGGGAGAAAGGGCAGGGCTCAGGCTCGGTTACTGTTGGTATTTAACTAAGTCAAACGCCAGCACATTTAAACCATATTGAGGGAAGGGTGGGAATTAATTCTGTCCACAACACAGCTGACTTTATATGTAACAATGAGCTAACACTGAATTAATATTTTCTACAAGATTTATCACATATACACCTTAAGAAAATTATTTCTGAAAAATATGGGTATTTCACTGCATCACTTCTATAACTGCAGCCTTCTTCCTGCCGTGTTATTGTGGTATTTCTGCTTAATCAAAGAGCATTGGATGAGAGATTGTTTCTATTAATATTTTTGTACTTTTCTTCTGCCATGTGTCTGAGATATTGTGATAGATCTAGCTACGTGGCAATCATTAATTTAAAGGACTGTAAATCTTCTGTCCTTTTCCTATACTTTGATACAGGGAAGTATTACAATAACATTCCTATATTTGTGAACACACTGACCACACCATCAAAATCAGAGCTGGCTCTTCTTTAAAAAAAGCCCTTAATTGCATTGTAGATTGCAATAAACTTTGTGCTGAATACTGAGAAGTAATCTTGGTGTTCTCAGTTATTTCAAGTTGGCTTGCCCAGGAGGGACTGACTTTAAAATGGAACAAAGAAATTCAGCAAAGTGAATACAGAATTATTATGAAAATGATAATTATTATTATATACACACAGGTAAATGCTGACGTAATTTTCTTTTCTGTAAATCTTTACAAATATTCTTTATCTGTTGTAGTTTTTTCCTGCTAAATAGTGTTTTGATTAGCTTTACTGTGTAATGTATTGGGGCTGTAGTTTAGTTAAAGCATTCCTGCTGATCTAATGTGTTTGCATTTATCCAGGCTTTCAATTTGGCTACCTCAAACAATCTCATGGGCATTAATAAATTAACCTCCATAACCCTGAAACTGGTAAGAGGGGATTGGTACTCCTGTTTTATAACTGTAGGCTGAAATTAGAGTTAAGAGAAAAATGTATGTTGCAGTTCAAAATCAAACACTGTGGTATTTGGAAGGTGTTTGCAGACTTTGAGACTGATGAACATATACATATACACATACTAAAATAGATATATATACAAGCACCAAAAAAAAAATAAAAAAACCAAAACAAAACACATGTATACATACCATAGAGTGCTGAATTGTAGCTGCTTAATAATGGCCCAGGATTAAGGTGGTAACAGTGTTAGGGATAGAGTTTAGAATCCTGTCCCTCAGGTGAGCATCTGAAACAACAGAGTCCTGTTTCTCATTGACTAGTACCTCGGGGGTGGGGGGTAACTGTTTGAAACTGAGAAATCTTTTTTATCCCTTTGAGTAAAATCCACTGGGGAGGGTAGTTGGAGAGGCTTGTAGACAGTTCTTTTAATGCTGATTTTTTTCAATGCATATGGGGAAAAAAGGCAAATAAAATTTTGAATGAGTATAAAAATGGTTTGGATCCCTAAGTGGAATGGATATGTTTTACCTTAATCTCTGTGGTACTGTGTCTAGCAATGCTATCAATACTCCTCTCTATAGACTGGCATTTTTGTGTAATTTTAGTGCAAATTTACCTTGCGTATAATTTGGGTGAGGCATATTGAAACCAGAAAGCTATGGATTAAGTAAATGGGCTGTTTTTCTGATAACAGATGCTGAATTGTGCCAAGTTATTACCACTAACATGCCTTACACTGTGAAAATCTTCAACTCTATTTAGCATGTGGCTACTGAAGTGTAACTCCCTTATCTGAGTAGTGCAGATTTAGCCAGAAAAACAGTGATATGCTTCTTGGTCAAGCAGGCCTTTTCCTTTTCTCTTTGCCTTTAGAAAGATCTTTCTTTTTGAAATTTAGGAGATTAATTTTATTAACATTGATAATCAGAGATGCTTTTCTCCATCAACTATGTGCAGACATGGGTTGGATTGCCATGTGTCCATGGAGCAGCTCACTGCAATCCATGGTTCTGCACCCATTGCAAAATCTAGGATCCTGAGCTAGACAGATAGCAGGCATCCTGATATCTTAAACATTGTGATTCAGCTGAATCCAAATCCTGAATACTGTGGTTTAGCTGCTCCTGTCTGACATGCTCTCTTTACAGCCTTCCTGTATGTCCCCCAGGAACTGCCAGCTCTCCCCACGTGTCCCATGAATGGCCAGACAGTAATGTTCAGCAAGTTGGTGCCTGTATTCCTGCCTGATATTACCTGAATTTCCTGCCTGTCTTTAGTATATGCTGTATTCTCCAAGCCAAACCATGGAGTTTGTTTCTGGTTGAGGACATGCAGTACCATAGCAGTTTTTCACCTGCAGAGTGGTTGGGCACTGGAACAGGCTCCCCGGGGCAGTGCTCACAGCACAACCTGACAGACTGCAGAAGTGTTTGGACAATGCTCTCAGGCAAGGTGTGACTCTTAGGGTGTTCTGTGCAGGGCCAGGAGTTGGACTGGATGGTCCTGGTGGGTCCCTTCCAACTCAGCATATTCTATGATTGTATGATCTGATTTACAATCTGTGTGCTGGTGCTCATCTCCTCTGTGCCATGGTAGTTAGATTAGTGGGGAGCTTGGCTCAGAGCCCTTACAGAAAGCAAAAGGAGCACAGAGGACTAAATGTCATTTCCGCTGCCAGCCCTAAATAGCTTAGCTGGATAGAGAGAAGGATTTTAGAGCTGAGGGTCAGGGAGTCTGTTCTAAATGCAGTGGAGCTCATCTTTTGCAATAACTGTGGCAGTAACAGCTCCTTCTGTGCTCTGCTCCATCTGAAAATTTCCAGCAAAGCGAGCAGGTTTGCAGGCCTCACTCCTCCACCTGCTCTTTCTCCTGTCTGCTACCCCACGGGTGCACCCATATGTGCAGAGCTCCTGTGTTCCTGCAAAATGTCACTCACACAGACCCTCTGAAAATCCCAGCTATTTTAACAGCAGAATCACTCTGCCTGCAACCTGGCAGGGTTCAGAGGAGTTCAGGACTATCACAGAAGATTATTTCCTCAGTAATAAACAGATACTATGGATCATGCAGGCAGACAAAGCTCAGCAACAGAGGCTTTAAAAACTCCCCTTACAGTCATATAAAAGGAAAATGCATTTACATTAAAAAACAATGAACACTTAAACACATACCTGCCATACATAAATACATACTACTACTTCTTACTTACTTATGTACCTGCTATACTTAAGTACATACTACTATATACTTAAATACATACCTGCACTACTCTTATAATTTAAATGGTTAAAAAGTATCTGAACTGCTTAGATGGTTTAGCAGCCTTTAGATACCTCTCCATTTTTGCATGTCAGGCCCTTAGTCACCCTCCTCATTGCCCATTCTGTTTCTAGATTCTTAGATATGACAGCCTTTCTGTGCCTACAGAAATGCTGTGAGGAAAAAAAAACCAAAATGTTGTGCCATTATTCTTCAGTTACTTCACAAGCATTTTCACTGTATGAGTATTTTTTTGGAGCCTAACGATTATTAGTTGTACTGTGGTGTTCTTTGTTGGCTTTATTGAAAGCTAGGAGTTCCTAATAATATGCCTTGAACAGAGACTGCTGCAACTTTTTTGACACAAACAGTATATGGTCCCATCCCACTCCCATATCTAGCATGAAGTTGTTGCTGTTTGTGTTTATTGTTGTTGCTGACAAAGGACAGGTTCTGTACTTTGAAGGCATTATTGTTTTCAGTTTTTCATGGTAGGATGCACTTCTGTATAAAAAGTATGGCATTCATACTGTTATCCTCTCTTGCTTATGTATGATGGATGATAAAGCTCTGCAAATGCAGTGTTGTTTGTTTTGGTTTTGATATGAAACTGCAATTTGCTTGCAAAAATTGCTTCTATTTTTGTGTTTTTAATTACGTCTGTGATGACAAAAGAGAATCCTATCAAATGTCTCCCAACTTGCTTTGTAGAACAAAAGCTAATGGAAAACTGTTTATGTACTTGAAAAATAAGAATTAAAATATACTTGCAAGGTGATAGATTCTTGGCTTGCCTAAACAGACATTCCTGAGCTTTTGGCATTTGACTCTTCACCTGAATCCCCAAGTTCATTTTCACTTTTCTCAATGTTCAAACAAGATGGGTGACTGGTATTCTGTCTATTTGACCCGGCACTTACTGATAACCGTGAAGAGAAAATAATTTTTTGTATCAGTGGAACAGTCAATCCTCCAGAAGATATCACTGAGTGGGAAACAATTCCTGACAAAGTTCATAAGATTATAAATTATGCAGTAATTCTGCAAAGCAGAGTAACATGTGGATGTCACTAAAGAAATGAAAGATTTACTTAGGTATGCAAAACCCCAGTTATTTCAGAAGCTCACCTCAGACTTTAGTAATTACAATGTTCTTCATATCAGATTTATCTGGAAAGAAGTGCTTGCAACCAAAGATTTTCTTCCTGAAAAAAATGGAAATAATTATCTCTAGTCTGTGTAAAGCACTAAATAAATGTAAAACCATAGGGAGTTAGAACAATTGTAAGGTAAGGTAATTTAGCTTCAAACTTTCCTATTTGTCTGGATGTATTGGCTTAGATCAAATGTACAGCAGAACTGTTGCAAACAGAATCAAATACACTTGTACACAGTATTAAGGAAACTGCATTGTTTAATTATTGCAGCTATCAGCTTTACAAGTTACAGTCTGATTTTGCCAGGTTCTGCAGAATGCTCTATGTTGCCTCTGTTGGGAGCTGTTCACTTCTGTAGTTCCACTCATGATGATATTTCAAAGCTTCTAATGCAATAAATTAATGTTTAATGCCAGGTGAGTAATGCAGAAGAGTTTCAGAAAAAGTTCCATTTGTGAAATGGAGTGTTTATGTTCTTTGTGTTTCTTAATTAGTTTCTCAGTGTATGAGTGGGTTTCAGTCCTTTAGTCTTGAGAACAGAAGCATCACAGAACCTGACTACCAAAAAGCTCTGTCTTGTGAGGCTAAATAGGCACTCTCAAATCATGATGTAAATTAATAGAAGAGGAACAAAGGTCAAGTCTACACACT
The DNA here is from genome assembly GCA_013400775.1 of Chaetops frenatus. NCBI lineage: Eukaryota > Metazoa > Chordata > Aves > Passeriformes > Picathartidae > Chaetops > Chaetops frenatus. The sequence continues at coordinate 423,704 of VZTR01008208.1, read as the reverse complement.
TGAAAATTATCTGTAATCTCTCTGCATCAAGTAGTCTAAGAAACTGCTGAAGTTTTCCCACTGAAGAAAACTCTGAGGAAGCATTAGTGGGTTTTATGTTTGTTATTGTATAACTGATGAGAATATTGTTCCATTTTACTTTCAACTCATGCAGCCATTGCCAGCTGTATTGAGTAATAAACATATGACAAATGTCACTGGCTTACATACAAATATTTGTGTTTTTAAGATAAAATACAGGCCAGAGTAATTGTAAAATCAAGGCAGATTTATAGAAATATATATATTTATTTATATATATATATACACACACACACAAATCCCAAATACCCCCCCCAAAAAAAAAACCCTGAGATTTCCCTAGTAGTCTGAACTATTTACAAAGTGATCAAATATCCTGAGAACAGTCTTGAAAAGAGTCAAGGATGCTGTTTACTGCTTATGTAAATCATGTTGCCTATCAAGGGGAAAAAAAACCCCAGCATGCCCCTTGAGATTTCGTTTTATTGCTAAAATTGTCCTGAGTGGTGTTCTGACAAATGAAAATTGCTATGCAGGGAAGACTTCACACAAGTCAGCGTTAGCGTCTTGATAAAACTTTTAAGCACTAGTCACTCTTACTTACATATCATTCTTTACATCTTTCTTGAAACTTCTCTGCACTTCTTTTAAATTCTGTTCTATCCTGCTGAACTGAGCCTGGTCTATTTGCTCCTGAGAGCTCATGCCAGTTACCCAGATGTGAAGAAACCTGTGAACTGCACAGCATGAAGCCCATGATATCTGTGAGACAAAACTTGGTTTTTCATCAGGAGAAGGATTAATGCCTAAGTTTATTGCCTGGCTCCTCCCTCATGTGCAAAGGTGACCTAAAACAGATGTCCCAATAGTCATAGTTCATAGAGCAGAAGACCAAAACCTGCTGAAATGTGTGGGTATAAGGGTGTGTAGGGAAGTGAGGGGAGAAGAAAGGTGCAAACTTATCCACTCAGTCAACTGGAAATCTTAAAAACGCGTGGCTATAGAGCGGGAGGTGCCGTGACACCTTTTTTGTGTGTACTGAGCAAAGCACATTCACAGTCCACGCTCCCAGTTCGGGGCACAGGCACACACAGGTGCAGCCAGCCTCTTCTGTGTGTGTCTCTACCGGGCTCTACCCATCCCCACGTTGGAGGATGTCAGGGTTATGGAAAGCAACATGTGTTTAGTATCATTGTGTTTCTTAATCCCTGCTTTGAGCTTGGGAATATTTTATTGCACCAGCTTGAAATACCTCTTCTGATCATAGTGTGTAAGTTGTTCAAGGGATTTATTTTTGTTTACTACAAGGATAGGCAGTGAAATGTTTCTGAGGGTCTTTTTAAATGCTGTGTAATAATGAGGATCATATAAACCACTGCTGCTGATATTCTCTTGATAGAGTAAATACAGAAAGGTTTCTTTGTGTCTGCTGACAGCCTTCTAAACTTTGGTAAGCTGTTCTCTCTGTAAAGCTGAAACAGAATTGCCAGAAACATAAATATACACAAGAGGCAGTTACAGGTTTGCAGGATGTACTGAGACTCATCAGGGGACTTGCTTTGTTTTTAATGTGTTTGTGAGTCTGTTTTTACTCTGTTGAATAAAATATATATCTTCATTATATCTACATTGAATTTATTAACTATGATAATTAGATGTCAGACCTTTTGTAGAATTTTTGAATCAAAATAGTTTAGTGAATAAAAAGAAAATGTTAAATATGTTTTCTCAGTTGCCAGCTCATGCTGATATCAAGGCCAGAAAATCCTTACAAATACAGATTTTCTGCCAGATGTGATATGAATTACAATTTCACCTATTTGTATGTATATAACATGTCCTCTAGCTGCTGGCAGAAAAACTTAAATGCATGATGAAGAAATACACAGAGCTGAATGCAGAAATTGTGTACATAGTTTTCAGAGCAGTTGCCCTCCCACTGGCAATGGATTGGATGCTGAGCTTCTTAATTATTAAAAAAAAAATTGCTGGCTGTACTGAGAGTTGTTAAATTAGTGTTCCCCACATCGATCCTTTCACTGATGTAAAGAATCTATTCTGCAAAAAGCCTGTGGGATTTAATCACACATATTTTAAAGTCAGTGGTGTGACTGTGCTGACCTCAACAGGGACACATGTTGCCATGAGTTTCAGGACAGAGGGAACATAGCAAACATGCAGAAATGTCACTTGGTTCAAAGTCAAAATCCTAGAACTGAAGTATATTATCTTCCACAAAAAATCTACTGCTTGGCCTTGCTTCAGAGGAAACAGCCTTTCTGCAGTGGAAAATTCTTGTGACATCTCAGAATGGCTCTGTCATGTTGAGACATCCTGAATCATAACATATTGATTTACTACAATTTCTGCTTATTTATGCATGTTGGGGTTACCATCTGCAGCATGTCCACTAGTTTTTTGCTTAGTTTACACCTAATGACAAGGTCCTTCATTTTAAGGCTTTAGCTATTGGTTATTGGAATATCTGCAGCAAATCCATATAGTGAAGGAAACAAACACATTGCTTTTGGTCAGTTATGTGGCAGCCTTCCTTCTCTTTAAACTTAATTGGTGTGAAAAAGGGGCTTTGAATGTCAAGTCTGGGACATGGCTTTATGTTGGTTACTTGAAAATGGGGGAGGTTTATTTGGCAGTTGATTTTTTTTTTTGGTTTTTTATCTAAAGAATATAAATGAGAAAATGTGGCATTTGTTGCCATCAGGAGGATGAGTTTAAAGTTTTCTTACTTTTAATGCCAGGATCAGCAGTTTTGCTTGTTTTGGGTAAGTAGCTAATTTGATAGTAGGTAAGGAGCTGGCAAGTGCAGCTACAGGTTCATTATAATTGTAATGTCAAATTAATTATGGTTAGAAAAACTTGCATGTGACTAAAAAGCATACTGCACATTGCATACTGCTTAGAGAATTTTGCTATAGAAAATAAATGAGCACAGCAGCTGGTATAGCATACTGTAAATTATTGAAGGTATAATTTGTGAAACACACTCACATAAATGTGTTTTAAATTAGCATGTTTGCAAATCATTAATTTTGCTATCCATGAGGGAAAAATATGTGAAGATATATTTTATATTTTATGTATATATTGAATCCTCATTTTTTATCTCTCAGATTTTTATATATATAAAATGAGGAACTTATAGTACTCTATTACAATAAAGGAAAACAGATTCTTTAAAATTATTCTTAAAAATAGTTGACACAACTATGTGTCAACTCCGATAACATCTTTTATAGTGCTGTTCATTTGTTGTTTTTCTGGCCATTTGTCAGGATTGGCTTGCTTTTGTAGATGTATGGGATGGATTTAGATGTTTTATTAATTGACCAATAATACCATATAGCAGGCAATCTTCTATTATTTTAAAATTCATGTTATTTTCTTGAGGATTTTCTTTTCATGGGCTAAAAAAATGATGTATATTTTAGAAAAAGCATATTGATGTGCTGACATGTGGTGAAGTGTTTGTGTGTGACTTCTGCAAACTGTCCCCACTAGCCACATTTGATTAAATCACACTAACTCGACCTTTTGGCAGACACTGTGATTCACATGACCCACTTAAAAGCAGTTTGGAAACTAAACCTAGAAAATACTCAATCTTCTCTCATCCTAATTGCATTGATTAAAATGATAGATTGTCAGGGAAGACACTGGCAAAAAAAATGCTTTTTGAAACTACCAGCTGATGCAATTACATCCCTAAATGGAATGTGGAATTTTTATCTCCCAGGGAACATATAATTTAAAAACTAGCTTGTGTTTCAAATAAGTGAAATCTGAATTTCTACCTGCTGTTAGCATCCAGTCTGATACTCATTGAAATCTTTCTACTGAATGGTTAGACTCAGACCCTTGGGTTCCTAGCAAATGTCATTGCCTGGCACACAAAAGGTATCCAAGAGGTCCCTCTCCACAAATAAAATTCTCTGCTTCCTTTTTTGTCTTTATTCCTCATTCTTGTTGGAACTTTGGTCCTCTTCTGACTCTTTTCCTCTTCGACACTGCTGTCCTCCTCTTACCCTTCTGGACCCCCTGGATTTCCTGGGCTGGCTTCAGCTATTTGTTATCTCCAGCTACCATTTACTGCTCTGTTCACAGTAGGTCTCATCGGGAATGGAAATATATGTGGGAAATCTGGGAAAAAAAAAAAGAAAAAAAGGACAAGCTAGTGGCTAGGGTCAACACTCAAGAAAAAATTCTTCCCCCAAACTGCTAAATAGGATCTCAGCACCCAGAAGTTAAGGCTCAACCTTTCATCATTACAGCTTTTTCATTTGGGCAAAGAGTTAAAGATGCCACTCCCCCATGATACAAATTTACTGGATTATCTTCCATTTTGAATGGTGTTAGGCCCTGGAATATCCTCTCTGCAAGGCTCACAAAGTTCCCAGGCAGCTGAGTTGATGATGGCGAGATCCCTGGCAGCATTGCTATTCCACACATATTTGAACATACAACAGTCTGGAATTCCACCTGGGAAAATCACAAAGAGCTGCAAGCAAGTGGATGTCTGTGCTCTTGGGAAAGGCAGGGCTTTCTTTCACATTAGGAAGGTTCACATTAGGAACATTGTAAAACAAGGAGTAATTCTGTGTGGTTTTTGTTGGTAGGGTTTTTAAATCTTATTGTTACAGTGATTTTCCTTTTTTTTTTTTTTTTTCCCCTCCCCTGTGTTTTTCTGTTCTGGGGTGNTTAGGAAGGTTCACATTAGGAACATTGTAAAACAAGGAGTAATTTTGTGTTGTTTTTGTTGGTAGGGTTTTTAAATCTTATTGTTACAGTGATTTTCCTTTTTTTTTTTTTTTTTCCCCCTCTCCTGTGTTTTTCTGTGCTGGTGAGTCTGCAGGTATATGTAGGCTTATTTGGTCTCCCACCTTGATCGCAGCCTGGGTTGCACTCTGGCATGTACAGGCATCTGTTTGTGCTTGGAGTGTCTGTGTGCATGCTCAAGTGTGTGCATGGAGAAATGCATGCACAGATCTTTTATTCTTTTGCTGCACCATTTGGATGCTGTGAGGTTTTTTGTGTGACAGTTTAATCTAAAATTTCTGAAAGCGAAATTTAGCTCTTGGGTCAAAGCTCCAGCTAGTATGAAGTAGTTTGAATTTGGCATTGATTTGCCCAGGCTGCAGTCTGGGCAGCTCTTTTTCCTGATGGGTAGTACAAGTTGATAGAAGGAAGTTCCTGTTTTACATCACTGCTAGATTAGTATGGATTCACTCAGCTATTAGACATTACAGTGAAATTGCAATGGTGGTCAAAGAACTGACATAGATCAACTTTCCTGCATGATGTAACTCAGCCCACTGTGTTGGTGTCATGTGCATCTGTTAGAAACAATACTGGGCTAAATCCTGCTGATTCTGTCCCAGCTAGAACTGGCCACATAGTTGGCTCAGATGAAGTCCCTGGGGGAAGGCTTTATCTTAATGTGGGGAAAAAGTCTTATACAGCCAGGAAGATATAGACACTGTTGCCATGTTGTGTCATTTTTTGGTCACTCTGAATGTAGCAGACTTTGTAGTTAAAAAAAAAAAAAAGGAAAAGACGAGATAAAACCAATTTGGCAGGAGGTTCAGATGTTCTCTGGTTGAATCAGCAGCCTCTGATATTGGCTTAACTACATCTATCATTACTGTGGACAATTTCATTTATAACCACCAGTGTGCATCAGATATTTCTCACAGCAAGGAACTGAGTCTGAGAGAGAGCAAGAACAAGTATCATCCATAATGACATTAATACTCAGCTAAATACAATATTTAAAACAGCCAGGACAAATTTTCTGCTGGGTTGTCTTGTTGATTCTTCAATAAATTCAGTGGAGCCACATTAATTTGTACAACCTGAAGTTCTTGTGCAATAAGTATTATTTTTAGAATGGGCTTCCAATTCACTGGAAAATAAAGAGTTTAGTGGCCAGTGGAAGGACGAATAATAAATTCTGCCTATGGCACTGAAGGAAGCCATTCTTTTACCTTGGAAAAGAAACAGGTCTAACAAAGTTCTGTAGCTCAGCTCTAGGCTATAGTTGCCCACTATTTCTGTGCATAGTGTGGGATGTGAACCCTTAAATATTTACTCATGTCAAGTCCTACTGCCAATAGGATTTTCTGATCAAGGCATGAGAATTGTTTGCAAATGAAGTAAGTATTTTGAGAAAACAGAATCACCTCTCCTGTGTTTTCTCTGAGTTAAGATGTTGATTCTTCAAAGGATACTCTTTGCATGGCTCTGAAAATACCATCACACAGGAACAATTGACAAAGCTCTTTTTGACTTCAGTGTTAGGAAGTTTGAGGTAAGTCCTGGTCTCCACTGTGCCCAAGAACCAAACCTGAAGGTGAAGAAGAGGAAAAGACAATAATGCTTAGAAGTTTCAAAGGTAGTGGTTAGTAAAAAAGCGGCTGAAGAAATTAGAGCCTACTTCTGAAAAAATAGCACCTGAAGGTTGGCTCTGACTTTTAGGGCCAGCTTCTGGAATCTATCTGTGGGAATTCATTTTTTGAATGGAAACTTTGCTCTTTCAGTGTTGATGGCAACATTTCTGTGAATATCAGTGGAGCCAAGAATTTCACTCTATATATTCTGATAAGTCTTTAATAGAAATGTCACAATGCTATTGGTGTATTTTAGGACCTTACTCACTTTACCACACTGAAATAAAGGGAACACTTTTTCATAAATGAACTGCATTAGGCTGAAGTTTGGCACAAAATTGCCATGTTTTTACAGCAGAATGTCCTTCTTATGAGATTTAGAGTATTGCTGACTGCAGAGGTCTCTGTGCAACACTTATTTTAGCAAATCGTCTATTTTTAGATCCTGTTTGTTTCAAAATCTAGGTCAGCTTGCTTGGCAAACTGGAAAGAAGGATATGCTGTAAAACTGGAAGATGTAGTTCTGAAAGACAATAAAGATATTGCCTTTTTCATACTGGTGATATCAATTTTATTTCTGGATTAGAAATTTCTGAAAGCCTTTAAGATTTATATGTTATTACCAGAAAGTAGTGGTAGTGATATGCTTCCACTGCAAATACTTTATTTATTATGTAAATTCCCAGCTTTTTTTTTTTCTTTTTACACCAGAATATATTGAAAAAATATTTCCAGAAGAATTTATTTCTATAAAAAATTGAGTAAGTGAAAAAAAATTTTAAACCCCATGATTCTCAAAGAAATTTATGACTGTTCATGCAGACATCATATATGGAACAGAAAAATCATTGTATTTCATAATATTCAAGAAACTATCAACTTTCGCTTTTTTTGTACTCTTACTCTATTTACAGTGTGCAACGAACAGAGCAGTAGGAAAGGGAAACTCTTTTTTGTAAAACTGGTAGCCAAGCTTACCCTAAGAATTTCTGAGTGCTCTGAAAAGTTTTGCAGAGCAGGAGGGACCATTTTGCTCAGTAGCCCTAATTTCTGCCAGCTGATTTGGAGGGATCAGAGCTATTTTGCTCTTATTCAAATCATACAGTATGTAATGTAATATTGGGCTATATCTCCCAAGAAGAAATATTTTTTCCTTTGAGCTTAGAATTTTCTTTTATACAGGCAAATATTTTAACAAACGTTTGCTTTAGGTAAACCCATGTTGATGGGCACAATGCAAATACATTTGCAAAGAGATTTCTCTGTAGGGGAGGCAAGATTTATTCTAATCCCAGCTTTTAATTGGATCATAAAATTTTTTGGGATGAAAGAGACCTTTAAAGATCATCTTGTTGAACTCCCCTGCCATGTGCAGGGACATCTTTCACCTTTTCAGGTTGCTCAGAACCCTGACTAACTTGATTTTGAACACTTCCAAAGAAGCATCCAAGATTTCTGTGTGTAACCTCTCCTAGTGTCTCACCACCCTCATTCTAAAAAAAAAAA